>CM077166.1:101829640-102324605 GCA_039583875.1 Platanthera guangdongensis | reverse complement strand
GAGCGCGCAGTTCTGTTTGTGAAAAAAGAAAGACGGTGGTTTGTGGTGATGTATTGACAACCGTGAACTGAACAAACTCACCGAGAAGAATAAGTATCTGATCCCACAGATTGATGAGTTGTTCGATCAGCTGGTGGGAGAAACCATCTACTCCAAGTTGGATTTGAAATCTGGATACTACCAATTGAGTATTCAGGATGGTGACATTCCCAAAACCGCATTTGGAACACGTTACAGGCACTATGATTTCACAGTACTGCAGTTTGGGTTGTGCAATGTGCCATCGGTGTTCATGGACTTGATGCACCGAACGTTCCGAGATTATCTGGACCTGTTCGTGATAGTATTCATTGATGATATTCTGGTCTACTCTCGATCTAAAGCCGATCATGAAACCCACTTGTGGTTGGTGTTGCAGATGTTGAGGAAGAATCAGCTCTACGCCAAGTTCTCGAAGTGCGAATTTTGGCTATCGTCGATGGCTTTTCTGGGCCATGTGGTAAGAGAAGAAGGCATAATAGTGGATCCGGCAAAGATAAGGGCCATACAGGAGAGCCCAGTGTTGTCTTTTGTGGATGAAGTAAGGAGCTTCCTTGGACTAGCAGTCTACTATAGAAGATTTGTTGCGAACTTCTCACGGATCACTTTGCCGCTAACCACACTGACAAGAAAGGATCAGAAGTTCGTTTGGACGCCGGAGTGCGCACGTGCTTTTGAAGAGTTGAAGTGTCGATTGACCACGACGCCTGTGTTGACGTCGCCATGTGTTACTGATGGATTTGAAATCTACATTGATGCGTCAAGAAGCGGCTTAGGCTGCGTTCTTCTGCAAAATGGGAAAGTGATTGCTTATGGCTCACGCTAGTTGAAGGTGCACGAGAGAAATTATCCCGTCCATGACTTAGAGTTGGCGGCGGTGATCTTTGCACTGAACTTGTGGAGGCATTATCTGTATGGCATAAAGGTGGAGATCTATACGGACCACAAGAGCCTAAAGTACCTGTTGGAGCAGAAGGACTTGAATATGCGACAATGATGGGGGTTGGAATTCCTTGGGACTACACCTTTGCGATTCATTATACGCCCAGAAAGGGAAATGTTGTCGCTGATGCCTTGAGTCGGAGAGCTCCGGTAAGGGCAAGCTGGTTGCAGAAGCATGATGAATGTCTAATCCAGGAGTTGGAAGAGTTAGAGATTTCTTGTGTTGACAAGAATGCTACAGCCGATGCATGTGTGATCTGGACGGAGGTGCAGTGTGACCTTGCGTACAGGGTTCGACGAGCAATGAAGCTAGATGAGAGTCTCCAATGTTATGTTAAAGATGGGCCAGATGGCAAATTCTCCTGGGATGACGGGCTTTTGGGGAAGGAAGGCCGTTTGTGCGTCCCAAGTTTGGGCAAATTGAGGGAAGAGCTGATGTATGAAGCGCATTACATGAAGTACACAATTTACCCTAGGAGCACAAAGATGTTCAGAGACATGAAAAAGCTATTCTGGTGGCCAAGACTGAAGAAAGATATTGCTCATTATGTGGCCAAATGGCAAACTTGTTCTATGGTGATGGCGGAATGCCAGAAACCTAGCAGTTTCTTGAAATCATTGCCGATTCCGAAATGGAAGTTCGATGATATTTCTATGGATTTCATGCATGGGTTGCCGAGATCTCAGCGCGGGAACGATTCAATCTGGGTGATTGTGGACCGACTGACAAAAGTGGCACACTTCATTCCGAATAGGCGGGATAATTCAGTAGAAAGGTTGGCAAAGCTGTATGTTGAACAGATTGTACGGCTACATGATGTTCCTCGGAGCATCGCGAGCGATCAAGATGGGCGATTTACTTCGAATGACTGGAGGCTAGTCCACCAACTGTTTGGCACGAATTTGATGTTCAGTACGACCTTTCATCCCCAAACAGATGGCCAAACTGAAAGGACCAATAGAACGATTGAGGATATGCTCCGGATGTGCACCCTGGACCTTGGGAAGAAATGAGAAGATCATCTATACATGGTGGAGTTTGCCTACAATAACAGCTACCAAGCGAGCATCGGTATGACACCGAATGAACTTCTATATGGAAGGAAGTGTCGTACTCCTTTGGCTTGGGTAGAAGCAGGCGAATCGAAGTTGTATAGGCGTAATGAAGTCGATGAAGCGAACTCGACGATACACACTATTCGAGAAAGGCTACTGATAGCTCAAGATCGTTAAGCGAAATACTACAACGCCAATTACCGAAATATGGATTTCGCGGTGGGCGACTGGGTATACTTGAAGATCACACCCTTCAAAGGTGTATCCAGGATTCGACTTCTGAAAAAGTTGAGACCACGGTACCTTGGTCCATTTGAAGTGGTGGAGTGAGTCAGGAGGCTGCATATCGGCTAACTCTTTCGGCAGACTTGAGTGGATTACATGATGTGTTTCACATCTCAGTGCTGCGAAAAGCCGTAAAGGATCCAGCTTAAGTGATCGAGAATGATCGTGTGCCGATGGAGGATGGGCTAACGATGAAGGTTAGGCCCATTCAGATCGACAATCATGCCGAGAAACAGTTTCGGAACAAGACGATCGGGAAGGTCAAAGTCCGATGGGACAATTGCGGTCGTGAAGAACTCACATGAGAGCGAGAGCAGACCATGCGAGCTGAGTTTCCCAAGCTCTTTGTGTAACTGGTATGCAGTGTGTATCGAGTTGTGATGAATGTTTGTGTAATGAAACCTCTTTTGTTGAAGTCCTTACTTTCTGCAAATTTCGGGGACGAAATTTTTGTGAGGGGAGGGTTGTAACACCCAAAATTCCAGCGTTGGAAAAAATTTAGCAGACACGGCCTGTGACACGGGCGTGTCCCAGTGTGTGTCCTTCTTGGGTATGCAGTTGATGAGTGCTGAGTACACTGCCTGAGACACGGACATGTCACCGGGCGTGTCCTCACGGGTCGACGAATTTCAGGTCGACGAAGTTGATTCGGTCGACGATTGTCGAGTGCAGAGTACACGGCCTGTGATACGGGCGTGTCACAGGGCGTGTCCTCGCCGATCGATGAATTTCAGCTCGACAAAGTGGAGCTGGGGCGTGTCCAGTGCCGTGTATGGGCACACAGCCTGGGATACGGGCGTGTCACAGGCCGTGTCTCTCTCGGGTTGATCTCGATTTTGTGCAGCCTGAAGAACACGCCCACATACACGAGCATGTCTAAAGGCGTGTCAGGTGACACGGCCCGTGACACGGGTGTGTCACATGGGCATGTACTGGATTGGATAAGTCGGTTGAGCACCGCTTGAGGTACACAGCCTGGGACACGGGCGTGTCACAGGCCGTGTTAGATAAAAAATATGATTTGTGGCAAAATCGTGGCTGTCCATTTCTTCAGCTGTGATCCAATGGCTGAGGTGCCTCCCTGCTTCCTTATGGTCGTGGATGAGAAGGGAGTTTTCATTTGTCCTTTGGACTTCATCTTTCTAAAATTCTAGAGAGAGAAAGAGAGAAAGAAGGAGGAGGAGGAAGAGGAGTTGGTCACCGGTGGTGCTGCGGAATTCCAATGAGAGATCCGAGCCTAACGTTGGGGAGGAAAAGTCATTGTGGTTCTTTCCAGCCAGTTAGGAGCTCATGGCACCAAAGCGATCTTCGAGGGTAACGATTTTTCTTCCTAGCCATATGAAAGCTTCCTTTTTGGCATGTGCATATGATTCCCCCACCAGAGGGTGGCGTGTTATGAGAGTCTCTTGGGTTGATCCATGGAATCCCCAATCATTTGACATATAGATTTGGAAAAGGAGTACGGAATATGCATGCTGTGTGAAGCCCATGTGGACAGGTTGGTCTGGATTGGTGATGTTGCATATACGCACCGGAGAAGACTCCGTGATAAACGTGTAGTTTAAGGAGTCGACGGGTTCGACCCGCGAAGTGCAGTAGCAGGAAGTACTGGAGTGGTAGTTCAGGAAAATACCCGTAGAATGCTTGTGCTATTGTGTTGTACCTGCGAAGGGCAGTAGCAGGAAGTACTGGCGTGATAAGCCAGGAAATACCCTTGACGCTTGGAATATTTGGTAGGTTGTGCCTGTGAAGAGGAGTAGCAGGAAGTACTGGCTTGGCAGTCCAGGAAAATACCCTCAAGTGATGTATGGTTAAGCCTAGGGATGGAAGGTGAGTTCTATTGCTAACGCGAGGCGTGGCTCCTAGGTAATTGATGAATATGAAGCCAATTCTATGAGAATGGGCAGGTTATGTGTGAACTGATAAGTTCACCTAAAGTAAACAGGCAAGGTGAAACCGACCCGCGCCATTTATGTAGCCGCGAGTATGCCGTACTCGATGATGGCAAGATGACTTGAGCAACGGGGGGTGGATGATTAGACCTGTGCTATGTCCGTCCGATGTCAGACCTGAAAGTCCGGTCTGTTGGAGCGCATGTAACACCCCAAAGGCCAGAATTTGGTAACAATTGGGTGACATGGCCTGGGACACGGGCGTGTCCCAGGGCGTGTATTTCTTGGGTAAGCAGTCGACGAGTGGTTGACAAAATTCGGTCGACGATTGTCGAGTGTAGAGTACACGGCCTGTAACACAGGCGTGTCACAGTGCGTGTCATCTCGGGTCGACGAATTTCAGGTCGACGAAGTTGCTTCGGTCGACGATCGTCGAGTGTAGAGTACACGGCCTATGACGAAATTGAGCTGGGTCGTGTTTACTGCCGTGTATGGGCACACGGCCTGGGACACAGGCGTGTAACAGGTCGTGTCCCTCTCGGGTTGATTTCGATTTTGTACAGCCTGATGTACACGGCCATAGACACGAGCATGTCTGAAGGCGTGTCAGGTGACATGTCCCATGATACAGGCATGTCACATGGGCGTGTCACTGGACTGGATAAGCCGGTTGAGCACCTCTTGAGGCACACGGCCTGGTACACGAGCGTGTCACAGGACGTGTCAGGCAAAAATGTGATTTTTTGGCAAAATCGTGGTTGTCCAAATCTTTAGCTGGGATCTAATGGCTGAGGTTCCTCCCTGATTCCTTAAGGCAGAGGATGAGAAGGAAATTCTGATTTGTTATTTGGCCTTCATCTTTCTAAAATCATAGAGAGAAAAAGAGAGGAAGGAGGAGGAGGAATGAGAGTTGGCAACTTGTGGTGCTGCGGAGTTCCGACGAGAGATCCGAGGCCAGCGTTGCGGAGGAAAAGTCGTTGCGGTTCTTTCCAGCCAGTTAGGAACTCATGGCGCCGAAGCGATCTTCGAGGGTAACGACTTTTCTTCCTAGCCATGTGAAGGCTTCCTTTGTGCATATGATTCCCCACCAGAGGGTGGCTTGTTATGGGAGTCTCTTGGGTTGATTCATGGAATCCCCAACCATTTGGCATATAGATCTGGAAAAGGAGTACGGAATATGCATGCTGTGTGAAGCCTATCTGGACAGGTTGGTCTGGATTGGTGATGTTGTATATACGCACCGGAGAAGACTCTGTAGTTTAAGGAGTCGATGGGTTAGACCTGCGAAGGGCAGTAGCAGGAAGTACTAGAGTGGTAGTCCAAGAAAATACCCTTGTGATGCTTGTGCTATTGGGTTCTACCTGTGAAAGGAGTAGCAGGAAGTACTGGTGTGCCCAGAAAATACACTTTGTAATGCTTGATGTTCATGGGTGGTACTGTGAAGGGGAGTAGCAGGAAGTACTGACATGGTAAGTTAGGAAAATACCCTTGACATTTGTGATAATTGTGGGGTTGTGCCTGTGAAATGATTAGCAGGAAGTAATGGTGTGCCCAGGAAAGTCCCTCTGATGTTGTGATATGAATGGGTGTGATGGAAGTACTGGTGTGCACAGGAGAAACACACAGGCTTCATGCCAAATAGGAACAGTGAAACTTACCCGCGCAATTGATTTAGCCGCGAGTACTAATACTCGGTGATGACAAGGCGATTTGAGCAATGGGGGTGGATAATCCGACCTGCGTTATGTCCGTCCGACGTGAGACCTGAAAGTGCGGTATGTTGGAGTGCATAGCGAGAGTCTTAGGCCTGCGCGCCGTGTTACAATGGGGGTCTACGGGCCAATCCCGGTTCACTAAGACTATAATCTCCGGCTGCACGCTATGAAGTAAATGCTCAATGTTTTACCGTTAGGTTGCGACCCTGATACCGTGGTAGGACCCTGATTCGCCGGTACATCAAGAATGTGCCCTGAGTGCATGGATCGTTGGACCGTGGTGCTGACGATTGTGATGGAATTGTTGAAGTATTAGACCGGGCGGCTTAGCGGTCTGATCCAGCGGTTTGTTGACCGGGCGGCTTAGCGGTCTGATCCAGCGGTTTGTTGACCGAGCGGTCTGGCGGTCTCACTCTGAAGCCTGGAGACCGGGCGGTCTATCGGTCTACCATTGCGGCCTGTTCTATCCTGCTGGAGTTGCCGAGCGGTTAACCCATCTGTCTAACCGCGCGGCCTGTGCGGTCACCTTTATTCTAGCCGCTCAGTACTGTAAATGTTTAGTCCCACATTGTTTGTATACTCTCTTTCTTATCTCCTCCATTCTATATAAGGGAGGCCATACCTTTGTAACTGATATCTTTTTTGGATAATAAAATTTCAATTATTCAAAAGTTTATCCGCTTGTTCTCTCTTTTTCGCTACTTTCTAACATGGTATCAGAGGACACGGTCATTTCCTCCTAATTCTGTGCGCTCTCTGTTGTTCGCGGCTTGTTTTCCGCTTTCTGCGACCTGTCTCGCGGCTTGCCTTCTCTTCTGTCCGCTACCCTGTTCGAGCGGCTTGTTTCTGTCCGCTGCCCTGTTCGCGCGGCTTGCTTCTTCTTGGTTCTCTTCTCCTACTGCTATTCGTCACAGCGACTTGTTTCCTTTTCACCGCGCTCCTTGCTCTTTCTTGCCTCTCCGACTTCCTAGTCTTTGCGGTCTGTATCTATCCGCGTGACTTGTCTCTACCCGCTGCGGACTTCTTCTCCCTGTCCGCTTCTGCTTTCACCATATCCGCTTGTCCCTATACTCGCGGTTTGCTGCTGTGATCTGCCTGACCGTGCGGGTTGTTCCTTTCTCACCCCATCTTGGTCGCGGTCACCTGCTCTTCTCCTCTCTTCTGTTTGCTCGGCCTTTTCAGTCCGCGCGACCTCTTCCCCGCTGTGCCTTTGACCTCTTTCTAGCCGCTACTGTTCGCGCGGCTTCTTTTGTTTTCTAACCACTACGGTCTCCTTGCCGGGTTCTATGACTACCTCTGGTCTCACCACTACTCCTGTAGCTCCTTCTCCTCCTCCTCCTTCGGGCAACCTTGGCACCCTTTCCAAGCTTGTTGGCTCCAACTATCCCGATTGGAGCGTTTCTTTCACCTTTCTCCTTCGTTCTCAACGCAAGCGTCATCACCTCACCGATGACCCTCCTCCTCGCACCTCTCCTGAGTTTGATGAGTGGGATGCGAGTGATGCTCTTGTCCGCACCTGGCTGGCCAACAGCCTTTCTGATGAGTGCCTTCCCGTCATTCGCCATGATGAGACGGTCAAGGCCGCCTGGCTTCACCTCGCTGCTCTCTATTCTAAGGGGGGCCAGACGTCCCGCATTTATACTCTCTATGCGGACCTCTTCGCCCGCCATTCCATGTCCCCGGCTGCGGCTTATCAGCAGGTTCAGGCTCTTGGTGCTGAAATCCTCCAAAATCGCCCCTTCTCCGCGGACTTGGCTGACCAGCACAAACACTTCCAGGAACTCCTGGTTGTTTGTTATCTTCTTCGTCTTCCCGACTATTATGATATGATCCGCCAACAGATCTTGGGTGAGGCGGAATCTCCTACTTTGGATGCCACTGCGGCTCGCATTGCCGCTGTTACTTCGCTACTCCAGCGGCCTCTGTTGGCCTCCCCCCCTTCCCAGGACTCCTTTGCTCATCAAGCTCAGAGGGGGGGCCCTAGTAGCCGCGGCTCCTCTGGCGGACGGGGTTCATCCCGGTTCCTCTGCTCTCACTGTGGTCGTACTGGCCATACTATTGACCGCTGCTGGCAGAAACGTCCTCATCTTCGCCCTTCCAGTGATGCTCCTTCTTCGGCCTCCGCCTCTTCTCGGCCGTCTGCCTCTGTGGCCACGACGTCAGGTAGTGCCCACGTCGTTACCCAAGATAAATGGCTGATTGACTCTGGTGCCACAAATCATATGACGGGCAACCCTCATTGCTTCTCCCGTCTTGAGACCCATGACCGCTTACCCCCGGTTCGTGTGGCGGATGGTTCCCCATCCCCGGTTCATGGGACGGGCATGGTTCAACTCACCCCGTCGCTTTGCTTGAAGGATACCCTCTATGTCCCGAAGTTCCCGTGCAATTTGTTATCAGTTACTACTTTATGCCGGCAACTTCAGTGCTCCGTCTTATTCACTCCCACTACTTGTTCTTTTCAGGACCCGAGGACCCAGCGGACGATTGCTACTGGGACTGAGAGCGGCGGCCTCTACTTCCTCGACGATGTTTCCGCTCTATCTGCCTACTCCTCCTCCACCGATCTCCTTCAGTTGCATCTTCGTCTTGGACATCCTCCTCCTCGGCTTCTTCGCCAGCTTCTGCCCCACTTACCTCCTACCAGTTCTCTGCTCAACTGTGATGCGTGTCAGCTTGGCAAACATCATCGCTCCTCCTTCCCACCGAAGCAAGGCCGTGACTCCTCTCGCATATTTGATCTTATTCATTCTGATGTATGGGGTCCTGCTCCTACCCTCACAGTTGGTCGGGGCAGTTCCTATTTTATCACTTTTATTGATGATTTTTCTCGATGTACCTGGGTGTATCTGTTAAAAGATCGCTCTGAACTATTTTCTATTTGGCAATCATTTTACTTTATGATTAAGACTCAATTTGCTATTTCTATTAAATTCTTACGTTCTGATAATGCCAAGGAATATCTGACTCATGAGTTCTCCGCGTTCTTTCACCAACATGGCCTCCTTCATCAAACGACTTGTGTTTACACCTCCCAGCAGAATGGGGTGGCGGAGCGTAAAAACCGTCACCTGCTTGATGTTGCTCGTACTCTCATGACGCAGATGCACATCCCTCGCTCCTACTGGGGCTACGCTGTGCTCCTCGCCTGCTATCTCATCAATCGCCTTCCCTCCACGGTTCTCCACGGCCAGACTCCCTTCTCCCTTCTCTACCCCCACCAGGAACCTTTTTCTCTTCCTCTCCGTGTCTTTGGCTGTACGGCCTTTGTTCACGCTCCCTCCGCTACCCGCGACAAGCTTTCCCCCCGTTCCACCAAGTGTGTCTTTTCGGGGTACTCTACCACTCAAAAAGGCTATTGCTGCTTTGACCCCCTTCTCCGCAAGCAGTTTGTCTCCGCGGATGTGACTTTTTTCGAAAATGCTTCCTATTTCTCTCCTCCCTCTTCTCTTCCTTCTGATATCTCTGTTCCTTCCACACCTCTCGACGTTTTCCCACCTTCGTCTCCTCCTCCACCGACTCCTTCCCAGTCCGTCTCCCCACCCACCCCTCCACCCTCCTCTCCGCTGCCGTCTCTCTCTAGTCCCGGGCCAGCCTTCTCCGCCACGGACGCTCCGGTCGCTGACGCTCCCGTCGCTGACGCTCCCGTCGCTGACGCTCCCGTCGCTGACGCTCCCGTTGACCTGGATGTTCCCATTGCCCTTCGCAAAGGGGTGCGGGCGTGTACTCAACACCCGCTCACAGCTGTTGTTTCCTATGATCAGCTTTCTCCTTCTCACAAGTGTTTTGCCTTGGCTATCTCTGCTACTTCTACTCTCCGTACCTACCAGGAGGCTCTTGCTCTCCCTCATTGGAAGTCTGCCATGGATGAGGAGATGGCTACTCTTACTGAACGGGGTACCTGGACCCTGGTTCCTCCTCCCGTGGGCACTGATGTGGTTGGCTGTCACTAGGTCTTCGTTGTGAAGTTTCGCCCCGACGGCACTGTGGATCGCTACAAAGCCCGACTGGTGGCCAAGGGCTTCACTCAGACTTACGGCGTTGATTACTTTGATACCTTCTCTCCGGTTGCTCGCCTCAACACCATCCGGGTTCTCTTTTCTGTGGCTGTTAACCGGGCTTGGGCTATTTCCCAGCTTGATGTGAATAATGCCTTTCTTTATGGCGATCTTCAGGAGGACGTCTATATGGAGCAACCTCCTGGGTATGTTGCTCAGGGGGAGACACGTGTATGTCATTTGAAGATGGCCATTTATGGCCTAAAGCAGAGCCCTCGGGCATGGTTCGACAAATTCAGTGGTATTGTGGCTACCATCGGCTTTCAAAGGAGTTCGGCCGATCACTCCTTATTCATTCGCAAAACGGCCTCGGGACTGGTGGTTTTGGCCGTATATGTGGATGATATTCTCCTTACTGGCGATGACCGAGATGGGGTGGACTTGACGAAGAAGCACCTCCATCAGCACTTGGTCACGAAGGATATGGGCTCCCCGAAATACTTTTTGGGGATAGAAATCTCTCGGAAACTTGACTCCTTGGTTCTCTCTCAACGGAAGTATGCCCTTGATCTTCTACGAGAAGCAGGATTGACAGGTGCCAAACCAGCTCGTTTTCCCATGGCTGTTGGAGAAGACAAAACGTGGACGGATGACTCGCCTCTTCTATCTGATGTCACAAGGTACAGACGTTTGGTAGGCAAACTCATCTATCTCACGGTGACTAGACCCGACATCGCCTATGCTGTAGGCAAGGTCAGTCAGTTTATGCAAGCTCCCAGGGAGTGCCATCTTCAGTCCGCCCTGAAGATTTTAGAGTATATCAAAGCAGCACCAGGCAGAGGGTTACTCTTTCAGAAGAATGGTCATCTGAGGGTTGAGGCCTACTCAGATTCAAGTTACGCGGATGACAAAGGCGATCGTAAATCCACATCAGGTTTTTGTACCTTTGTTGGAGGTAATCTCGTGAGTTGGAAGAGCAAGAAACAGTCTGTTGTCTCCAGATCCAGTGCCGAAGCCGAATAATGGAGTATGGCGTCAACCATGTGTGAGTTAAAGTGGTTTCGGGCTCTCATGCTTGACCTGGGCGAGGTATATGACTGTCCTCTCCCTATGTTCTGTGACAACAAGGCCGCTATACACATATCCAGAAATCCGGTCTTCCATGAGAGAACAAAGCATATAGAGGTTGACTGTCACTTCATTCGGGAAGAGATTTTGAAGAAACAGATTTGTACTCCTTTTGTCACCTCTGACAAGGAATTGACAGATATCTTCACCAAGCCGGTTTCTACTTCCTTCTTCCGCATTTGTGACAAGCTGGGCATGATTGATATCTATGCTCCAGCTTGAGGGGGAGTGTTGAAGTATTAGACCGGGCGGCTTAGCGGTCTGATCCAGCGGTTTGTTGACCGGGCGGCTTAGCGGTCTGATCTAGTGGTTTGTTGACCGAGCGGTCTGGCGGTCTCACTCTGAAACCTGGAGACCGGGCGGTCTATCGGTCTACCATTGCGGCCTGTTCTATCCTGCTGGAGTTGCCGAGCGGTTAACCCATCTGTCTAACCGCGCGGCCTGTGCGGTCACCTTTATTCTAGCCGCTCAGTACTGTAAATGTTTAGTCCCACATTGTTTGTATACTCTCTTTCTTATCTCCTCCATTCTATATAAGGGAGGCCATACCTTTGTAAATGTTATCTTTTTTGGATAATAAAATTTCGATTATTCAAAAGTTTATCCGCTTGTTCTCTCTTTTTCGCTACTTTCTAACATGATTGTATGTGCGTGAGAGCACGTTGTATGATATACATATATGCCTGTGAAATGATATGCATGTAGGGAAGGAATACCACCGCCCCGGGAAAGAGGTGGGGCCGTTATAATTTGGTCAACTGAATGCTGATCGTTGCCTGTTTGCCACCGTTGGGTGGGCTGTCCTTGTGCAGGTGCTGGAGAGCCAAGCGGGACGCATAAAGGCTGAAGTTCCTGCTGCTGCTGCTGCTACTGCTAGCCCTTGAAGGCTGAATGTAAATGCTATGTTTGATTACGTGGCCGGCCTGCACGCCAATGTTTGAGGCCACTGTTGTGTAAAGCCCTGTATGGCCATAATGCCAGTTGACTTTGTATTTGCAACGATTCCTGTTTATATAAATGTGGAGCTTTTATACGGTGGACATTCATGTATGTGATTTCAGCTTCGTGTGATAGGCTTCCGCTAGAATGCATTTAGTTAGGATGCGCAACTCTGGTATCACTACGTGACTTCCCCGCCTGTTTTATGGTATATGCTGTGGGTCCCCAGCCGGACCTTCTAGTATATACCTGTGAACGGATGGAGTCATTACATTTTTGGTATCCGCTGTCTTGGTTTTTCACTTTCGAATTCGTGGTCGACTTCATTTGTGGGGTGGCGAGCACGTGTCTGTGCGAACCAAGTTAACACTAATGAACTCCGGAATGTCCACCTTAAGAATGCAAATACATTTGTTTGAGGAACCTACGCATTCCTATTTTGTTGTTTTGTTTGTATGTGGTCGCTAATGTGAGTGTCTTGCTCCCCTATAGGTGACGCGGAGTGGTGCGGGGTAGTCGGAGCCTCAACGTTCTGATGAAAGAATGACACCAGCTGAGGTGCCTACACCTCCGCCTTCTGTAGAAACTGTGTGATTAGTTGCTGAGGCATTGTTTGTCATGATCCATGCACAGCCGATTGGGCAGGCGCAAGTGCAGGCGCAGCCGACATTGAGGCCAGAACAGGTTACGGCGAGGCCAGAACCTGTAGCGACTGTGGATCCTCGAGCAGCTAAGAAGAAGTTGAAGCAGTTTTTGAGTTTCAACCCACCTACGTTTACATGCCCGGGAGCCCCTACGCAGGTTGAGGATTGCTTATCGCATGTCAAGCAGATTATGACGTCGATTGGAATGGAGGAACATCAGAAAGTCACCTTAGCCGCCTTCTTACTGGAAGGAGAGGCTCGTTTATGGTGGGATGATATGGAATAAAACCACTTAGCGGGTCGACCGTTAGCACAAGTGTCGATTGAGGAATTCTCCCGCCTCTTCCTGGAAAAGCACCTCCCGGCGGCACAACGTATTACCATGGAGAACGAGTTCCAAAGGCTGACACAAGGAGAAGGCAGTGTTGAAACGTACCTGCATGCGTTTACAGGCTTGGGGCGGTATGCGGGTTCTATTTTTACGGATGAGCAAAGGAAGACGAATAGGTTCTATGAAGGACTGCGAGACGAGTTGAGGTTCCTGCTTTCTAGTTCTGTGAGCCAAGGTTTACAAGCGTTGGTCGATACTGCGTGCACGCTGGAAATGGATATGAAGAGGGTGCATGGGAAGCGGGCCTTGGCTGTGACACAGCCGGAATTCAAGGTGTCCCGACCTAGAAAATCATATTATAAGAAGAGATGGGGCAAGAAGTCCAAGTCGACTGGACAAGCTCCTTCTTCGGTTGCCTCGAGAGCAATGTCAGGGGCCACTTTAAAGCCGGACACTCTACATGCTTTAATTGTGGATGGGTGGGGCAAATAGCCCGTGAGTGTCGGGTACCGCCAAAGAGTGAAAAGAAGGTGGGAGCGTCATATGCGGAGAAAGGAAAGGCAGTCGTGGAGTCTTCTGCCTCGCAAACGCAGCCCCGGGTCTACAATATTGGCATGCAGGAGGCCATTAAGCAGAGTGACATCGTCACATGTATGAGTTATGTTATTATATTGCTTTGCTTATTGCATGTTTTGTATTGCATATTTGTATGCGGCTTGTGTATGTGACATGATTGTCACAAGCTTTGTGATGATTCGAAACACGCTGATGCGAGCACTGTTTAATACGGGTACTTCGCATTCTTTTTTATATAAGGAGTTCATATCGCGGCTTGGGATACCTAGTCGTGCTGAGATAGATAGCGTCAGGGTGGTGTTGCCGAACGATTGTTTGATGCTCGCGGATCGAGCTTGCGTTATGGCGGTCCAAATAGGAAGTCGCGACTTCTGTTTGACTTCATATGTATTGCCGATATCGGAATTCGACGTGATCTTTGGTATGGATTGGCTCGTAGAGCAGCATGCCTTGATTGATTGCAATGGCAAAGAGATCACATTGGGCCAGAATACCAAGCAGGAGACTAGGTTCGCAGGGATGCGAAGAGTGGGCGGGACGTTGATGTCTGCACTCCAAGTAGTCATGGCTGTTCGGAAGGGCGCAGAGTACTACTTCACGCTGATTCAGGCTGTGGATCCTAAGGCCGGTGTGAGCGATGTTCTAGTCGTATCGGAATTTGTAGATGTATTTCCCAAGGATCTCCCTGGGCTACAACCCCAGCGAGAGATTGACTTCACGATCGAGTTGGTGCCGGGTGCAAAACCTGTGGCCCGCTTGCCATATCGCATTGCGCCAAAGGAAATGACGGAGTTGAAAGTCCAACTATAACACCCCAAAATTTGAGAGAGGGTCGACCAGTGTTTTCTAGCCAAGTTTGGTTTCTGGCAGGGGGCACAGGGCCTGGGACACGGGCGTGTCCCAGGGCGTGTCAGTCTCCAGTCGACGTTTTGGTTGAGAGGTCAACGAATTTCGCTCGACGATGTGTTGAGACAAGGCACGCGGCCTGAGACACGGGCGTGTCTCAGGGCGTGTTGAGCCCGTGTCGACGATCGGTCGGGGGAGTCGACGATTTTCGCTCGATGATGTGTCGAGACAAGGCACACGGCCTAGGACACGGGCGTGTCCAAGGCCTTGTTAGTCAGTCGACGAACTTCTCTCGACGAAGTTCACTCGACGAGTGTCGAGTGTCGAGATAGGGGCACACGGCCTGTGACACGAGCGTGTCACAGGGCGTGTCCCGCTTGGTCGACGAACTTTGCTCGACGAAGTGTCGAGACAGAGAACACGGCCTGGAGCCTAGGCGTGTTAAGGTAGACACGGGCAAGGACACGGGCGTGTCCAGTACCCGTGTAGTTCTCGGGTTGTTTTCGGGGCTATGTCGATGGAGTCACACAGCAGACCACATGGCCGTATCAGTTGGAACACGAGCGTGTCAGGTCAAACACGGGCTTATCGGATGCCCGTGTACTGTTCCAGGCGCGTCGGTTTTGACGGCGAATGGGGGACACGACCCTGGACACGGGCATGTGCCAGGCCCTGTTCGGCCCAGGTATTTTATTTTTCAGACGGATCGTGGCCGCTCTTTCCCTTATTTTGAGATCTGATGGTCCATGACTGCTCTTGGGAAGTTAAGTCCGAGAATAGGGTTGGAAACCCTCATTCTTCTCCAAGCTTTCTCTTACTAAAATTCTAGAGAGAAGGGAGAGCAAGGAAGAAGGTGAAGGAGGGATTGGGCTGTAGGAGAGGCTTCAGTGCTCCAAATCGCGAGCCGAGTCCAGATCCGTGGAGGCTAGATCTTTGCGAAGGTTTTCATCCGACTATTTCTCCATGGATAGGAAGAGGAGTCGGAATGTAACGACACTTCTGCTCTCGGTTTTAGGATGCATGTCTTAGCGTCTTTTCTTTTCTAGTTTTTGGGAACCAAACACTCAAATGAGAGGGGTTTGGGTCGCCAAGGTTCAAGAGGAACATCCGGGTCGATTGAGTCCGTCCCCGACATGTTTTTGCATTAGAGATCCGCTCCGTTAGTGGATTAGGCAGGGTGTGTGAAGCCGTAGTCGCGACCGTTAGTCCGACTCGGTGATGTTGCATACGAACTTTAAGGATTCGTAGAGATTCCGTTGCGGTAAGATGTCGTTTATGATGTGGTGATGTTTTCCCCTTTTTCTCGAGTAAGTACGTGCAGTCGGAACCGTACAAGGTTAGCTACTCAATGGCGGTAGATGGTTTCCTTGTTGGATAAGGTTAGCTCCGCATGAGTGGTAGATGGTTTCCTTAGTGCGCGGGAACGCTGCATTACAAATGAGGAACTAGGGTGGAATTGTCTTGGAATGTGATGTGCCAAGGCGTGGTTGTGTCTCCGTGGTAGGCTGGCTATCCCGTGACGTGCAAGTCATGTGTGGAAAGTGTCCCGGCGAGACTAGTCTCCTTCTGTGAGACTGACGAGAATGCCAAGCATGGGGGCAAGCCCGGGCAATGAGGCCATGAGCGGGTGGGGTCCAACAAGGCTTCTTAGAATCAGTCTGTTGTGTTTGTTGGAATCCTGACATGAGACGTCAGAGCTTGCAGGCAAGCCCGGGTCTAAGACCTTGAGCAGGTGGGGCCTTAGCAGTAGTTCCATGTGGCGGTTTGTGTGCCGTTGGGGGGAATTGTGTCTCCCTTTTTGTTTGCAGCTTTATGCTAATGGGGAAATGATGAGTACCCAATTGATGTGATGTTGTGCTAGATTCATACGCTATAGGGTGCCTTGGGTGAAACCCGGGTGGTTGCATACATGTTGCATAAGTAGGCCCCGTTTTATATTATATGCTCAATCCGTAGAGAACGTGTATGATGTTTGAGACATCCAAGCTTGTTTTCTTAATGTACTTCTTGTATATATTTATATATTGCATACGAAGTGCTGACTTGCAGGTTGGAGGGTTCCCCGTGGTCCGTTAGGGGCGGCCGGGAGGAGATGTGTTAGTTACACAGTTTGAGGTCAGCCTTTGCTGACCCACGTTACTAATAATTTCTACAGGGCAAGGATCGCAAGCAGGAGCTAGCTCGCTGGCCAGAAAGGCCTAAGCCTCATGAAGTGTTAACTTTTGTAGTAGCTCTACTCTTTATGACGTTGTATGTTTTGATGCCCTTGGTGACCGGCTTGCATGCCGAGGTAGACTAGGAGTGCTTATGCACTTTCATGATTGTTGTATTATTTGAGTTTGGACTCTCTTATGTTGTAAGACCTTAAGGCCATGTTTTTATTACTCTTGTAGTGGTGGATAACTTCTAGTCTTGCTTGTGTTTCCGCTGTGTTGTGCAAAGAGTTTTGAGTGTGGGTAGTTATATCATCTTATAATACTAAAGTTGTGGCGTCCGTATGTTGTGGGGCCCCGGCCGGACCTATATTATACGGTCATTATAGGGGAGGTGTTACAATTTGGTATTAGAGGGAGATTAGATTCAAGGTCAATGCGTATAGAAGTTATCCACATACGAGTAACGCGGGACCATGAGTGTCCTTATGTGTAATTCTTGAGATTAGAGACTGATTCCTTGTTTCTTGTTTTCTTGAAGAGTGCAAGCAACGAGGCAGCAATGTCGAGAGCAAGAGAAGAACTCTCGGCGAGCAGTGCCACTGCTCCAGGTCTTTTGGGCACGGGTGTAAACCAGGCCGACTTCTGCCGCATGCTTGCATAAGCGATGGTGGCAGCCCAAGCTGCAGCGGCAGCTCAAGTAGCAACCCCTACTATACTGGACACGGCGACGGCCGTGCTAGGCGGAGAAGCCAGGCAAGTGGAGCCTTTGGCGTAAAGGTTGGTTGTCCGACATGGAGACCGATGCATGAAGTATTTACTGAGCTTCCATCCCCCGTCGTTCAAGGGAGTTGGTACGCCAACAGATGCAGAGGATTGGTGGGTTCGAATTCAAGAGCTTTTGAGGGCAGCAAAGACGCCAGAAGAAAAGAAATTTGAGTATGCGGCGTTCATGTTGGAAGGAGACGCCAAGTTGTGGTGGGTGAGCTATAGCGACCGCCAGTTTCCTGGACGCACCCCGTCGATGGAGGAGTTTGGGGATGCTTTTCTAAAGAGGTACATTCTCGTTTCTACACGGTTGGCCCTTCAGAGGCAGTTTTTGCACTTAATGCAGCAAGACAAGACGGTGGACGAGTATGTGCAGGAGTTCACCCGTTTGGGTTGTTACGCGGGAACGATGATGGAAGATGATGCAGAAATGGATAACCTCTTCTACCAGAGGCTGAGGGACAATCTGAGGCAACCCCTCATTTCCCTGGGATTGGAAAGTGATCTGGAGCAAACCCAACGTCGTAAGGGTTTCACTCCCAAGCAACGGGAAGGGAAGCCTCCCCAATCCCAGGGAAAGTCTAAAGGGAGTAGGTGGAGGAAAAAGCCTCACAATTCCAGGTCTGGTGAGAAGAGCAAGTGGACGCCTGGAGGTTCTCACTATAGGGGACCGCTGACGTGCTACAACTGCGGTAAGGTGGGGCACATAGCTCGTGTTTGTCCTTAAGGAGGAGCGGAGCAAGAGGCAAGGCAGGAGCAGACTGTGCGCTCCGGCCCCAGTGCCGCAGCGAAAGGAAAGATGGCGGAGTCAAGCGCTTCTCGGTTCCAACCGGTGTAGCCAAGGGCCTACAACCTTGGACAGCAGGAAGCGATCCGCCAAACCGATATGGTGACAGGTATGAAGAAATTTAAGTTTAAATTTTGTGTTTCATACTTTTAGACTTTTATGTGTGATGTCTATGTTGTAGGCTTCGTATTAGTTTCTAGATACCCCGCTAGGGTATTATTCGATATGAGAGCATCGCACTCCTTTCTTGCGGAGAGCTTCATCCGGAGAATAGGAGTTGAGTCTTTCTCGGCGGATGCGGAGCTGAAAGTGCGCATGCCTAATGGGTCATCCATGACCACCGGTGCTGAAGGGCGCATCTGTTTGGAGCTGGACGGAGTTGACTTCATTTTGGTAGCAGCGATTTTACCATTGGTTGAGTTCGATGTCATTTTGGGCATGGACTGGCTTGCAGAGCAGCGCGCCGGTATTGACTGCCTATCTAAGGTAGTGACCCTAAGGAGCAAAGGGAAGGCGGAAGTCAAATTTGAGGGCCTTTGTGGAGTGGCCTTTTCCCTGATTTCGGCAATGCAATTGATGCGAGCGGTTAACCAGGGTGTGTAGCGCTGGTAGCGTTATTGGAGGTTCGTCTCTCCCAGTTGTCTATTGAGGAAGTGCTTGTAGTGGCAGAGTTCAAGGATGTGTTTCCGGATGAACTTCCTGGAGCGCCTCCTCGGCGGGAGATCGACTTCTCGATCGAGTTAGTGCCGGTGGCTAGGCCGGTGTCACGTCCTCCGTTTTGGATGGCACCAAAGGAGTTGGCTGAACTCAAAGTACAGTTACAGGAACTGTTGGAGCAAGGGTATATTAGACCCAGTTCTTCGTCGTGGAGCGCGCCGGTGTTGTTTGTAAAGAAGAAAGACGGTAGTATGCGGCTGTGCATAGACTACCGAGAGCTGAACAAACTGACCGTTAAGAATACGTATCCAATTCCTCGGATAGACGACTTGTTCGACCAGTTGGTGGGGTCGGTGGTGTACTCAAAATTGGACTTGAAGTCAGGCTATTATCAGTTGCGAATTCGGGATGAGGACGTCCCCAAGACTGCCTTTGGTATGAGGTACGGACACTTTGAGTTTACGGTGATGCCGTTCGGGCTGATGAACGCGCCATCTGTGTTCATGGATCTTATGAATCGAGTATTTCGGGAATACTTGGATTCTTTTGTGGTTGTCTTCATTGATGACATCTTGGTGTATTCCAAATCGGAAGTGGAGCATGAGACCCACTTGAGAGTGGTCTTGCAAGTGTTGAGGGAGAATCAGTTGTATGCAAAGTTCTCAAAGTGCGAGTTCTGGTTAGCGAAGGTGGATTTTTTGGGCCACGTGATTAGTGGGGATGGGGTGGCAGTGGATCCAACAAAAGTAGAAGCCATCAGAGATTGGCCGGTTTTGAGGACCGTGGCAGAAGTCCGAAGTTTTCTTGGACTAGCCGGGTATTATAGGAGATTCGTGGAGAATTGTTCGTGGATAGCTCTACCCCTCACCTCACTCACTCGTAAGGATCATAAGTTTGTGTTGACTCAAGAGTGCAGTCAAGCATTTGAGGCACTGAAGGAGAGACTGATGATGGCTCCAATACTAAGTCTACCACAAGGGACCGAGGGATTTCAGAACTTCAGTGACGCATCAGGATGCGGTTTTGGTTGCGTTTTGGTGCAGCATGGCAAGGTGATAGCTTTTGGGTCTAGACAGCTGAAGCCTCATGAGAGTAATTACCCCGTCCATGACTTGGAGTTGGCGGCGGTATTTTTTGCGTTGAAAATATGGCGACATTATGTGTATGGTGCAAAGGTGGAGATCTTCACGGATCATAAAAGCCTGAAGTATCTCTTGGATCAAAAGGACTTGAACATGCAGCAGCGCAGGTGGGTTGAGTTTCTTGGAGACTACGAGGTGGCGATTCAGTATACGCCAGGTAAAGACAATGTGGTGGCGGATTCCTTGAGTAGAAAGTACTCGGGTAAGGGAATTGGATCGAAGCTCATGATGAGCGGTTGGTACGGGAATTGGAGTCCCTTGGTTTGGAATGTGTTGCGAGAGGCGAGTCCACCGTGGCTCGGTTGAACTGGATTAAATACAGAATGACTTGTCCGATCGCATTCGGGAAGCGACTCGGTTGGATGTGGAGTTTCAACCATATGTGTTGGAGGCTCAAAAGGGCGAGAGCAGCGCCTAGGAGATGTTTGATGGGATTCTGAGGAAGGAAGGAAGGGTTTGTATACCGCAGTTCGCAAACTCCGTGAGGAGTTGATGTTTTTGGCTCACTTCACAAAGTACTCCATTCACCCGGGCAGTAAAAAGATGTACTTGGATATGAAGAAATCCTTTTGGTGGCCGGGGCTGAAGCGGGATGTAGCTTTGTATGTGAATCGTTGCCAAACTTGCGCCTTGGTGAAGGCTGAATTTCAGAAGCCGGGCGGGTTCCTGAAGCCCCTTCCAATCGGAAGGAGGACAGTATGGATAAGCTGGTGGTGTTGTATGTTCGCAACATTGTGCGACTGCATGGGATTCCTAAGAGCATAGTCAGCGATCGAGATGGACGATTTACGTCCAAGGACTAGAGATTGGTTCAGAAGAGTTTGGGCATGAAGCTAAAGTTCAGTATGGCGTTCCATCCTCAAACTGATAGGCAAACCGAAAGAACGAATCGTACTATGGAGGATATGATGAGAATGTGCGTTCTTGACTTCGGCAAGAAGTGGGAAGATCACCTATTCATGGTGGAATTCGCGTACAATAACAGTTATCAAGCAAGTATAAAAATGGCGCCATACGAAGCATTGTATGGGAGATGATGTCGAACACCGATGTCTTGGACAGAGGCGGGAGACACCAAAATTTTGGGAAAAAAGGTGGTAGTTGACGCTTGTGAGTTGGTACAGACCATTCAAGAGCGTATGAAGGTGGCGCAAGACCGGCAAGCAAAATACTTTAATGCTCGTCACAGGAAGTTGTAGTTTGCGATATGTGATTGGGTCTATTTGAAGATCAAGACGTTCAAAGGCGTCTCGCGGATTCGCTGACTCAAGAAGTTGAGTCCAAGGTTTTTGGGGCCTTTTGAAGTTGTTGAACAAGTGGGAGAAGCAGCCTATCGGTTGGCGTTGTCCGTGGAGCTGAGTGGATTGCATGATGTCTTCCATGTCTCCGTCTTAAGGAAAGACTTGGTGGAGGCTAGTGTGGTGATCGAGCCGGCATCGGTGCCGATTGAGGAAGACTTGAGGACGCGGGACCTTCCAATTACTATAGAGGATTCAGAGACTCGGCAGTTGCGGAATAAAGAGGTTAAACTCGTGAAAGTCCGATGAGACAACTGCGGTCGGGAGGAGTTCTCTTGGGAGCGAGAATAAGCCATGCGAGAAGAGTATCCAGAGCTCTTCAAATCAGGTACCATTTAAGCATTGTTTCCTTTTGCTTTGTAATTTCGGGACGAAATTCTTTTAAGGGGGGAAGAGTTGTAACACCCCAAAATTTGAGAGAGGGTCGACCAGCATTTTCTGGCCAAGTTTGGTTTCTGGCAGGGGGCACACGGCCTGGGACACGGGCGTGTCCCAGGGCGTGTCAGGCTCCAGTCGACGTTTTGGTCGAGAGGTCGACGAATTTCGCTCGACGATGTATGGAGACAAGGCACACGGCCTGAGACACGGGCGTGTCTCAGGGCGTGTCGAGCCCGTGTCGACAATCGGTCGGGGGAGTCGACGATTTTCGCTCGACGATGTGTCGAGACAAGGCACACGGCCTAGCCACGGGCGTGTCCAAGGCCGTGTCAGTCAGTCGACAAACTTCTCTCGATGAAGTTCACTCGATGAGTGTCGAGTGTCGAGACAGGGGCACACGGCCTGTGACACGGGTGTGTCACAAGGAGTGTCCCGCATGGTCGACGAACTTCGCTCGACAAAGTGTCGAGACAGAGAACGCAGCCTGGAGCCCAGGCGTGTTGAGGTAGACACGGGCAAGGACACGGGCGTGTCCAGTACCTGTGTAGTTCTCGGGTTGTTTTCGGGGCTGTGTCGATAGAGGCACACAGCCGACCACATGGCTGTGTCAGTTGGAACACGGGCGTATCAGGTCAAACACGGGCGTGTTGGGTGCCCGTGTGCTGTTCCAGGCGCGTCGGTTTTGATGGCGAATGGGGGATACGGCCCTGGACACGGGCGTGTGCCAGGCCGTGTTCGGCCCAGGTATTTTATTTTTCAGACGGATCGTGGCCGCTCTTTCCCTTATTTTGATATCTGATGGTCCAGGACTGCTCTTGGGGAGTTAAGTCCGAGAATAGGGTTGGAAACCCTCATTCTTCTCCAAGCTTTCTCTTACTAAAATTCTAGAGAGAAGGGAGAGCAAGGAAGAAGGTGAAGGAGGGATTGTGCTGTAGGAGAGGCTTCGGTGCTCCAAATCGCGAGCCGAGTCCAGATCCGTGGAGGCTAGTTCTTTGTGAAGGTTTTTATCCGGCTATTTCTCCATGGCTAGGAAGAGGAGTCGGAAGGTAACAACACTTATCCTCTCGGTTTTAGGATGCATGTCTTAACATCTTTTCTTTTCTAGTTTTTGGGCACCAAACACTCAAATGAGAGGGGTTTGGGTTGCCAAGGTTCAAGAGGAACCTCCGAGTAGATTGAGTCCGTCCCCGACATGTTTTTGCATTAGAGATCCGCTCCGTTAGTGGATTAGGCATGGTGTGTGAAGCCGTAGTCGCGACCGTTAGTCCGACTCGGTGATGTTGCATACGAACTTTAAGGATTCGTAGAGATTCCGTTGCGGCAAGATGTCGTTTGTGATGTGGCGATGTTTTCCCCTTTTTCTCGAGTAAGTGCGTGTAGTCGGAACCGGACAAGGTTAGCTCCTCAATGGCGGTAGATGGTTTCCTTGGTGGATAAGGTTAGCTCCGCATGAGTGCTAGATGGTTTCCTTGGTGCGCGGGAACGCTGCAGTACAAATGAGGGACTAGGGTGGAATTGTCTTGGAATGTGATGTGCCAAGGCGTGGCTGTGTCTCCGTGGTCGGCTGGCTATCCTGTAACGTGCAAGTCATGTGTGGAAAGTGTCCCGGCGAGACTAGTCCCCTTCTGTGAGACTGACGAGAATGCCAAGCATGGGGGCAAGCCCGGGCAATGAGGCCATGAGCGGGTGGGGTCCAGCAAGGCTTCTTAGAATCAGTCAGTTATGTTTGTTGGAATCCTGACATGAGACGTCAGAGCTTTCAGGAAAGCCCGGGTCTAAGACCTTGAGCAGGTGGGGCCTTAGTAGGAGTTCCATGTGGCGTCTTGTGTGCCGTTGGGGGAAATTGTGTCTCCCTTTTTGTTTGTGGCTTTATGCCAATGGGGAAACGGTGAGTACCCAATTGATGTGATGTTGTGCTAGATGCATACGCTATAGGGTGCCTTGGGTGAAACCCGGGTGGTTGCATACATGTTGCATAAGTAGGCCCCTTTTTATATTATATGCTCAACCCGTAGAGAACGTGTATGATGTTTGAGACATCCAAGCTTGTTTTCTTAATGTACTTCTTGTATATATTTATATATTGCATAAGAAGTGCTGACTTGCAGGTTGGAGGGTTCCCCGGGGTCCGTTAGGGGCGGCCGGGAGGAGATGTGTTAGTTACACAGTTTGAGGTCAGCCTTTGCTGACCCACGTTACTAATAATTTCTACAGTGCAAGGATCGCAAGCAGGAGCTAGCTCGCCGGCCAGAAAGGCCTAAGCCTCATGAAGTGT
This sequence comes from Platanthera guangdongensis, assembly GCA_039583875.1. NCBI lineage: Eukaryota > Viridiplantae > Streptophyta > Magnoliopsida > Asparagales > Orchidaceae > Platanthera > Platanthera guangdongensis. The sequence continues at coordinate 102,300,756 of CM077166.1, read as the reverse complement.
TAACTTTTGTAGTAGCTCTACTCTTTATGACGTTGTATGTTTTGATGCCCTTGGTGACCGGCTTGCATGCCGAGGTAGACTAGGAGTGCTTATGCACTTTCATGATTGTTGTATTATTTGAGTTTGGACTCTCTTATGTTGTAAGGCCTTAAGGCCATCTTTTTATTACTCTTGTAGTGGTGGATAACTTCTAGTCTTGCTTGTGTTTCCGCTGTGTTGTGCAAAGAGTTTTGAGTGTGGGTAGTTATATCATCTTATAATACTAAAGTTGTGGCGTCCGTATGTTGTGGGGCCCCGGCCAGACCCATATTATACGGTCATTACAGGGGAGGTGTTACACCAACTGCAGGAGTTGTTGGAGTAGGGTTATATTCGCCCAAGCATGTCACCTTGGAGCACGCCTGTTCTGTTTGTGAAAAAGAAAGACAGTGGTTTGTGGTTATGTATTGATTACCGTGAACTGAACAAGCTCACTGAGAAGAATAAGTCTCTGATCCCACGGATTGATGAGTTTTTCGATCAGTTGGTGGGATCAACCGTCTACTCCAAGTTGGATTTGAAGTCTGGTTACTACCAGTTGAGGATTCGGGAAGGTGACATTCCCAAAACTGCATTTGGAACACGCTACAGGCACTATGAGTTCACAGTAATGTCGTTTGGTCTGTGCAATGTGCCATCGGTGTTCATGGACTTGATGCACTGAACGTTCTGAGAGTACCTGGACCTGCTCGTGATAGTAATCATTGATGATATTTTGGTCTACTCTCGATTTGAAGTTGAGCATGAAAACCACTTGTGGTTGGTGTTGCAGACGTTTAGGAAGAATCAGCTCTAAGCCAAGTTCTCAAAGTGAGAGTTCTGGCTATCGTCAGTTGCTTTTCTAGGCCATGTGGTAAGCGGAGAGGGCATAGCTATGGATTTTGCAAAGTTAAGGGCCATACAGGAGTGACCAGTGTTGTCTTCTGTGGCTGAAGTCAGGAGCTTTCATGGACTAGCAGGCTACTATAGAAGATTTGTTGCAAACTTCTCGCGGATCGCTTTGCCTCTAACCACAATGACGAGAAAGGACCAAAAGTTCGTTTGGATGTCGGAGTGCGCACGAGCTTTTGAAGAGCTGAAGTGTCGGTTGAACATGACGCCTGTGTTGACGTCGCCATATGGTACTGATGGATTTGAAATTTACAGTGATGCGTCAGGAAGCGGCTTAGGCTGCGTTCTTCTAGAATATGGGAAAGTGATTGCTTATAGTTCTCACTAATTGAAGGTACATGAGAGAAGTTATCCCGTCCATGACTTAGAGTTGGCAGCGGTGATATTTACATTAAAGTTATGGAGGCATTATCTATATGGCGTGAAAGTGGAGATTTATACGGACCACAAGAGCCTAAAGTACCTGTTGAAGCAGGACTTAAATATGTGACAATGAATGTGGTTGGAGTTCCTTGGGGACTACACCTTTGCGATTCATTATACTCTCGGAAAGGGAAATGTTGTTGCAGATGCCTTGAGTCGGAGAGCTCCGGTAAAAGCAAGCTGGTTGCAGAGGCATGATGAACGTCTAATCCAGGAGTTGGAAGTGTTAGAGATTTCTTGTGTTGACAAGAATGCTACATCCGATGCATGTTTGAACTGGGCGGAGGTGCAGTGTGACCTTGCAGACCGAGTTTGACGAGAAACAGAGCTAGATGAGAGTCTCCAACGCTATGCCAAGGATGGGCCAGAGGGCAAATTCTCCTGGGATGACGGTCTATTGCGGAAAGAAGGCCGTTTGTGCGTCCCAAGTTTGGGCAAATTGAGGGAAGAGCTGATGTATGAAGCGTACTATACGAAGTACTCAATTCACCCTGGGAGCACAAAGGTGTTCAGAGATATGAAAAAGCTGTTCTGGTGGCCAGGACTGAAGAAAGATGTTGCTCATTATGTAGCCAAATGCCAGACTTGTGCTATGGTAAAAGCGGAATACCAAAAGCCGGGTGGTTTCTTGAAATCATTGCCGATTCCGGAATGGAAGTTCGATGATATTTCCATTGATTTCGTGCAAGGGTTGCCGAGATCTCATCGCGGAAATGATTCCATCTGGGTGATTGTGGACCGGCTGACGAAAGTGGCACACTTCCTTCCGAATAGGCGGGACGATTCAGTCGAAAGTTTGGCAAAGTTGTATGTTGAACAAATTGTGCGGCTACATGGTGTTCCTCGGAGCATCGTGAGCGATCGAGATAGGCGGTTCACATCAAATGATTGGAGGCTGGTCCATCAGCTGTTGGGCACGGAGTTGATGTTCAGTACGACCTTTCATCCCCAAATAGAGGGACAAACAGAAAGAACCAACAGAACGATAGAGGACATGCTCCGGATGTGCGCCCTGGATTTTGGGAAGAGATGAGAAAATCATCTCTATCTGGTGTAGTTTGCCTACAATAACAGCTACAAAGCGAGCATCAGTATGACACCGTTTGAAGCGGTGTGTGGTCGAAAGTGTCGTACTCCTTTAGCTTGGTTGGAAGCAGGTGAAGCCAGAGTGTATAAGCGTAACGAAGTCGAGGAAGCGAACTCGACAATACAAACTATTCGGGAACCGCTACTGATAGCTCAAGACCGTCAAGCAAAATACTACAACACCAAGCACTGAAATGTGGAATTCGCGGTAGGCGATTGGGTATACTTGAAGATCAAACCCTTCAAAGATGTATCCAGGATTTGACGTCTGAAAAAGTTGAGTCCACGGTACCGTGGGCCGTTTGAAGTGGTGGAGAGAGTTGGAGAAGCTGCATATCAGCTAGCTCTGTCGGCAGACTTGAGTGGATTACATGATGTGTTTCAAATCTCCGTGCTGCGAAAAGTCGTGAAGGATCCAGCTTAAGTGATCGAGAATGATCGTGTGCCAGTGGAGTCCGGGCTAACGATGAAGGTTATGCCCATTCGGATTGAGGATCGCGCCGAGAAATAGTTGCGGAACAAGACGATCGGGATGGTCAAAGTCCGATGGGAGAATTGCAGCCGTGAAAAACTCACATGGGAGCGAGAGCAGACCATGTGAGCTGAGTTTCCCGAGCTCTTTGTATAACTGTTTTGTAGTGTATCTCGAGTTGTAATGAACCTTTGTGAAATGAAATCCTTCTATTTGAGTTCCTTACTTTCTGTAAAATTCGGGGACGAAATTTTTGTAAGGAGGGGAGGGTTGTAACACCCCATCGCCCAGAATTTGGCAACAATTGGGTGACACGGCCTGGGAAACGGGCGTGTCCCAGGGCGTGTCTTTCTTGGGTAAGCAGTCGACGAGTGGTCGACAAAATTCGGTCGACGATTGTCGACTGTAGAGTACACGACCTGTGACACGGGCGTATCACAGGGCTTGTCCTCACGGGTCGACGAATTTCAGGTTGACGAAGTTGCTTCGGTCGACGATCGTCGAGTGTAAAGTACACGGCCTGTGACACGGGCGTGTCACAGGACATGTCCTCACGGTTCGACGAATTTCATCTCGACAAAATTGAGCTGGGGTGTGTCTAGTGCCGTGTATGGGCACACGGCCTAGGACACGGGCGTGTCATAGGCCGTGTCTCTCTCAGGTTGATTTCGATTTTGTACAGCCTGATGTACACATCCATAGACACGGGCGTGTCTGAAGGCGTGTCAGGTGATACGGCCCGTGACACGGGCGTGTCATATGGGCGTGTCACTGGACTGGATAAGTCGGTTGAGCACCGCTTGGGGCACACGGCCTGGGACACGGGCGTGTCACAGGCCGTGTCAGGCAAAATGTGATTTTGTGGCAAAATCGTGGCTGTCCAAATCTTCAGCTGAGATCTAATGGCTGAGGTGCCTACTTGATTCCTTAAGGCCGTGGATGAGAAGGAAATTCTCTTTTGTTATTTGTCCTTCATCTTTCTAAAATCCTAGAGAGAGAAAGAGAGGAAGGAGGAGAAGGAGGAAGGAGAGTTGGCCACTGGTGGTGCTGCGGAGTTCCGGCGAGAGATCCGAGGCCAGCATTGCGGAGGAAAAGCCGTGGCGGTTCTTTCCAGCCAGTTACGAACTTATGGTGCCGAAGCGGTCTTCGAGGGTAACGATTTTTCTTCCGAGCCATGTGAGGGCTTCCTTTGTGCATATGATTCCCCCACCAGAGGGTGGATTGTTATGGGAGTCTCTTGGGTTGATTCATGGAATCCCCAACCATTTGTCATATAGATCTCGAAAAGGAGTATGAAATATGCATGCTGTGTGAAGCCCATCTGGACAGGTTGGTCTGGATTGGTGATGTCGCATATACACATCGGAGAAAACTCCGTAGTTTAAGGAGTCGACGGGTTAGACCTGTGAAGGGAAGTAGCAGGAAGTACTGGAGCGGTAGTCCAGGAAAATACCCTTGTAATGCTTGTGCTATTGGGTTCTACCTATGAAAGGAGTAGCAGGAAGTACTGGTGTGCCCAGGAAATACCCTTTGTAATGCTTGATGTTCATGGGTGGTACCTGTGAAGGGGAGTAGCAGGAAGTACTGGCGTGGTTAGTCAGGAAAATACCCTTGATATTTGTGATAATTGTGGGGTTGTGCCTATGAAAGGAGTAGCAGGAAGTACTGGTGTGCCCAGGAAAGACCCTCTGATGTTGTGATATGAATGGGTGTGATGAAAGTACTGGTGCGCCCAGGAAAAACACCTAGGCTTTATGCCAAACAAGAACGGTGAAACCGACCCGCGCCTTTGATTTAGCCGCGAGTACACCGTACTCGGTGATGGCAAGGTGAATTGAGCAACGAGGGGTGGATGATTCGACCTGCGTTATGTCCGTCTGACGTGAGACCTAAAAGTGCGGTCTGTTGGAGCATATAACAAGAGTCTTAGGCCTGCGTGCCGTGATACAATGGGGGGGCTATGGGCCAATACCGGTTCACTAAGACTATAATCTCCGGCTGCACGCCACAGAGTAAATGCTCAATGTTTTACCGTTGGGTTGCTTCCCTAATACGGTGGTGGGACCCTGATTCACCGGTACACAAAGAATGTGCCCTGAGTGCACAGATCATCGGGCCGTGGTGCTGACGATTGTGATGGAATGTATGTGCGTGAGAGCAGATTGTATGATATACATATCTGCCTGTGAAATGCTATGCCTGCAAGGAAGGAATACCACCGCCACGGGAAAGGGGTGGGGTCGTTATAATTTGGTCAGCTGAATGCTAACCGTTTCCTGTTTCCACCGTTGAGTGGGCTGTCCCTGTGCAGGTGTTGCAGAGCCAAGCGGGATGCATAAAGGCTGAAGTTCCTGCTGCTGGTGTTGTTGCTACTGCCATACCTTGAAGGCTGAATGTAAATGCTATGTTTGATTACGTGGTCGGCCTGCGTGCCAATATTTGAGGCCACTGTTGTGTAAAGCCCTGTAAGGCCATAAGGCTAGTTGACTTTATATTTACAACGATTCATGTTTATATAAATGTGGAGCTTTTATATGGTGGACATTCATGTGTGTGAGTTCAGCTTCGTGTGATAGGCTTCTGCTAGAATGCAATGAGTTACGATGCGCAACTCTGGTATCACTACATGACTTCCCCGCCTATTTTATGGTATATGCTGTGGGGCCTCGGCCGGACCATCTAGTATATACCTGTGAACGGATGAAGTCATTACAGCCAATAGCAAGAGTCTTTGGCCTGCACGCCATGACACAATGGGGGGTTATGTACCAATCCCGGTGCATTAAGACTAAAGTCTCCGGCTGCACGCCATGGAGCAGAATGCTCAATATTTACCGTTGGGTTGCGACCCTTATACGGTGGTGGGACCCTGGTTCGCCGGTACACCAAGAATGTGCCCTGAGTGCACGGATCGTCGGGCCGCATGGCTGACGGTTGTGATGGCATGTATGTGCGTGAGAGCACATTGTATGATATACATATCTACTTGTGAAATGCTATGCCTGCAGGGAAGGAATACCATCGCCCCGGGAAAGGGGCAGGGTCGTTATAATTTGGTCAGCTGAATGCTGACCGTTGCATGTTTGCCACCGTTGGGTGGGCTGTCCCTGTGCAGGTGCTGGAGGGCCAAGCGGGATGCATAAAGTCTGAAATTACTGTTGCTGTTGTTGCTACTTCTAGCCCTTGAATGCTAAATGAAAATACTAGGTATCTTTCTACGTGGCCGGCCTGCGAGCCAATGTTTGAGGCCACTGTTGTGTAAAGCCATGTAAGGCCATAAGGCCAGTTGACTTTGTATTTGCTACGATTCATGTGTATATAACTGTGGAGCTTTTATATGGTGGACATTCATGTGTGTGAGTTCAACTTAATATTATAGGCTTCCGTTAGAATGCAATGAGTTAGGATGCACAACTCTGTTATCACTACGCGACTTCCTCGTATGTTTTATGGTATATGATATGGGGCCCCGGCCGGATCTTCTAGTATATACCTGTGAACGGATGAAGTCGTTACAGCATAGCTGTAATTTTTATCCTTGTGTATCCTTACCCACGTATACACTTAAGCCCCATTATTATCCTAAAGTCCTACAGATTCACGCTTGAGTCAAGCTAACGCTGTGGAGAGAGTGTGAACAAGCAAGCGTATAGTCCCCGACATTGATGGATTTCTTTGGAGGTGATTACAGATGAGTGCGATTATGATAGGCTTTTTACTATCATAATTGTAATCATGTCTACTATTTTCTACCTCCCTTTGTAGTAATTTCACGAGAATAGTTAAGAAATTGTCTTATCATGAATAAGAGAGCACAGTAAGGATTTTTGTTATTCCTTGTATTAAGTTATCTAATTTATTCCTTCACTTTTACAATGCAGGTAATGCTAACCAGTGGAACTAAAAGTCTTGGAGCAAACAGAGGAGTTCACGGAGTCAACATGGCCGATGACATGACAAGAATTGGGCGTACACGGGTAGGTACACGCCCGTGTCCCTACCCATATCCTATGTGGTCTGGAGTTGAAGAAACTAGAAGAATGAGTCAAAGAACCACACGGGTAGGCACACGCCCGTGTGCCGACCTGTGTCCTTTATGGGATAAATTCAACTTTGCATGCTACCAACCCGTGTATGAAGAACATGAAGAACAACACGGTCGTGTCAGTACCCGTGTCATCTGACACGGCCCACGACCAGACACGACTATTCGTGTGGAACCGCCCATGAACCATCAACACGGCCTGACACACGGTCGTGTTGGAACCCGAATCCGACCCTGTTTGCAAGGGGACTATAAAATACCTGTTGAAAACTTTAGAAGGAACTTTTGGATCATTTTCATTGGATAACTTCTAGAGCACGAGGGTGGTGCATCCAAGAGAAGGAGGATTTGAAGGGTATTTTTGTATGCATTTAATCTTTCTTGTATCCCTCTTAATCTTTCCTTTCTCTTGGTGATTCAACTCTATTTATCTTTTATTTTGCATGAACTCTAATTTGAACGGTTTGTTAATCATGTATTGTATTATTTTCATCGAATTTGTGGTATTTTATTCGTTTGTAGGCGTACAAATACTTGATCACGGTAGGGCATCCAGTAACCCGAGTTCATATCTCGGTGGGACCTCCATGGATGTTCTCCAATTTTATAATTGCTGTGATAGACATGGTTACAATTGATTCTAATTTTGCTATCATAATACTCAAATTTGTTATACCCTCCCTCAAAAACAAAAAAAAACAAAGAAGTGAAATGATTTTTGTTACTCCTTTAAGCTCTCATGTATTCATTCATTTGGGATTATAACTATCTAATTTAACTTCACACACTGATTAAACTGAATTGATATAGACTCATTGAGTGTTCAACTTTGTTGATTTGTAAGCAAGTATAGAAATTCATTAGCTTAATTTTCTCTATATAATTTATTTTTAAGATTAATCCTTTATATCATTAACTATCAATCACTCTATTTTAGAAAATATAATTATCTATAATAAAGTGAGTTGATGAGTGTACCATTTTTTATAATTTGATATTAGGGAATTAAAATGAAAAAAATACTCTCTATTGATGTCTAGAACTTATCCTCTAGCGATCCTCAAAAATTTTGCATAGGTTCATTAGTGAGGGCGAAAATGACTTAGGCCTCCTTTTGGATAGCTTGAGCCTTGCAAACCCAAAACCTTAAACATTAAACCCTTGCACACCCAATTTGGACCTAATCCCTATCCTTTTGACACCATACTATTAAAATTCACCAAGGCCAAATCCGTACCTATTAGCACACCTATCATTGAGACCTTCTTGGAATGCATTTGTTCATAGTGATATGTGGCCTGAGTGCGTGTATGCTTGCACCCACTTAGAATGATCTCTACTATGAACCCCCCAAAAGAAAAGACATAGTGATATGTAGCCTGAGTGCGTGTATACTAGCACCCACTCGGAATGATCCCTACTATGGCCCCTTGGTTAAGAAAAAAAATTTAAAATATAGAGTTTCCTTCAAAAATATGGGAAGTATAATCATTGCAAAGTCTGGGGGTACTTTCATAACATTGATGTATGTTAAGGTATTTACAAAACATAAGGCTCAATTGTGATTTAGGTGTGAAAGAAAAGAAAAAAAATCCATCAAATTTATCTTTGATTACCCCACTTGTAATCGCCTAACCTAAGCCTAAAAGGCTACACCATAATACAAGTCCTAAGGATCCGACCTCACTAATTCTAACTAATGCCGTGGAGAGGGTGTGAAAAGGGTAAGCTCATGACTATCAATATGGTTACTTATAAGTTTTGAAATACTAATACGTATCTTATTGAGATTGTTATTTTTTTCTCACATTTGTCATAGATGACTATACTTCTATTTCTAAGAAAGAGTGAAAGATAGTTAAAAGATATATTGGAGGAATTTTAAGATAAATCAATACTTAGAAACATCTGCTGAACTATTTCCTATACGATTACATCATAAAAGTTCTCTTTAAATTCATAGCAACTAGTATGCGGAGGCAAAATTATTTATTGGTAACCCAAGTGTTTGAATTACTTTGCTTAAGGACAAGCAAACATCTATGTCTGGGGGTATTTGATGAGTTCGATTATGATTGGCTTTTTACTATCATAATTGTAATCATGTCTACTATTTTCTACCTCCCTTTGTAGTAATTTCACGAGAATAGTTTAGAAATTGTCTTATCATGAATAGGAGAGCACGGTTAGAATTTTTGTTATTCCTTGTATTAAGATATCTAATTTATTCCTTCACTTTTACGATGCAGGTAATGCTAACCAGTGGAACTAAAAGTCTTGGAGCAAACAGAGGATTTCACGGAGTCAATATGCCTGATGACAGGACAAGAATTGGGCGTACATGGGTAGGCACACGCCCGTGTCCCTACCCATGTCCTATGTGGGTTGGAATTGAAGAAACTGGAAGAATGAGTTAGAGAACCACACGGTTTAGCACACGAGCGTGTGTCGACCCGTGTCCTTTATGGGATAAATTCAACTTTGCCTGCTACCAACCCGTGTCTGAAGAACATGAAGAACAACACGATCGTTTTAGTACCCGTGTCATCTGACACGGCCCACAACCAGACATGACTATTCGTGTGGAATAGCCCATGAACCATCAACACGGCCTGACACACGGCCGTGTTGGAACCCGTATCTGACCTGTTTTCAAGGGGACTGTAAAATACCTGTAGAAAACTTTAGGAGGAACTTTTGGAAAATTTTCATTGGAGAACTTCTAGAGCACGATGGTGGAGCATCCAAGAGAAGGAGGATTTGAAGGGTATTTTTGTATGCATTTAATCTTTCTTGTATCCCTCTTAATCTTTCCTTTCTCTTGGTGATTCAACTCAATTTATCTTTTATTTTGCATGAACTCTAATTTGAACAATTTGTTAATCATGTATCGTATTGTTTTCATCAAATTTGTGGTATTTTATTCGTATGTAGGCGTACAAACAAAGAGTTTTATCCTAATTATGAATTGCTTATTTGTTTTACATGAATTGCAAATCTCTAGGTTGAGAAATTGGATGTTTGTGATGATATTTACATGTTCATATTCTGGTGTTAGATCTCTTTGGAATTCAAATTTCACGATCGAGAGATATGTTGTTTGGATAATTGGAATACAAATAAATGGATTCATGGTATTTCAGAGATAGGATTTCATGAATTTATGTAGTAGATAGGGTGCTTCCATTAAGCAAATTTGAGTGTTGTAAATTATTCGAGAGATAATTTACTAACTTAGGTTTAGAGTTTGAATTGCTCGATAGATAATTCGATATATGTTTACCCTGTAAAATACAACAAATTTGATAGTCTTATTATTTCATGATTACATAGAATTGTGTTAATGAATGAGTATTTTCATTTAATTGCTCATAAGCTTTTGTCTTTTTATCATCTTTAATCCTTCAATGTTTATTTACCCAAATAGTTATAGTTAGGTTAATTTAGATTAGAAATCAATTTTAATTATAGGTATGATAATCTAGTTTGGGTGAGTACGGGTACTTGAAAGGACCTTGAGGAATACGAGACGAGATGTAGATTTCTCCTATACTATGATTGATAAGTGCACTTGCCTAAAATTTAATTCAATCTAGCTTATGCCCATCTACATAGTTTATAGTAGAGTGTAGAATGAATCCGCATCAAGTTATTACTTGTTAGCAAAACAATTCGTCAACAAACAAAGAGTTTTATTGTAATTATGAATTGCTTATTTGTTTTACATGAATTGCAATTCTCTAGATTGAGAAATTGGATGTTTGTGATGATATTTACATGTTCATATTTTGGTGTTAGATCTCTTTGTAATTCAAATTTCATGATCGAGAGATATGTTGTTTGGATAATTGGAATACGAATAAATGGATTCATTGTATTTTAGAGATCAGATTTCATGAATTTATGTAGTAGATAGGTTGCTTCCATTAATGCAAATTTGAGTGTTGTAAATTATTTGAGAAAAAAATTACTAACTTAGGTTTAGAGTTTGAATTGCTTGAGAGAGAATTCGATAGATGTTTACCCTTTACAATACAACAAATTTGATAGTCTTATTATTTCATGATTACATAGAATTGAGTTAATGAATGAGTATTTTCATGTAATTGCTCATAAGTTTTTGGCTTTTTATCATATTTAATCCTTCAATGTTTATTTATCCAAATAGTCATAGTTAGGTTAATTTAGATTAGAAATCATTTTTAATTATAGGCATGGTAATAGAGTGAGGGTGAGTATGAGAACTTAAAAGGACCCTAAGGAATACGACATGAGATGTAGATTTCTCCTATACTATGATTGATAGGTGCACTTACTTGAAAGTTAATTCAATCTAGCTTATGCCCATCTACATAGTTTATACTACAGTGTAGAATGAATCCGCATAAAGTTATTACTTGTTAGGAAAACAATTCATCAGTTTTTGGCGCCGTTGCTAGGGATATCTGAACGGGGTTCCTCGGGAAGTGTGGTCAAGATCACGGGAGGGCATCTAATAACCCGAGTTCATATCTCGGTGGGACCTCCATGGATGTTCTTCAATTTTAGTTGGTTAGGATACCCTCACAGAAATTATTCATTGTTAACCATGTCTGCCTGACACGATGCCCTCCCGTGATCTTGAACACACGTCCCGAGGCACCCCGTGTTCTACGCAGGTTTAGATTCCCTAACACGGATGCACACATGGCCCTGTGCGCACCCGTGTTCATCTCCTTTAAATGGAGGCCGTGTGCTGTTCATCCTCATCTCCTTCCCCTGGTTTACAAGCATCAGTCCTGTGCAAGTTTTTGCCTCCAAGTCCGGTTGATTTTTCACCTTCAACGTGTGCGGCTTCGTGTCTGCCATTCGTCTTCTTTCCTCCTAGGTAACATTTTGTTTCCATTTTTATTCATCTTCTTCTTCATCTCCACTTTTCTTTCGAAATTCTTCTCCAACAATTTAGTTTTTTTTAAAAAAAATAAAAACAAAAAAATATTTCTATTTTTCCGCAGAACATGTCATCTGGACGAGCTCAAGACAGTCGCCGTCGTCAACCGGAGCTCCAGGCTCTATCTACAGAGAGGCGCGACGCCACTGTGCCACTGGTGTTCACAGATCCTGCGCACATTGCCTGCTACAACCTCCTCCAATCGAAGAAATTTCAAGACATCCGAACAGTTGACTGGAGTGTATTAGAAGAAATAAATTTAGCGGGGGATGTTAGGGAGTTATTATCTATAACGGGTTGGGAGCAGTTCTTTGCGATAGAGGTGTTAGGCTTTAAGGAACTCACACTCGAGTTCATGTCCTCATTTTACTTAAATCTTAGGCCTAATCTCACTGATTCTGCTCACACGCACGAGGGGGTCATTAACTTTCGAGTAGGGGGCACTTTTTATACACTTACTCTTCTACAGTTCGCCCAATACCTAGGGGTGTATGAGGAATCGTTCCTCTTTAGTGCCGCCTAACCCGAGCTTCATTTTGACCTCCCCTCTCGCGACCTTGCCGGCAATATCTAGTCCCGCCATTCTTTTGACACTAGCCCCTATGAGGCCAAGCGATCTAAGGCCTCCAAGTTCGATTCTCCCGCCCTCCACTATATTCATCATTTACTAAGCCATACCTTGCGCGGCCGAGGCAAAAGCTCCGGCGTTGTTAGTCGGCAAGACGTGCTATACCTTTATAGCATGTCGTCTCGTTATCCCCTCCACGTTGGTTTCATGCTCGCCCAGTACATCCTTCACCAGGACGACAACTCCTGAATAGGCTCTATTTGCGTAGCACCCTACATTATGCAGCTGGTGAAGAGCATGAGCATTTTCTCGTCCCTCCCCCCGATGAAGATGGTTGATGAGTCCGATTTATATAGGATTTTTCAGACTCAACTGTGCTAGTTTTCACGCTTTTGCACTTCACTTTTAGTTTTATATCGTTCATATTTCTTCTTATCTATATTTCCATAGGAAGTGTACACTTTGGCCGGTGTTGTGTATTTTTATACTTTTATTGTTTGTACTCCTTATTGTGATTTCCTGGAATATCTGCACATATCAGTGATTTGTTTTTTCCTTTTGGTACAGGGGTCGTGTACTTGTTCCGGGAGTGTTTGGAAACAGGAATACTGTGCACGATCATCGGATTTACTGTGCACGACCACTGGTCGTGCGTCGATGATCGTGCGCACTTGCCTTCCTTTTCCAAGTTCTGCCTGGGCATACGCATGGCCACTGGACACAGTGTACACGACCATTGGTCGTGCGCTAATGATCGTGTTCATTGATTCCTCTTTTCCTGGAGTTCCGTCTGGGGTAATCGCACGACCATTGGACATAGTGCGCACGACCACTGGTCGTGTGTCATTGCTCTTATGCAGTACCCCAGTTCTTCTTCCTAATCCGCCATGCCAGTGTGCACGATCACTAGACATAGTGCGCACGACCACTGGTCGTGCGCCCATGATCGTGCGCATAGTTCAATTCTGCTTTCTATAAATATGCAGGTGCCTCCCTAATTCGGGATAGCTCATTTTTCCTCCGCCGTTTTCGTCTCCGAGAAAGGATTCCGCCGTCCTCCTTCAATCTCCACCTTAGGGAGGTGCTCCGGGCAAGCTTTCACCGCCAAATCCAAGCCGGAGCTTCCTCTCGGCCTCCTCCATCATCTCTTGGGAACATTTCAAGCTTCAACTCCATAACCATAAAGCAAAGGGAAGCTTGCAACTTTCATCCGCTATCGTGACACGAAGAAGACGGGCCATTGGAATGTGGTGACAATCCTTATCTACCCCGAACGCAGTTGAGGACCGAGCTTGGATGCGTATTGACAACCCGACGATTCCAACCGTGAATCCTCAGCAAGACTTCAGATTCGGTCGATCTCTTGCCTTGTTCTTCCTTTATTGTTGTTTATGTGTTTTTGTAAACTTTATTTATAGATAATGTGCGCTTAGTTGTAAAACGCTTATATTAAATCATGTCTTTGTGATTTGTATTGTCGTTATATTTGCTTGAGGTGTGTCATATTCCATCTACCACCATCCACCCTTGCCGCATTAACAATTGCTAGTGGCGTGCGTAGCGAAGAGGTGCTTTCGACCCTCATTCCGCCATTCTAACCACCTCATCCGCAAGCCTACTCGCCTATCCGCCCAGCGATTCGGTGTATAGCGTCCCGACTAGTCTTCCATCCCGCCTGACGAAGCATCGCATAACGACGTTGCATAGGAGTAGTTGTTAGATTTTTACTTCCTTTTTCCGCAAATATCAAAACCCCCCTTAGTTAACTCCGACCTAAGGACTTCAATCTCATGTTGTTGAAACCGATTTCTCGATCTCCTGTGGAGTTCTCCCTTGGGGAAGGGGTGATCTCGCACCTACTTCACTCCTGCAAGCAAAACAACAAAGAAGACAAGGAAAAGACCGACCCAAGGGCTCAGCGGGGAGGTCCCACCACACACCCGAAAGATCTCAGAGCGCTTCCCCTCCTTGGACAGAGGCTGAGCTGAGGTACCCTCAGAAAGCACTTGAAAACTGGAGCAGGAGAGCAGAGGAAGCATGCCTTCTGGGGTACCCCATTGGGTACTATTTATAGTTTTTAGAATCTGAACAACTAATAACCAAAATAACTGACATGAAATTACCAGAAAACCCTTGGCTGGGTCTGCCAACAGCCAAACTCTGCTGTTTTGAAGTGCTATGGGCAGACCAGCGGGGGCAAAACAGTAAAAAGTACCTCACACATCCAGGTGAGCTGGGGAGCTTGATCACCTTGGCAGGTCCTGCTCGCCTGATGTTGCCGAGCTCCTGTCATTAGGGCACGAGCTGGGAAGGTGAGCTCGCCTGTCCATTGGTCGCCATCAGTTGTCCTGGGCCAGCTCGGCGAATGCCGAGCTCGGGGTCGATGAAGGCTGATCTTTGGTCGACGAATGTCGATCTTTGGTCAGCGAAGGCCGATCTTTGCTCGATGAATGCCGAGCTCGGGCTCGGCTTTTCTACTGCCGAGCTCTCCTACTTCCTTCAGCCCGATCTATCTGGTTCCTAGCGACCTCGCTCGCCGGACACGAGGTTGTACACAATCCCCGCTCTTCTTGAGCTTGACAAAGCTTGAAATGAAACATCCAACCCTAAGTGTGCGGGGAGCGCAGGGTGGCGAGTTGGAGGGAATCTTTGGTTGGGGGTCCACCTGCGGCTATATATATACCTGCATACCTGCTTGACTCTTGCTATTCCCTTTGCTCTAACCCTGCCAAGATGCCGCTTCCCAAGGAGATTCAAGAGCGCTTAGACCGAGCTCGCCACGCTTCTACAGCTCGCATAGCCGCCCTCACAGCAGTTCCTGCCAACGTGCCTCAAATCGATTCTGCCGAGCCTGGCTCAACGAGGTCGAAGTCATTTCCCGAAGCGGCCGAGCCAATTTATGAAGACCTGAGGACCACCCTGGAGATGGGGACCGGCTCCTCAACTCGGACAGTTCTTGAGAAGGGCAGAGAGGTTGTCGTGCTCGGCGACGACCCGGACGGTCAGCCTGATGGCGGGGGCGTCACGCTGCGAGAGCCCACACCGCGAGGCGAGACGACTCTCGCGGACTCACTGTTCATGACACCGGATAACCATCCCCGGGACCTCCCTCTTCTCTTTGTGATCCTGCCAGTGAGCTCGCAGAGGCCGAACTCGCCGGTGCGCGCCCCCTCTCCTCGGCAAACTGATGCGGCTGTGGGGGCGGGTCTGGGAACCATCCCCCCCCGGGATTTGAGCTCCTCTCGCCGAGGGCTCGTGACCCAGGTCGCGGGAAGGACTTGAGGTTCATCCCTCCTCGCATCTCCTTTGAACCGCCGATATCGTTAGGTCAATTTTGCTTGGACTCTTGCCCCATGAACTTTTCCTGCATCCCCCTTCTTGCTGACACTTGTCTTCACAGCTCCCCCCAGCCAGTCCGCTGCTGAGGAATCTTCGTGTGCAGCCCACTACTCCCCCCTCCCTTCCCCAAGCTCGCTGGACTCCTACCTGGGTCCTGAAGTGGATCAAGGCGAGCTGACGAGGAGGGAGGTCAAGCTTCTCAAGAAGCTGGTGTGCGGGCTGCACCTCAACGATACGCTGCAACGCGACTACGCGCGTCTCGCCGACGAGGTGAGAAGCGGCCAGGCTGGCGAGCTGATGTCTCCCTCCCGGCTTCTGGATGAGATAGACGATGGCCTCTCCATGGTGCAGAGGAATTCTGGGAGGATCCGCGAGCTGCTCCGCGCGCGGCAGTCTGGGGGGGGGGGGGGGCGGGACCCACTAGGCCGGTGTAGGTAAGAGGGCGGCTCCTTTGCCGAGTCGACCGGTACTCGCATCCTGATGCTCCCCCTACTCGTGCGCCTCGCTTTGTATTCCTGAATTTGGTTTTTGTAATAAGTAGCTTTTAGAATATTCTTGGACATGCATTATTCGAATAATATACTGCGATGTTTGACTTAGCCTTGGTTGGGAAGCGCCGGAAGTCGGTGAGCTGGGTTGGCGAGTTGGGGTGGCGAGCTGAGCCGATGGGACAGCCTGACCCCGGATTTCCTTTCCTATAAATAGCCCCCCCCCCCCCCACACCAACCCCGTACTGTGCCTTTATTGCTTTATTTCCCTCTCTTCCTGCGCTTTTCTCTTTTCCTGCTCATGCTCTGCTTCTTCCTCTGTGAACATGGGCAAGACCAATCCTGATGATGACGGCCGCTCCAAGTGCGCGCAACACTTTACTGATTATTGCTTCTTTGAGGGGCACACCAGAGAGGAGGAGCTCGCGGAGTTCAAGGCTGGGTATGTGCCGCCGGGTTTCGAGGCGCGCCGGCCGAGGGAGGGAGAGGCTATCAACACTTTTTACGAGGACGAGCTCGCCTTCCCCATCTCGCATTTCGAGGTGGGGTTGCGCCTCCCCCTCAGGCTGGAGATCCGGCAAATCCTGAAATATTATGGCACGGTACTCGCGCAGTTGAATTCCAACGCCGTCGCGATGATGGTGGCGTTTGCGAGCTACCTCTCGCGGGAGAGGATTGAGTTCAACCTGACAGTGTTCAGGAAGCTCTTTTCTTACAAGGCGACGCCGGATTGGGTCGCCTACTTCGGCGGTTCGCTGATCAAGGTTCGCGAGATCCCGAACAAACATCACACTTGGATGACTAAGATCTCCTTCATCAAGGGCGATCTCGGCAACATCCCCTACTCGCCCCAGCAGAAGGGCGAGGAGGTATACCGCCCGCCGGCCGTGTCCGACAACGATACCAAGCTCCACAAGTACTTCCTCCACAAGGACTTCGAGGTCTCCTTCCTGCGAAGGGGCCTCGACGCACTTCCCCCTGTCCTCCCCGGCGAAGGTACTGCTTCCTGCCTTGCCGAGCTCACCCGATGGCCGAGCTCGCCACATTGCTGCTGAGTTTCTTCTAACGTTTTGCCAGTATTTTCTTGCAGGGGAGCGAATAATTCCTGCGAACCCGCCGTTTGCGGATCCGGGGTAGCGTCCGGACCCCTTTGCTCGCGAGAAGGCGGCGGCGACGACCTGCCGAGACGAGGCAGTCCTCTCCCAACCCTCTTCCAGCAAGAGGCGACCTGAGGATGCGGGGTCGAACCCGCCACAATGCCATCGGTTGCCGAAGAAGATGAGGAGAGCCCTATTGGCTCCGCGAGGGCGAAGTCAATCCAGCCCCAAGTACATCAGCTCGTCTGAGACTCCTCCCGACGCGTCGCCGGAGAGCCCGCTGAAGGAGATTACCAGCAAGGGCCGGAAAGGCGGCGATGGCCCTTCTTCCGCGGCGGCGATCTCCCCTCCTCCATCGGCGAAGAGGGCGGCCCGCGAGCACGCGTCGCCAAAGCAACATCCCCTCTTCAATTTCGGGGGGGGGGGGGGGGGGGGGGGGTGGAAGGACTCGGCGGGCGAGCCCATGCTGCAGTGGGATGAGCTGGCCCACCGGGCTCTATCTCCACCTTGCATCCGTCCTAGCATGACCGCGAGCCCGCCACGGGCCATACGTATGCCCTCAGCTTCGGCCTCTATGGCCGCGAGGACGCCGAGGCCTACAAGAATATGACCCTCCGGCAGCTCGGCCATGAGGGTATGCAGGCCCACCTGCGGACCATGGAGCTCCACCACATGCTGACCCGCCGCAGCTTTGCCCTCAGCAATCAACTTATAAAAGCCGAGCAGGCCCGTGATGTCGCCAAGGATAAGGTTGTTGATCAGGCGAAGCAGCTCGGCATCGCTGAGGGCCTCCTCGCCCAGGCCGCCGGCGGACTGGTAAGTGTCAAGCCCTCCTCTATGCTTTTACTTAGAAAATTTTTCGCTGCCGCTAACCGGGTTTCCTCTCCCCCAGGATGCGAAGGCCACGGGGGAGCTGCAGGCTCGCAATACCGAGCAAGGGGAGGAGATTGGCCAGCTGCGTGCCTGCCTTGCCAAGCTGGCGGGGGCGAACGTGAAGTTAAAAGAGGAGAACTAGCACCTCCACCGCGAGGTCCGCCGCCAGGCGGAGATCTTCTTCCCGGCCAGCAGCTCCGATCCTTCCCTCCCTTACAAGAGACCGCGGATCTTCAGCGAGGCCGATCTTGCCGATAGGCTGCGGATTAACTCCATCCAGGCGGCCGAATGCACCCTTCAGATGATGAAGGATTCTGGAGTGCTGGTGGAGGGGTGCGAGGAGATCTCGGCCCGGGACCTGATGCTGAGCCTGTTCCCGGCGATGCCGCCCAGCGAGAAAGAAGATAGCTTGGACGCGATGTTCGAGAAAAGCTTCCCGGACCTGTCAGGCGAGGGAGGGGAGGACCGCCAATCTGACGGGGGGGGGGGGGGGGGGGCTGCGAGGCCTAGATGTATATAATATGTAACCTCGCCGAGGCGAGCTCAGTCATGTACATATTGTCATTTAATGAAAGCATATTTTTGATACCTTTCGCTCTCCTCATTGCAATGTTATTTTACACATTTTCTGGGTTTCCCTGTCGTGCCTTGTTCTTTTGCTCGCCTTTTCCTCAGTGACCTCGCGTAGATAGATGTTGTGAGTAGGACTATTGCTAGGACTCACCCTTGAGAGATCTCAGCATTCTGTGCCTGCCAAGCTTCAGGTGATTCGGGAGCGGGCTGCTCTTTGCCCTGGTCACGCCACCTCAGCTCGCCCGCGAGTAATCTAGGTTGAACCTAGAAAGATGAAGGAATCTTCTAAGTAAAACACGCACAGGGGTGAAGTGCCCTGACCTAGCTCGCCTTCCCTCAGCGAGGTCCAGAAAAAAGATGGAATCTTCTAAGCAAAACATGCACAGGGGTGAAGTGCCCCGGCATGGCTCGCCTTCCTTCAGCGAGGCCCGGGCTCGCCACCTCTTTGTCGATGCCGAGCTGGGGTTGGCGAGTCCAGACTTACCTGTGCAGAGCCTCTCCCCCTCATTCCTTGTCATTCGAAACTTTTTGTTCTTTACCTGGCGAGTTCAAGGTCGATACCATCGAGTGACTTCCCGCCCTGCCAGCTAGGTGAGAGTCTGACAACGAGATCTACTCGAGGCCCAAGGATGACACCGAGTGACTTCCAGCCCTGCCAGATAGGCTATAGCCTGACAGCAGGATCTTCTCGGGCTCCACTATCAATACCATCGAGTGACTTCCAGCCCTGCCAGCTAGGTGAGAGCCTGACAACGGGATCTGCTCGAGGCCCAAGGATGACACCGAGTGACTTCCAGCCCTGCCAGCTAGGTGAGAGCCTGGCAGCAGGATCTACTCGGGGTCCGCTATCAATACCTTCGAGTGACTTCCAGCCCTGCCAGCTAGGTGAGAATCTGACAGCGGGATCTGCTCGAGGCCCAAGGATGACACCGAGTGACTTCCAGCACTGCCAGCTAGGTGAGAGCCTGGCAGCGGGATCTGCTCGGGGTCCGCTATCAATGCCATCGAGTGACTTCCAGCCCTGCCAGCTAGGTGAGAGCCTGACAGCGGGATCTGCTCGAGGCCCAAGGATGACACCGAGTGACTTCCAGCCCAGCCAGCTAGGTGAGACTGGCAGCGGGATCTGCTCGGGGTCTACTATCAATACAATCGAGTGACTTCCAGCCCTGCCAGCTAGGTGAGAGTCTGACAGCGGGATGTGCTCGAGGCCCAAGGATGACACCGAGTGACTTCCAGACCTGCCTGCTAGGTGAGAGCCTGGCAGCGAGATCTGCTCGGGGTCCGCTATCAATGCCATCGAGTGACTTCCAGCCCTACCAGCTAGGTGAGATCCTGACAGCGGGATCTGCTCGAGGCCCAAGGATGACACCGAGTGACTTCCAGCCCTGCCAGCTAGGTGAGAGCCTGGCAGCGGGTTCTGCTCGGGGTCCGCTATCTATACCACCGAGTGACTTCCAGCCCTGCCAGCTAGGTGAGAGCCTGACAGCGGGATCTGCTCGAGGCCCAAGGATGACACCGAGTGACCTCCAGCCCTGCCAGCTAGGTGAGAGCCTGGCAGCGGGATCTGATCGGGTCCTCTATCAATACTATCGAGTGACTTCCAGCCCTGCCAGCTAGGTGAGAGCCTGACAGTGGGATCTGCTTGAGGCCTAAGGATGACACCGAGTCACATCCAGCCCTGCCAGCTAGGTGAGAGCCTGGCAGCGGGATCTGCTCGGAGTCTGCAATCAATACCACCGAGTGACTTCCAGCCTTGGCAGCTAGGTGAGAGCCTGACAGCGGGATCTGCTCGAGGCCCAAGGATGACACCGAGTGACTTCCAGCCCTGCCAGCTAGGTGAGACTGGCAGCGGGATCTGCTCGGGGTCTACTATCAATACAATCGAGTGACTTCCAGCCCTGCCAGCTAGGTGAGAGTCTGACAGCGGGATGTGCTCGAGGCCCAAGGATGATACCGAGTGACTTCCAGCCCTGCCAGCTAGGTGAGAGCCTGGCAGCGGGATCTGCTCGGGGTCCGCTATCAATACCATCGAGTGACTTCCAGTCCTGCCAGCTAGGTGAGAGCCTGACAGCGGGATCTGCTCGAGGCCCAAGGATGACACCGAGTGACTTCCAGCCCTGCCAGCTAGGTGAGAGCCTGGTAGCGGGATCTGCTCGGGGTCTGCTATTAATACCATCGAGTGACTTCTAGCCCTGCCAGCTAGGTCAGAGCCTGATAGTGCGATCTGCTCGAGGCCTAAGGATGACACAGAGTGACTTCCAGCCCTGCCAGTAAGGTGAGAGCCTCGCAACGGGATCTGCTCGGGGTCCGCTATCAATACCATCGAGTGACTTCCAGCCCTGCAAGCTAGGTGAGAGCCTGATAGCTGGATCTGCTCGAGGCCCAAGGATGACACCGAGTGACTTCCAGCCCTGCCAGCTAGGTAAGAGCCTGGCAGAGGGATCTGCTCGGGGTCCACGTTCACCTCATTCCTTCATGCGAACTCACAATGACAATATTGCCATACTAAAGAGTTTTTATTAAAAATCAGGGCACAACTTACAAACTTCAAGGAAAAAAGCATTTTAATTCGTCACCACTCTAGGTGAGACATAGGGTCTCGCCCTCCACATTCTGGAGTCGATAACCTCCCGATTTTAGAGCTTCCTTTACAATAAACGGTCCTTCCCAGCTAGGGCTGAGTTTCCCTACGGATGCCGACCTCCCTACTACATCCACCTTCTTTAGTACCAAGTCCCCTTCCACGAATTGTTTGACTCTGACATGCTGGGTCCATCCATGAAGTCTGTTGATCAATCTCCATGAGCTCCCCCTCTTTGATGGAGGGGTGGAATAGGTCGGTGATGGTACCTCCCACCTGGGGACCATGCTTTTCTAGTTGGTCGACCTGCTCGTTTTCTTCCCTGGGCACGTGTCGGATGGAGAAGGTTTGGAAAGCGCCTATGACCCCTTTCACTTTGGCCAAGTACAATCGCAGGATAGGCTCCCTTGCCTCAAACTCCCCATTGATATGGGAAGCTACCACCATGGAGTCGGTAAGGACCTCCACGTCCAACACCCCCAGCTCCCTGGCCAGGCGTAGCCCTGCTATCACGGCTTCATACTCGGCTTGATTGTTGGTGATGGGAAAGTGCACCACCACCGTCTGCTCAATTCTAGTCCCCTGAAGGCTTTCCAAGATCACCCCCACTCCTAGGGAATGCCTCCCCGAGGTGTCGTCTACCTTCACCTTCCAAGGAGCCGGACGGGTGAGCTCTTCCTCTGCCACTTCAATCACATAGTCAGCCAAGAAGTCAGCCATTGCTTAAGCTTTGATCGAGAGGCGCGACACGAAGGAAACGTCGAACTCACTCAACCCCACCGACCACTTGGCCAGCCTGCCTGAATGCTCCACCCCCTCAAAGTTGTTGCAGAGAGGATGGTCAGTCACCACTCGGATTGAGTGTGCCTGGAAGTAAGGTCGCAACCTCCGGGCTAAGATGATCAGGGTGAAAGCCAACTTCTCCAGAATCGGGTACCGGAGCTCGGTCTTCCTCAGGACCCAGCTCACGTAATAAATGGGGAGCTGTTTCTTCCCCTCTTCACGAACTAGGACAGAGATCAAGGCCTCTGCCCTGACCACGAGATATAAAAATAGGGCCTCCCCCTCCTTCGGCCCTTGGAGCAGCGGAGCCTGAGTTAACTGCATCTTGAGGGCCCGGAATGCCTCCTCGCACTCCTTGGTCCATTCGAACTTCAGACCACCCCTCAATGTTTTGAAGAAGGGGGAGCACTTCTCCCCTGCCCGGGAGAGGAACCTACTCAACCCTGCCAGCTTCCCTGTCAGTCGCTAGACTTCCTTATCATTCAGTGGCGACCCCAGCTCTAAGATAGCCTTGACCTTATTTGGATTCGGCTCGACCCCTGCAGGGGTGAGGAGGTGCCCCAAGAACTTCCCCCTGCTAGCCCCAAAGACACATTTTAGGGGATTCAACCGCATCTTGTACTTGCGCAGGGTGGCAAAGGTCTCCTCTAGGTTCTGGAGGTGGGAGTCCACATCCCGACTCTTGATCATGAGGTCATCCACGTACACCTCCAAATTCCTCCCCTTTTGCTCCTTGAAGACCCTGTCCATCATCTTCTGGTAGGTCGCCCTTGCATTCTTCAGCCCGAAGGGCATCATCTTGTAACAGTAGCATCCATCCCCCGAGATGAATGAGACATCCTTGATGTCCGGGGGGTGCATCCTGATTTGATGATAACCTTAAAATGCATCTAGAAAACTCATTACAAAAAAACCAACGGCTGAGTCAACCAGCGGGTCGATCCGAGGCAAAGGATAACAGTCCTTAGGACAAGCTTTATTAAGTAAAGAAAAATCGATACACATCCTCCACCGGTCGTCTCCCTTTTTGACCATGACCACATTTGAGACCCAACCGGGGTATTGGATCTCGGACATGAAGCCGGCCTTTAGGAGCTTTGCCACCTAATCTCTGATGGGCTATGCCAGCTTGTCCACAGTGGACCTCTTCTTCTATTGAACGGGTCGTGTTCCCGGGTCCAGGTTGAGGCGGTGGCAGGCCACATCTGCGTCAACCCCCGGCATCTCCGCAGTGTTCCAAGCGAAGATGTCCACGTTCTTCTGGATTCACTCCAGCATCCTGCCCTGGTCTTCCGGGGTCAGCCCTCCGCTGACGCGGACCTTCTCCACTCTGCCTTCATGAGTGCAGACCTCCAACTCCAACACCTCTTCCACAGCCTCTAGCCTGGACTGCTCCCCCCATTCTTTAACATCTCTCCCCTCTGGGACGGGGACCTCCACCCCAATCTCTTCCTCCATGGCCATCACTTCGGCCAGCTCCTCCTGGTCTCCTTTTGCCGCCTCCTCCTCTGCGCAGTTCTCCATCTCCAGCTCCCCCCTTCTTTCTTCTTGCTCAGCATCCTCCATCCTTCGCCCCATTTCCTCGGCTCCCTCCTGCCAAGAGATGGTGTTCACCGCGGTGACATAGCACTCCCGCGCCACCTTTGGGTCCCCCCTGACCCTGACCTGAATCCCCTCAGCGTTAAACTTCAAGAACTGATGGAATGATGAGGGGACGCAGCGGAAGGCGCTGATAAGGGGCCTCCCGAAGATGGCGCTGTAACTGCTGGGGGCATCCACTATGACGAACCTGCAATTTTTGGACTGACCCCCTAGGGTTACATGGAGGCCTACTCCTCCCTCCACTTCCTTCCTCTCCCCAGAAAACCCGAACAAGGGTCCGTCCGAGGCCAGCACCCTCTTCACCTCTACCTTCATCGCGTCAAACACCTTCTAGAAGATGACGTTGACGGAGCTCCCGATGTCAACGAGGATCCGAGAGACGGTAAAATTCTCGATGGCTGCCTTTGTTGGAACACCCTATTACTGATTTGGGCAAGGATCACTATGTCCTTAGGAAAAATGTTTTGACCACCTTGTATAGTTTTTAAGGTCAATTAGATTGAGTCTAAGGGTTAGTATTTAGGCCTGAAAGCTGCCCCCAAGACCCTCAGATCAGATATTCAAATTCAAGAGACTAATTCATTTTCGTCGAGCTCAGATCGACGAATCATCGAACTCAGTTCGACGATATCTGAGCTCAGTTCCACGAGTCGTCGAACTCCGTTCGACGATCTTCGAGCTCAGATCGACGTTTCTGTCTCTAGCTGTTTTTCCAATCTCTGAGCTCAGGTCGACGATAGTTGAGCTCAGATTGACGATTTCTGTTTCCAGTCTAGTTCCAGTCTCTGAGCTCAGGTCGACGATAGCTGAGCTCAGGTCGACGATTTTCTGGAGAGATTGACGATTCTCAAGATTCAAATTTAGACAGTTATGAAATTCTCTAATTTATTCCCAGCATTTATTTCAAGGATCTTGTAGCCGTTTCAATTAATCTGGAGCAAGTTTCAAGAGAATTTTAAAGGAATGTTTTCTAGGACTTTCCTCCAGAGACTAAATTCATTTAAGGAAGTCATTAATGAGTGGCTAATGACTATCTTAGAGATAGAGAATCAATTCATTATTTTCATATCTAAGGAATAAAAGAGGATTTTTCATTCTGCTTCAAAAAACAATTACAAACAGTCACAAAGAATTGCAAACAGAAAGAGAACTGTGATACACAGGAAGAGAACAGACACAAACAAAATTCATTAAAAACACTCACCACTGAAGGAGATCATCATACAAAAAAAAAGATTTTCTATATCTCTTTTGACTCAAGTGTTCAAAGGCTTCATCCATCAAGACTCCAGACACTACACATTTCAGCATCTGCTGGAATCATTCTTTGCTGGAGATCTCATCTACTGAAGGCCTATCACCCTAGTGCAAAGCTTCTTTTCCTGAATAACTTCCAGATCTCAGGGGGAGCTTTGACAACATCATCCACTAGTCTTCTCTCTGATTGTTGAAAGAGAAGAACATCTCACCTCCTTCTTTTTCTGCTGTAAAAGGGTTTCTCAAAACTCCCTTCAAAGATTTTGTGCTGGTTTCTGAGACCTTGTCAAAACTCAGTGGTGGCAAGACACCTGATCAAAAAATCTGGTTTGGTTTTTGAGCACCTTATCAAAAGCTCATTGGTGCCCAGGACACCTAATCAACTCATCCTGCAGTGGATTCCTACCTAGGGTGGTAGAAGAGTGGATGTACCCAGATTGATTGGGGAACCACTATAGCTCCTTGTGTCTTCTGGTTGCTATATTTTGTTTGCTGTGTGCTGTGTTTTTATTTCTTGCTTTCATTATTTGTATTTACTGCAAGCACCTTACACATATATTTAAATTAAGTCTTCCACTGCAAAATAGTTTTTAACTTGTAAATTACTCTAATAAACTCAATTCACCCCCCCCCCCCCCCTCTAGAGTTAAGGTAGATCTTATCCCCACTTTTAATTGGTATCAAAGCGAGGTTGGTTAAATTATCCTACAGGCTAACACCTGAACTAAAAGATCTTTGATAAGATCAATCTTTTATAGAGGGTTTTTATTTCTATTATTTGTATTATATTTATCTTTATATAAAACCATGGCACAGAACAAAGATTATGCTAGCACCAGACCTACAGTGTGCAATCTATCTAAGTTTGCACTTTGGAAGGCAAGGATAAGATTGTACATGAATTCTATTGATGAAGATATCTTTAATTCTGTTTTGATAGTGTGTCCAAGACCCCGAGCAAATACAAGAACAAGTGCTGTTCCACCTCCTTCAGGAACAGATGCAGAAATCAAAAAATGGAAAGTTGCAGATGCCAAAGTAATGAACATTTTGGCACAAACTATATCTGATGAAATATTTCAAAAAGTAGCTGAATGCAACTCAGCAAAAGAGATATGAGATAAACTATCTGAAATATTGTCAGGATCTGCAGATGAAAGGAAAGATAGAAGATCACATCTCATAACTCAGTATGAGAACTTCAAGAAAGGAGAAAGTGAGTCAGTTGTAGATATGTATAACAGACTCAGTCTTATAGTCAATGAACTGAAAACCTTGGACAAGGAGATCTCATTGAATGAACTCAATGACAAAATCCTAATGTGCTTCCCCAGCACTTAGGACTCAAGGATCTGGCCAATCAAAGATGCCAGAAGCCTAAATGAGATTACCACAGAGGCTCTTTTGGGCAAGCTTAAGTATTACAAGCTGCTCATCAAGAACAGAGAAGAAGAGCAGAAGGCTGCTTCCCCAGCAATCAGAAAAGAGAAATCAATAACATTTAAAGCTATTGAAGATCAGCCTGAAGACAAGGTCACAGGAAATGAATAGCTGCTAAGCTTACTGGCCAAAAGGTTTTATAAAATGGCCAAGAAGGACTTCAGGAAAAAGTCATTCAGAGGGCATGAAAAGCCAAGGTATGATAAGTCCAATAACAAAGAAATTATTTGTTTTGGATGCAGGAAACCAGGCCACATTGTGCCTGACTGTCCAGAAAATCAGAATAAGGACAAGAAGGACAGGAAAGAAAGGAGAAGAGACAAAAACTTCAAGAAAAACAGCAATGACAAACTATCCTCCAGTAAGAACAAACATACCAGGAAGGGGTTTGTAGCTGAAACCTGGAGTGAAACAGAAAAAGAATCAGAAACTTCATCAAGCTCAAGTGATGATGAAGATTATGCTGAAGAAAAGGAGTTCTGTATGATGACTATCAATGCCTCTCAACACAATACTGATGCAGAACAAGAGTCAGAGTCTGAATCAGAAACTCAATCTGAAGAGGATCAGGTAATAGACTCATTTGATTTTAATTCAGAGGACTTCAAATGTGAATTTAAAGCACTGTATTTAGATCTATTAAAATCTGAGAAAGAAATTATTTCTCTCAGAAATCAATTGTCTGAACAAAGCACCTTAAAATCAGATAACCTCAAACTCTCTGAGTAGTTGGTATGCTGTAGGGAGTAGATAGCCTCACTGAAAAGTGAACTATCAGAGGCCAAGAAGTTTGAAAAATCCCTCAATGGAAGAAGTATCAAACTAATGAACATCAAAAGCACAGTGAACTTAAGATTCAATAGTACACTGGGCTTGGGTGGCTCATCCAGCTAACCTATAGTATTAACAACCCAAATCAAGTTTATTTCAGATAAAGGTAAGGGAGTTATAGAGGTGACTAGGTAGAATTCTGATTTACCTAAGAAAACAAAAGTTCAACAGAAAACGTCGAACGGAGCTCGACGATCGCCGAATGGAGCTCAACGATCTCAGGCTGAATCGTCGAACTCAGGTTGACGATCTCTGAACCCTGAACTCTGGTGAAAGTGCAAGCTAGATCTGATATACTCTAGAGGGGGGTGAATAGAGTATGGTGCTTAAAAACTTTTTACAACAGTTGTTGTAATCTGAGTGAACAAGGAAGCAAATAGTACAGAACATATCTAATCACAATCTATAAAAGAAACTAATCACAGATCCTAACTAATCACATATCAATCACATCCAGAAACAAAAATAAAGACAAGCAAGCCAGAAGACACAAGGAGATATAGTGGTTCCCCTAAACTTGGGTACATCCACTCTTCTACCACCCTAGGTAGGAATCCACTGAAGGATGAGTTGATCAGGTGTCCTGGGCACCAATGAGGTTTTGATAAGGTGCTTAAAAACCAAACCAGATTTTTTGATCAGGTGTCTTGACACCAATGAGCTTTTGATAAGGTGCTCAAAAACCAAGCACAAACTTTTGAAGGGAGTTTGAAAAACCCTTTACAGAGATGGGGATGAGAGAGTGAGGGAAGTCTTCTCTTTCTCAAAGCAGCTTAGAAGACTATGCGGATATTGATATTGTCAAAGCTCCCCCTGAGTTCTTGAGATGTTCAGGAAATGATGCTTTGCTGTAGGGTGATAGGCCTTCATAAAGTTGATCTCCAGCAATTGATGATTTCAGTAACAGCTGAAATGTTAGGTGTCTGGAGACTTGAATGATGATGGCCTTGAACACTTGAGAATAGTTGATCCAGAGATGTTGTTCCAGAGAAAAGTTGTAGCAGAGAATATTTTGTTCTTCTTTTTCTTGTGCACTCTCTACAGATCATATCAGAATTCAAAAAACTTATCTTTTATTCCTTTTGTTCTGAATAGAAAATGATTCTCTGTCCAGAGTAGCCATTGGCCTGTCATTAAATGACTTCCTTAATTGCAATTGTTTTTTGGGGGAAAGTACAAAGAAACATTCCTTGATAATCCCTTGAAACTTGGTCCAGAATAAATGAAAACGGCTACAAAATCTTCTGAATTAATTGCTGACAATAACTCCTTAACTGTTCTGAATTTGAATCTTGAAAATCATTTAGCTCTTCAGAAAAATGTCGAACTGAGCTCTACTATCGTCGAACTAAGCTCAGCGATTTGGACTTAGACAGCAACAGATATCGTCGATCTGAGCTCAACTATCGTCGAACTGAGCTCAGAGATAGAGAATCAATACTGGAGTCAAGATCGTCGAACTGATCTCGAAGATCGTCGAATAGAGTTCGACGATTTGTTGAAGTTGAGCTCAGCGATCGTCGAATGGAGTTCGACGATCCGTCGAAGTTGAGCTAGACGACCGTCGATTGGAGTTCGACGATTCGTCGTACTAAGCTCGACGAAATGACTTAGTCTCCAAACTGAAAAACCTTGGTCTTGAGGGCAGCTTCCAAACCTAACTACTAACCCTTAGACTCAATTCTAATTGACCTTTAGATCTATACAATGAGGTCAAAAACAGGTTTCCTAAAGACATAGTGATCCCCCAAATTAGTAATAGGGTGTTCCAACAATCTCCCCATATTTGGGTTAGGATTACTATTTACAGAAATTGGAGAAATTAAAGAACAACATACCAAGAAACAATAAAACAAACAACATAGCAGAATCATTGATATATTATTCCAGACAGAAATCAGAAATTAGAATAATTGTTGATAAGCCCGGAATCCGCGACCTGCCCGTGCAGCTTTCCAGACCGGGCGGCCTGCCTACTCAAGCCGCCAAGCCTCCCAAGCCGGGCGGTCTCCGTGTCAGGCCGCTGCCAACGCCGCCCATGCTCGGCAACAAGTCTCCAGGACCCGGCCGTCAGCTCGCCAGGAGGAATCCGCCAGGCCGCGCGGCTTCCCTCCTTTCTTTTTTCTCTCTCTTTTGCTTCCCCTCACCTCTGCCCGGTTCTCCTGTACCCCGGGCAGCCGGTAACTTTAGCCCTGCCCGTTTGGGCAGGCCCCCGAGCCTATAAATAGGGGGAGGGTGCACTCCCCAAGACACGCTGACTGGGATCCAGGAGCTCGCCTGTTAAGAGCTGCGGTCTCAAGTCTAGTGTTTTGCGGCTTGTAGTCCGGCCGGCTTCCTCTTTTCCCTTTCGTGTAACTGTTTCTCATTTTAAGTAAAGGAAAGCCCGCCGCAAGAGTGACATTTAAGCCGCGGCGGGCGAACTCTGTTGTTGCCGCTGCCAGCAGCCCCCTTTTACGGTCCTTTAGCCGCGACCGCTAGTAACCGATTGGTCGACAGTCTTCTCCTTTCCTCCCCTATTCCCCGGTGTTCGAACCGTTAGCTGGTGGTGCCCGACTCCCTGTCCGTTTTCGTGCATCAACAATTGTCACCTTACATAATTATTCCTTCTCCTTGCTCTTTATAAGTTTAATTTCTCTATTGGGGTTAAGAGCTTCTTTCATTGACCTTCTGTCATCAACTGCACCTAAAGAAGTTTGTTATTTAGGCCTTTGTACCACAACTTCACGGTGCAGCTCCATATATCTTTCAGAATCAAAAAATTTGCTTGAGGCATATCTTTCCAGTTCCTTCTTTCTTTGTTCAGATAGGGTAGTAATGCTGGAGGTATCTCTGCCTTGCTCTCTGGCTTTCTTGATTTGATTCAAGGCAGCTAACTCTTTCATCCTGGCAGTCAGTAGGATTATTTTCTGGATCTTCAAAGGGCACTGGAGGCTCATATCTATTGGAAGGATTATCTGGAGGAGCTTTGGATGAGACTACTTCTTTCAACTTGTAGGGAAAAGGACCTGAAGTTGTATCTGATGAAGCTTGTCCTTCCCTAGAGTATGGATGTTGCCTTGAATAGCCTTTTGAGTAGACTTGGAGTTCCCTTTGGCTTCCTCTATAATTTTCTCTTTTTGATTGAGAACCTCTGGACTGGCTTCCCCTATATTGAGATCTTGCATGAGGCTAATAGGGGGTTTGGCTTTTAGCAGAAGGATAAGCAGCTGAGCTTCCACCTGCACCTGCATCAGGAGGAGGTGGTGGAGGAGGATGATGAAACTGAGAAGATCGTTTCTCATATTTCCTCTTCTTCTTTATGGCTTTCAATTGGTTCTTGGAATACTGCATCCAATGTTCAGTAAAGGGGCAGTCATGAAGAATGTAATAAGGAATATCATTAGTGTCCTTTACTTTCGCTGGAGGCACCCTTTTCATAGCTTTGCTCCTTGTCTTTCTTTTCCTGGCTATAGTAGCAGAGGAATCATCAGAATCAGTCCTATATTCATCACTTTCAGAGCTTTGCTCATCATATAAAGCATCAATCTGTTTCATATAATCTTTTTGAAGTTGGGTTGGAGCAGATGAAACAGCAATTATAGCAGCAACAGATACAGCACTAGTAACAACAGAAGTTGGAGCAGTAGCAGTAGTAACAACAGATACAGAAGTTTCAGGAGCAACACTCTTAGAAGATATAGCAGCAGTAATATCAGCAGTAACTGGAGCAGCAATAGATTCAGAGAAAACTGTTTCAGAAACACTACTTTCAGATACAAGAACCTCAGCATCAGTAATAACAGCAGGAATAACATCAGCAATAACTGCAGGCTCAAAGTCATATGCCTCTATCATATGTATATCCTCAGAAACTGGAACATCAGCAGCATCAGGACAAACAGAAACAGCAACATTTTCAGCAGCATAAACTGAATTTACAAATGTATTTATAACACTGGTGTCACAACTTAAGAAGGGCACAATAGTCTTGGAAAGATACTCTGATGGGTGGACTGCAACTTTCTCTGGAAGATAGCTGAAGTGGACTGAATCAAAAACTGATAATAAGGACCTGAGGACCACTGAGAAGACAGCAACCTGAGGAGTTGAGGCTTGAGCTTTAGTAACAACAACAGCAGCAGCAGCAGGAACTGAAGAAATGGCAGCTGTAGTAGCAGCAGGCAATCTCACATCTTCATGAGGCATCTCCCCCTGCCTAGATTCCGATACAGCTGGATCAAGGCACCCAAATGAAGGGATTGCCTGAGGAGGAAAGATGGAGGAGAGCCTGACAGATAAGTCTACAACTGACTGTAGCAGTGGAGCCAAGGAGGTCTCCAACAGAAGTGAGAGCCTGGGGGCTATCAGTTCATATATTTTGTCAGCTAAGGCAGGAATGTCTACTTGCTCAGCAGGGACTTGAGCAGAGGTAGAGAAGGATGGTGGAGCAACTGGAGATGTTGGTGGACTGGTGTATGGGGGAAGTGAAGGTTGAGGTGTGGGGATTGTGGAAATGAAAGACAGTGGTATGGAGATAGAAGGTGTGAAAGAGGGTTGATCAATGATATCTTGTAGAAGCTGTTGGTATGATATAGATGAGGAGGGTGGCTCAGGAGGGGATGAAGGTGAATCATCCATGAAGGAATCATCTAGAAGATTGAATGAGGGAATGTTGGATGATGTTTCAATGTCTGGTTGAGGGTAGTGGTGTAATGGATGGAAGATTTCTTCTGTTATTGGAAGAGTTGGGATTGGAGAGGGAATTGATGTTGGAGATGAGCTAGAAATGATGATGGTGGATGAGATTTGAATGGTGGATGGAACTGGAGGGGATGGAATAAGAGTTGGAGGAGGAGAAGAAGCAGCAGGCAAGTCTTCTACAGGGGCAGAGACTTGAGGGGAAGAGACTATTACAGTCCTTGTGCCTGAAGTTGTGCTTGCAGAGGGCCTGCTGGGCTTGGTTATCTGTCTGTCTCATTTGCCAAAGAGGGCACAGGACGGCCTCTTAGAGGCATTGATATGCATCCCAGAGGAGACTAGCAGAGCAGGGCATCTGTTATGAAGAAAGAGCCATAGGATCCTCCCATAATTCACAAAGTTCTTGTTTATTTTCTTCTTAATCTGGTCAAAGAAGATCTCTCCCCAGTTTAATTGCTTCTTATCCACTAAGGCTCCCATCAAGCACAACTGATACCTAGAGATAGTATCATGTGCTGAATGTTTGGCCAGCAGAACCTTTCCCACTACATCAGCCAAAAAACTGTATTCCACAGCTATGTTCTTTTTCAGCAGCTTGCTAGGGTTAGCATCAGAATGACCCATTCTTGCAAGTAAATCAGAAAATTCTTCTCCAGATAACTCAGCAGAATCTCTTCCAGAATTTAATTCAA
Organism: Platanthera guangdongensis; assembly: GCA_039583875.1. Taxonomy (NCBI): domain Eukaryota; kingdom Viridiplantae; phylum Streptophyta; class Magnoliopsida; order Asparagales; family Orchidaceae; genus Platanthera; species Platanthera guangdongensis. The sequence continues at coordinate 102,268,069 of CM077166.1, read as the reverse complement.
AAACCTCTGTCAGAATAGTAGGAGTCAAAGGTACCTGGGTTCCAGAAATTGAACCAACCACTGTGTTTTGGTCCTGGTTGTGGGAAGTGTAGACCCACTCCTTAATCTCATCAGCAACCAACTTGATTCGTGTCGACATGATGGTAACAAGCTTCTGCTCCATGAACAGTTCCAGAATGTCTTGAAAAACCTGATCAGTGGTGCTGAAGGACTCCATATCTATATCAAATCCAGCATCGAATTTCGTTGCGTCTAGAACGACAACAGAGACGGCTATGGTTACCTGCAAAAATCAACAAACAAAACGACCAAGTGTAGAGATGTTTGGAGGGAAAGATAAATTTTTGCAGAGAGATTGAAAGCGCAAAAGGAGAACGACGACGAAAAATGAATTTTATATTAGGGTTCGACGCAGAAAAGGAAAGATCGTTGAACTCAGTTCGACGATCGGGGCTTCTAAAGGAATCTGAAAGGTCTTCAATATCGTCGATCTCCGTTCGACGATATTGGAGAGCGTCGAGTTTCGTTCGACGATAGTTCAGAGAACAAAATCGTCGAGCGCCTTTCGACGATCGTTGACCTGAAGAGATAGTTCAGACTATCTGAGAAGCGCTAAACTCAGGTCGACGATTTCGGAAAGCGTCGATCTCCGTTCGACGATCTGGGGGAAAATCGTCGAGCACAGTTCAGAGACCGGAAATACACTCTAGACACTTAGAAAAATCAAGATGTTTGCCTAGTCTTGGTCAATTTTTAAAGTTTTAAAATCTTGGATATTATTTTAGACTTCCACTATCTAACATTCCTAACTGATTTAGGAAGAAGGTGTGTTTTTTTTCATCCAAGGGTTTGGTGAAAATATCTCCCCTTTGCAAATCAGTTGGGATATATTGAAGTTCAATTTTATTCTTCTCAACATTATCCCTTAAAAAGTGATGTCTAATTTCTATGTGTTTTGTCCTACTATGGAGGACTGGATTTTGAGCTATAGAAATAGCACTGGTGTTGTCACAAAAGATTTTAGACTTCTCTAAGTTGTAGCCATAGTCTAGGAGTTGGTTTTGAATCCACAAGATTTGTGAATAGCAACTGCCTGCAGCCATATATTCAGCTTCAACAGTTGAAGTTGACACAGATGTTTGTTTCTTGCAAACCAAGAGACAAGTCTGTCACCAAGAAACTGAAAAGTTCCACTGGTGCTTTTCCTGTCAATTCTGCATCCAGCATAATCAGCATCAGAAAATCCAGTTAAGTCAAATGCTGAATCTTTTGGATACCAGAGACCTATATTTGGACAACTTTTAACATACCTGAGAATCTTTTTTACTAATGTTAGGTGTGACTCTCTAGGGCTTTCTTGGAATCTAGCACATATGCATGTAGCAAACATTATATCAGGTCTACTAGCTGTAAGATACAGTAAAGAGCCAATCATTGCTCTATATGTTGTCTGATCAACAGGTTTCCCATCTTCATCAGCATCCAATACAGCATTAGTAGGCATAGGTGTTTTCATACATGATGCTTCAGACATACCAAATTTCTTAACCAATTCATTTGCATACTTGGTTTGAGAAATAAAGATGCCTTCAGCATGTTGTTTGACTTGCAATCCTAAAAAGAAGGATAGCTCACCCAAGATACTCATTTCAAATTTAGAATGCATTAGTTTGGAAAACCTTCTGCACAAATTTGAATCAGTAGAACCAAAAATAATATCATCTACATAAATCTGTACTAGTAGGGTATGAGACTTATGGGTTCTAATGAAAAGAGTTTGATCTACTCTACCCCTTATAAATCCACTTTCTAGAAGGAAGCATGCTAGGGTCTCATACCATGCTCTAGGAGCTTGCTTGAGACCATATAATGCTTTGTTCAACTTAAAAACATAATCAGGATGAGTTGGAGAGATAAAACCTGGAGGTTCTCTGACATAGACTTCTTCTTTGATGTCTCCATTTAGAAAGGCACTCTTTACATCCATCTGATATACCTTGAAGCCTTTGTGTGCTGCATAAGCTAAGAAGATTCTGATGGCTTCCAATCTTGCAACTGGTGTAAAAGTCTGGTCATAGTCTATTCCTTCTTCTTGAGAGTATCCTTGAGCAACTAGCATTGCCTTGTTCCTTATAATTACTCTTTGATCATCCAATTTGTTTCTGAACATCCACTTTATTCCAACAATGGAGTGATCCTTAGGCTTTGGTACTAGTTCCCAAACTTTGTTCCTTTCAAATTGATGCAACTCTTCTTGCATTGCAATGATCCAGTGTGGATCTTGCTCTGCATCTTGAATGGATTGAGGTTCAATTTGAGATAGGAAGCAAGTGTGCAACAGGTTTTGGTTGACCTGATTTCTGGTTTGCACACTAGCTGAGATGTCTCCAATTACTTGGGAAATTGGATGGTCTCTTGATGTTACTAAATCAACAGGGGGTGTTGATTGTTCACCAACCTGTGTTGTTGTTTCCTCTTGTGGTACAACAACTGGCTCTTCAAGTTGTTTCTTTTCAATATGTTGAATACTTTCTTCATCTTCACTGCTTTCATCCTTTTGAGTGATCTGCAATCTATTCAAATCTTCATCAAGAGAATGTACCTGCAAAGGTTCTGTGGTAGAAGTGTTCTTCTCCTTGAAAGACATGTTAGATTCATCAAATGATATGTGAACAGATTCCTCAATTTTAAGAGATGATTTATTATAAACCCTATAAGCCTTACTGATCATGGAGTATCCCAGAAACACTCCTTCATCATCTTTAGCTTGAAATTTTGCTAAATATCTCTTGTCATTATTATGAATATAACAAATACAGTCAAAAATTCTAAAATAATCAACTTTAGGTTTCTTCCCTTTGAGTAATTCATAGGTAGTCTTGCCCTTTAGTTTATGTATTAAACTTCTGTTCAGCACATAGTTGGAGGTGTTCACTGCCTCTTCCCAAAAAGAGAAAGGAAGGTGAGCATCTGACAACAATGTAGTGGCGGATTCAATAAGGGTTCTATTTTTCCTTTTAGTTACCCCATTTTGTTGAGGAGTTCTAGAAGCTGAGAAAGTGTGCCTGATCCCTTCACTCTGACATAACTCTTGCATAAGAAGAGAATCAAACTTTGTCCCATGATTACTTCTGATCAGCGCAATGTGAGTATTGAACTCAATCTATATGCATTTGAGAAACTCTGTCAAACACTTAAAGTTATCAGACTTCTTCCTCAGAAAGAACACCCATGTGAATCTAGAGAAGTCATCTACAACTACTAAAGTGTAAGATTTCCCTCCTAGGCTTTGTACTGTAATGGGTCAAAAAAGATCCATGTGTAACATATACAAGATCCTAGGTGAATCACTCTCATTAAGTGACTTGAAACTATTTTTAGTTTGCTTGCCTAATTGACAAGCCTTGCAGAGTCCTTCCTTCTTGTAGGGGCCAGAAGGTAGTCTTCTAACAAGGTTGTCCTTGGATAGCCTAGCAATAGTTCTAAGGTTTAAATATCCTAGTGTCTTATGCCATAAAACATTTGGTCTACAAATAGAATTAAACAGGCAAATGTCTACATCTATTGAAAGAAAATCTACTAAATAGATGTTACCTTTCCTTTTACCTGTCAACACAGTTGTGTTGTCCTCTGACTTGATCTTGCATAAGGCTTTGCTGAAAGTCACCTGGTAGCCTTCATCACATAGCTGACTGATGCTGATCAAATTGTGCTTCAGTCCTTCCACATAGGCTACCTTCTTGAATGTCACTGTCCCAATCTGGACTGCACCATATCCTTTAGTTTGTCCAAAGTTTGAATCACCAAATATGACTTTGGGTCCAAGCTTGGCTTTAAAGGATGTGAGGTTGTCCTTGTTTCCTATCATGTGCTTTGAGCACCCACTATCCAAGTACCATTGCTGGTTTGATGTTGGATAGGTCTTCACCTGCACATGAAATAATTCACTTGTTTTTGACCAAGTTTACCTTGCGCCTATGTTGATAACCTTTAAACTCAGAAATAAAAGACATCCCAGGTTGCCTCTTATAACCTTCAGGATGATATCTCCTTGGAGGTATTATCCATTCAGTATAAGGGTTAAAGCTTTGGGATGAAGGACCCCTATGATTGGATTTTGATTTGCCCTTGAAAGAATTTCCAGAGCTCTGATCTCTCTGTTCGACGATCGTGGAAATGCGTTCGACGATCTTGGGTCAGATCGTCGAGCTCCGTTCGATGGTCGACTGTGGTTGAGTTCAGGAATTAGAGATCGTCGACCTGAGTTCGACGATTTTGCCTGAGATCGTCGATCTGCGTTCGGCAATAGGCGAGCTCCATTCGACGATTTCTGCTGGAACTTGGTTTTCTTAGGAAGATCAGAATTTTTCCTAGCTACCTCTACAAATCCCTTCCCTTTATCAAAAATGAACTTGATTGGGGTTGTTAGAACTATAGGTTGGCTGGATGAAGCACCCAAGCCCAGTGTACTATTGAATCTGGAGTTCACTGTGCTTGTGATGTCCATCAGCTTGATACTTCTCCCATTAAGGGATTCTTCAAGCTTCTTGGCCTCTGATAGCTCACCTTTCAGTGAAGCTATCTGCTCCCTACAGCACTCCAACTCCTCAGAGAGTTTGATGTTTTCTGACTTTAAGATACTATGTTCAGATAATTAATTTCTGAGACAAATAATTTCCTTCTCAGATTTTAGTAAGTCTAAACATAATGCTTTAAACTCAGACTTAAAGTACTCAGAATTGAAATCAAAAGAACTGATTACCTGGTCCTCTTCAAGTTGAGTCTCTGAGTCTGACTCTGACTCTTCTGCATCTGAATTGTGTTGAGAGGCATTGATTGACATCATGCAGAACTTCTTCTCTTCTGCATCATCTTCGTCATCACTGGAGCTGGATGAAGCTTCTGATTTCTCTTCAGTCTCACTCCAAGATTCAGCAACAAATCCCTTCCTTGTGTGTTTGTTCTTGCTTGAGGAGGGTTTGCCATTGCCATTTTTCTTGAAGTCTTTGTCCTTTCTTCTTTCTTTCTTATCCCTTCTGTCCTTGTTTTTGTTCTCTGGACAGTCAGGCACAATATGGCCTGGTTTCCTGCAACCAAAGCAAACAATTTCTTTATTATTTGACTTGTCATACCTTGGCTTATCATGCTCCTTGTATGATCTCTTTCTGAAGTCCTTTCTGGCCATTTTGTAGAATCTTTTAGCCAATAGACTAAGCAGCTCATCATTGCCCGTGACTTTGTATTCAGGCTGATCTTCAGTTGCCTTGAAAGCTATTGTCTTTTCTTTTCTTGTGGCTGGTGAGGCAGCCTTCTGCTCTTCTTATCTATTTTTGATGAGCAGCTCATAAGATTTGAGCTTGCCCAAGAGAGCTTCTGTGGTGATCTCATTCAGACTTCTAGCATCCTTGATTGGCCAGATCCTTGAATCCCAAGTGCTTGGAAAGCACATCAGGATTTTGTCATTTAGTTCAGTCAGTGATATCTCCTTATCCAAAGTCTTGAGTTCACTGACTATCAGACTGAGTCTATTATACATATCTCCAACTGACTCAGCTTCTCCCTTCTTGAAATTCTCATATTGAGATATGAGGTGTGATCTCCTGTCCTTTCTTTCATCAGCTGATCCTGAGACTATTTCAGAGAGTTTATCCCAGATTTCCTTTGCTGAATTACATTCAGCCACCTTTTGAAAGATGTCATCAGACATGGTCTGGGCTAAGATATTCATAGCCTTTGCATCAGCTACCTTCCACTTCTTGATATCAGCATCTGTTCCTAATGGAGGTGGAACAACATTTGTGCTTGTGTTCTCTGGAGGTCTTGGATAGACTGTCAAAACAGAATTAAAAATATGCTCGTCAATAGAATTCATGTATAATCTAATCCTTGCTTTCCAAAGTGCAAACTTGGATAGATTGCACACTGGAGGTCTAGTGCTAGCATAATCTTTGTTTTGGGCCATGATTTGTGAAGAAATAATCTAATGACAAAATCTACAACAAGCAGATCTAACTAGGAATCTTTGGGTTCGGGTGTTAGCCTGTGCAATCACCAAGGTGTGGTATATTTAACCAACCTCGCTCTGATACCAATTGAAAGTGCAAGCTAGATCTGATATACTCTAGAGGGGGGGGGGGTGAATAGAGTATGATGCTTAAAAACTTTTTATAACAGTTGTTGTAATATAAGTGAACAGGGAAGAAAATAGTACAGAACCTATCTAATCATAATCTAAAAAAGAAACTAATCACAGATCCTAACTAATCACAGATCAATCACAGCCAGAAACAAAAATAAAGACAAGCAAGCCAGAAGACACAAGGAGCTATAGTGGTTCACATAAACTTGTGTACATCCACTCTTCTACCACCCTAGGTAGGAATCAACTGCAGGATGAGTTGATCAGGTATCCTGGGCACCAATGAGCTTTTGATAAGGTGCTAAAAAACCAAACCAGAGTTTTTGATAAGGTGTCTTGCCACCAATGAGCTTTTGATAAGGTGCTCAAAAACCAAGAACAAACTTTTGAAGGGAGTTTGAAAAACCCTTTGTTGGAACACCCTATTACCAATTTGGGCAGGATCACTATGTCTCTAGGAACCTTTGCTTGACCTCCTGTATAGCTTAAAAGGTCAATTAGAATTGAGTCTAAGGGTTAGAAGTCTAGGTTTGGAAGCTGCCCTGAAGACCAAGTTTTTCTGTCAGGAGACTAAGTCTGATCGTCGAGCTCAGCACGACGATTCGTCGAACTCTGGTCGACGATCGTCTAGCTCAAGTTCATAATATCGTCGAACTCCATTCGATGATCGGTGAGCTCAGATCGACGACTTTGACTCTGCCTTGGATCTTTATCTCTGAGCTCAGTTCGACGATCTTTGAGCTCAGATCGACGATATTTTGCTGCTGTGTATTTCCATATCGCTGAGCTCAGCTCGACGATAGCAGAGCTCAGCTCGACGATTTCAGATAACTTCCAGAATTCAAATTCAAATCAGTTAGGAGTTATTCTGCAATTAATTCAGAGATTTGTGTAACGCCCCGAAACTCAAAGGAGCAAAAGGGGGACGTTTTGGGGACAGTTTAGGTTCTGGCAGCAGGCACACGGCCTGGGACACGGGCGTGTCCCAGGGCGTGTCAAGCCGTGTCGACACTTAGCCGCGAAGTCGTCGAGTTTGACTCGACGATTCGTCGAGAGGAGGCACACGGCCTGCGACACGTGCGTGTCGCAGGGCGTGTCGACCCGTGTCGACACTTAGCCGTGAGTCGTCGAGTTGTACTCGACGATTCGTCGAGAATGGGCACACGGCCTGCGACACGGGCGTGTCGCAGGGCGTGTCGACCCGTGTCGACGATCGTCCCGGGGAGTCGTCGAGATTCACTCGACGATCGTCGAGACAAGGCACACGGCCTAGGACACGGGCGTGTCCAAGGCCATGTCATCAAGTCGTCGATCTTCCCTCGACGAAATGTCCCGTGTACACGGCCTGGGGTCCAAGCGTGTCAAGGTGACACGGGTAAGGACACGGGCGTGTCCTAGAACCCGTGCAGTGCTCGGGTTGAAAATGGGGAAAAATCATGGGGTATACGGCCGGCTACACGGCCGTGTGAAGTGGAACAAGGGTGTGCCAGCTCGAACACGGGCGTGGTCGATACCCGTGTGAGGTTCCAGGAGATTCGATTTTGACGGAGAATGCGGCACACGGCCCTGGACACGGGCGTGTGCCAGGCCGTGTTCGGTCCAGATTGGGCATTTCAGCCCCGAATCAAAGCTGTTCGTTTCCTTGTTTTGAGATCCAACGGTTGGGGGATGTTCCTGAAGGGATATACCCGTGGGTTGACTTAGAAATCCATCACTTTTCTTCACTTGTTCTCTTTCTAAGTCCTTGGAGAAAGAGAAGAGCTAAGGGAAGAAGAAGGAGCTAGATCCTCCATTGGAGGAGCTTCGGAGCTCCGAATCGCAAGCCGACTCCGGATCCACAGAGGCAACGCTAGTGCGGTGATTTCTATCCGATTACTTTTCGATGGCGCCAAAGAGGAACTCAAGGGTAACGATCCTCATCTTGAGCACGAATAACTCTCTTTCCTAGCATAGGAAGCCCGCTCTCGCGAGTTTGCGAAGAGTTGGAGGTGTTCCTTCGGGTAGATATGTAAAGTCCCCGTTGTTTAGAGTCCGTATGTGAGAACGGACGTAGGCATGATGTGTGAAGCCTACCCGGACATGTTAGTCTGGATCGGTGATGTTGCATTGCATAAGGCCGGAGAAGACTCCGTGCTATTGGTTGTTTTTCGGGTTTTCTACGCGGTAGATTGCAGCAGGGATCCTTGGGGACTAACCCAAAGGTGCACTCGGAAAACTGGGCGGATACGAGATCTTGCCAACTTGGTGGCTTGAGAGCCAACTTGAACATAACGGAGTTATGTGACTTGTGATGGAAATGGGACTCGGTGGAAGTTTGACCCGCGCAAATGGCTTAAATTGCCGTTGCGATGTGAGCACGGGTTAGATGGAACCGTACCCGTTCTATGTCGTTCGGTTAAAGAGACCTAAAGGCACGTGACACTTACCGTTGGCATAGAGTAGGGTCTTCGGCGGTCAATGGCTTAAATTGTCGTGACCCAGGCCAGGAAGACAAATTGCTCATAGGTTTGGCCGTCTAAGTGGCGGTGGTGAGTCCGGAATGTTAATGGCTCTCTTATGCTAATGAAATGCAGGGAAGGAGCATCGCCGCCCCGAGTTGGGGGCGGGATCGTTATAATTTGGTCAGCATTACTGACCGTTGCCTTGTTTTGCCACCGTGCGGTGGTTTGTTGCTTGCAAGTGCAGCTGGACCAAGCGGTCAATAGCGGGCTAAAGCCCTTTTTGCAAAGCCGGCCCTCGAAGGCCCAAATGGAAATGTTTATTGCTTTATTCATGTATGACCGGCCTGCGTGCCATGGTTTGTAAAACATGTAATATTCAAGTGAAACATTTTGTAAGGCCTTAAGGCTTGTTTTGAGTATTTTGTAATAACAATCCTGTTTTGTACTAGTGGACATTCGTGCTTTAATGCTGGGATATTTGCTTACAACTTTTATAAACTGCTTCAGCTAGAATGCTCTGTATAGGACGTTGAGAACGGTTGGATGGTTTCCATAAGTAACCACCCGGTCTGTTTGTGGTATATGGCGTCGGGCCCCGGCCGGACCTACTGCTATATGCTATGCGACGGATAGGGGGTGTTACAATTTGGTATCAGACTACTGGTTTTGGTCGGGCTTAAAGTGAATTCGTGGGCGAATTCTTTTTAAGGGGTGGTGAGCACATTGTGTGCGTCATCGTTATAATGGTAAAAAGAACCCATGAATGTCCACTTAGGAATGAAAATACTCGTGTTTGAGGAACCTGCGTGTTCCTATAATTGCTGTTTGCAATTTATTTGGTCGCTTAACGGTGTTTTGTACCACTATAGGTGACCAGAAGTGGTGGTCATTTCACCCGTGATTGTTGGAGCGGACGTCCTAAGTCCGAGAGGAGGCCGGGAGCTACTTATGAAGAGAAGGGAAAGGTGGTGGAGTCGACCGCATCCCATTATGCTCCGGCCCAACCAAGGGTCTACAATCTTGGCCAACAGGAGGCCATTAAACAAGCTGATGTGGTGACAGGTACGATTTAATTTATAGCAAGTCAATTTCTTTAAATACTTGTTATGCTCATGTTACCTTACCACTACTTGTTTAGGATTTGTATTGATTTGTGAAAATCTGGCACGAGCACTCTTCGATACGGGAGCTTCACACTCCTTCTTGTCCGAAGGATTTATATCACGTATCGGAGTCCCTTCTTCGATGGCGAAGGATAAGTTGGATGTGTTGTTGCCCAATGGGTGTTCGATGCGAGCGGATAGGATCTGCGATGTTAAGACTCGTATTGGGGAGCAGGTGTTCGACCTGCGGGCGTCTTTACTTCCGTTAGTGGAGTTCGACGTCATATTTGGCATGGACTGGCTCTCGGAGCAGCAGACCCATATAGATTACGGTAGCAAGGAAGTTAAGCTGGGAGCGAGTCGTGAGACGACTTTTACGGGCTTAAAGGGGTCGAGCAAGACGTTGATGTCTGCTCTTCAGGTGGTGAAGGTGGTTCGTGCTGGAGCAGAACTGTTCTTTACACTAGTGGAGGTTGCAAAGCCGAAGCCCGCGTTGGATTGTATTTCAGTGGTATCGGAATACCCTGATGTGTTCCCCGCAGATCTTCCTGGAGCCCCGCCTCAACGGGAGATAGATTTTACGATCGAGCTAGTGCCAGGTGCAAAGCCTGTGTCACGATCTCCGTATCGGCTAGCGCCTAAGGAAATGGCGGAGCTGAAAGTTCAACTGCAAGAGTTGTTGGAGCAAGGGTATGTGCGCCCGAGTTCTTCGCCTTGGAGCGCCCCGGTCCTCTTTGTTAAGAAGAAGGACGGAAGCTTGAGGCTATGTATTGATTACCGGGAGCTCAACAAGCTGACTGAGAAGAACAAGTACCCGATCCCTCGGATTGATGATCTCTTTGATCAGTTAGTCGGGTCGACGGTGTACTCAAAGTTGGATCTCAAGGCTGGGTACTATCAGCTGCGAATAAGGGAGAGTGATATCCCAAAGACAGCGTTTAGTACGAGATACGAGCACTATGAGTTTACGGTCATGTCGTTTGGGCTGACTAATGCGCCGTCAGTATTCATGGATTTGATGAACAGGACGTTCAGGGAGTACTTGGACCATTTCGTGATCGTCTTCATCGACGATATTTTGGTGTACTCGCAAAGTGAGGAAGATCACTTCAAGCATCTTCATTTGGTGTTGGAGACGCTAAGGAGAAATCAGTTGTATGCCAAGTTCTCGAAGTGCGAGTTTTGGCTATCCTCAGTGGCGTTCCTCGGGCATATAGTGAGTGGAGAGGGTATTGCTGTGGATCCGGCGAAGATTGTTGCGATATGGGAGTGGCCTGAGCTTGCTACGGTAGCAGAAGTCCGGAGCTTTTTGGGGCTTGCCGGCTATTATAGGCGCTTCGTAGAGAACTTCTCGCGGATAGCGTTACCTCTCACTACTTTGACGAGGAAGGAGCATAAGTTCGTTTGGACGCCGGAGTGCGCGTGAGCTTTTGAGGAGTTGAAATGTCGGTTGACCACGGCGCCTGTGCTGAGTTCGCCATGTGGGACCGAAGGCTATGAGATATATAGCGATGCTTCGGGCAGCGGTTTGGGTTGCGTGCTACTGCAGCACGGAAGTGTGATAGCTTATGGCTCGAGACAGCTAAAAGTGCACGAGAGGAATTATCCGGTCCATGACTTGGAGTTAGCGGCCGTGATTTTTGCCTTGAAGCTGTGGAGACACTATTTGTACGGTGTGAAGATTGATATCTACACCGATCACAAGAGCCTAAAGTATCTAATTGATCATAAGGATCTGAATATGCGGTAGCGTAGGTGGATGGAGTTCCTGGGGGACTATACATTCAAGATCCACTATGTGCCTGGCAAAGGGAATGCGGTTGCGGACGCGTTGAGTCGCCGAGCCCCAGCTCAAGCCAATTGGCTATCGGTGCACGATGAGCGGTTGGTGCGGGAGTTGGAGGCTTTGGAGATTGTTTGTGTGGACAGACAATCAAGTGCTGAAGCAGTTCTGAATTGGACTGAAGTCCAATATGACCTGGCTGATCGGATTCGGCAGGCTTTGGATATGGATGCTCATATGAAGCAGTTCATGATAGAGGCTCTGGATGGGTCAAATTCCCAATTCGTCGTGGAGGACGGATTGCTTTGGAAAGACGGTCGATTGTGCATCCCAAGTGTGGGCAATTTACGGGTGGAGTTGTTGTACGAGGCACACCATACCAAGTACTCGATTCACCCGGGGAGCACAAAGATGTACCGTGATGTGAAGAAACTGTTTTGGTGGCCGGGTTTAAAGAAGGATGTGGCGCTATACGTGGTAAAGTGCCAAACTTGCGCCTTGGTAAAGGCGGAGTGCCAAAAGCCGGGAGGATTTCTTAAGTCCTTACCTATTCCGGAGTGGAAATTCGACGACATCTCTATGGACTTTGTGCATGGTTTGCCAAGGTCGCAAAAGGGAAACGACGCCATTTGGGTGGTTGTTGATCGATTAACGAAGGTGTCGCATTTTATTCCGCATAGGAAGGATGATCCGGTGGAGAAGCTGACAAAGCTTTATGTGGATAACATAGTACGGCTTCATGGTGTGCCCCGCAGCATCGTGAGTGACCGAGATGGGCGGTTCACGTCCAATGATTGGAGGCTGGTGCAGCAAATGTTGGGAACAAAGCTGAAGTTTAGCACAGCCTTCCATCCACAAACGGATGGGCAGACCGAGAGGGTTAATAGAACCATGGAAGACATGCTTCGCATGTGTGTCTTGCATTTTGGAAAGCAATGGGAAGACCACCTTTATTTGGTGGAGTTCGCATACAACAACAGCTACCAAGCAAGTATTCAGATGGCGCCTTTCGAGGCCCTATATGGTAGAAGATGTCGCACGCCGTTGTCTTGGATAGAAACGGGTGAGTCAAAGTTGCATAAGCGATCGGAAGTAGAGGGTGCTACTTCTTTGGTAAGAACCATTCGGGAGAGGTTGCTTATCGCTCAGGACCGGCAAGCAAAGTACTATAATGCCAAGTACAGGAACGTGGAGTTCGCTGTGGGCGATTATGTATACTTGAAGATCAAGCCGTTCAAGGGTGTCTCGCGGGTGCGGCGATTGAAAAAGCTAAGCCCAAGATACCTTGGACCATTTGAGGTTCTGGAGCGAGTTGGGGAAGCGGCCTATCGGCTGAAGCTTTCAGTGGAGCTAAGTGGTTTACATGATGTATTCCATATTTCGGTGCTTCGGAAGGCGGTGCAAGAGCATACGCAAGTGATCGCGGTTGATCAGGTACCGGTGGATAGTGGGCTAACGACAAAGGTCAAGCCCGTGCGGATTGAGGACTCGGAGGTCAAGCGGCTACGCAATAAAGAGATCAGGATGGTCAAAGTCCGGTGGGACAATTGCGGTCGTGAGGAGCTCTCTTGGGAGAGAGAGCAGACTATGCTTGACGAATATCCGGAGTTGTTCCGCTCAGGTACAAATTTTGGTTTTGTACGTGTCTTTCCTTTATGTAATTTCGTGGGCGAAATTCTTTTAAGAGGGGGAGAGTTGTAACGCCCCAAAACTCAAAGGAGCAAAAGGGGGACGTTTTGGGCCAGTTTTGGTTCTGGCAGTAGGCACACGGCCTGGGACACAGGCGTGTCCCAGGGCGTGTCAAGCCGTGTCGACACGTAGCCGCAAAGTCGTCGAGTTTGACTCGACTATTCGTCGAGAGGGGGCACACGGCCTGCGACACGGGCGTGTCGCAGGGCGTGTCGACCCGTGTCGACACTTAGCCGTGAGTCGTCGAGTTGTACTCGACGATTCGTCGAGAATGGGCACACGGCCTGCGACACGGGCGTGTCGCAGGGCGTGTCGACCCGTGTCGACGATCGTCCCGGGGAGTCGTCGAGATTCACTCGACGATCGTCGAGACAAGGCACACGGCCTAGGACACGGGCGTGTCCAAGGCCGTGTCATCAAGTCGTCGATCTTCCCTCGACGAAATGTCCCGTGTACACGGCCTGGGGTCCAGGCGTGTCAAGGTGACACGGGTAAGGACACGGGCGTATCCTAGAACCCGTGCAGTGCTCGGGTTGAAAATGGGGAAAAATCATGGGGTACACGGCCGGCTACACGGCCGTGTGAAGTGGAACACGGGCGTGCCTGCTCGAACACGGGCGTGGTCGATACCCGTGTGAGGTTCCAGGAGATTCGATTTTGACGGCGAATGCGGCACACGACCCTAGACACGGGCGTGTGCCAGGCCGTGTTCGGTCCAGATTGGGCATTTCAGCCCCGAATCAAAGCCGTTCGTTTCCTTGTTTTGAGATCCAACAGTTGGGGGATGTTCCTGAAGGGATATACCCGTGGGTTGACTTAGAAATCCATCACTTTTCTTCACTTGTTCTCTTTCTAAGTCCTTGGAGAGAGAGAAGAGCTAAGGGAAGAACAAGGAGCTAGATCCGCCATTGGAGGAGCTTCGGAGCTCCGAATCGCAAGCCGACTCCGGATCCACGGAGGCAACGCTAGTGCGGTGATTTCTATCCGATTACTTTTCGATGGCGCCAAAGAGGAACTCAAGGGTAACGATCCTCATCTTGAGCACGAATAGCTCTCTTTCCTAGCATAGGAAGCCCGCTCTCGCGAGTTTGCGGAGAGTTGGAGGCATTCCTTCGGGTAGATATGTAAAGTCCCCGTTGTTTAGAGTCCGTATGCGAGAACGGACGTAGGCATGATGTGTGAAGCCTAACCGGACATGTTAGTCTGGATCGGTGATGTTGCATTGCATAAGGCCGGAGAAGACTCCGTGCTATTGGTTGTTTTTCGAGTTTTCTACGCGGAAGATTGCAGCAGAGAGCCTTGGGGACTAACCCAAAGGTGCACCTGGAAAACTGGGCGGATACGAGATCTTGCCAACTTGGTGGCTTGAGAGCCAACTTGAACATAACGGGGTTATGTGACTTGTGATGGAAATGGGACTCGGTGGAAGTTTGACCCGCGCAAATGGATTAAATTGTCGTTGCGATATGAGCACGGGTTAGATGGAACCGTACCCGTTCTATGTCGTTCGGTTAAAGAGACCTAAAAGCACGTGGCACTTACCGTTGGCATAGAGTAGGGTCTTCGGCGGTCAATGGCTTAAATTATCGTGACCCAGGCCAGGAAGACAAATTGCTCATAGGTTTGGCCGTCTAAGTGGCGGTGGTGAGTCCGGAATGTTAATGGCTTTAATTGATGTGACATCGACCGGTTCACCGAGAATGTGCCCTGAGTGCACGGGGCGTGTGGCCGTACGAGCCAACGTCTGTGATGACATGACTATGGTTATTTATATGGTTCGCTTATGCTAATGAAATGCAGGGAAGGAGCATCGCCGCCCCGAGTTGGGGGCGGGATCGTTATAATTTGGTCAGCATTGCTGACCGTTGCCTTGTTTTGCCACCGTGCGGTGGTTTGTTGCTTGCAGGTGCAGCTGGACCAAGCGGTCAATAGCGGGCTAAAGCCCTTTTTGCGAAGCCGGCCCTCGAAGGCCCAAATGGAAATGTTTATTGCTTTATTCATGTATGACCGGCCTGCGTGCCGTGGTTTGTAAAACATGTAATATTCAAGTGAAACATTTTGTAAGGCCTTAAGGCTTGTTTTGAGTATTTTGTAATAACATTCCTGTTTTGTACTAGTGGACATTCGTGCTTTAATGCTGGGTTATTTGCTTACAACTTTTATAAACTGCTTCCGCTAGAATGCTCTGTATAGGACGTTGAGAACGATTGGATGGTTTCCATAAGTAACCACCCGGTCTGTATGTGGTATATGGCGTCGGTCCCCGGCCAGACCTACTGCTATATGCTTTGCGACGGATAGGGGGTGTTACAATTTGCTAGCCGTTTTCATTTAATTCTGGACCAAGTTTCAAGGGATTTTTAAAGGAATGTCTCTGTGGACTTTCCTCCAGAAGAGTTTATGCAATTAAGGATGCAATCAATGCAGACCAACGGCTATCCTTGACAGAGAATGATATTCTATTCAGGACCAGAGAATAAAAGGTAGAATGTTTTTGAATCTCTAACAAGAACAAGAGGAAGAACACACACAATAGAGAGAGAGAATACTGATTACAGAGAAATATTCAAAAATCTTCTGTCACAAAGAATTCTCAAGAACACTCATCCAAGGAGATCAAGCTTTCTCAATATCTTCAGATCTCTGTAGTTTTCTAAGTGTTCAAGGCCAACACATTTCCAAGACTCCAGACATTCAACATTTCAGCTATTGCTGAAATCATCTTTTGCTGGAGCTCAATCTTTGAAGGCCTATCACCCTCAGCAAAGCTTTTCTTCCTGAAGATCTCAAGGATTCAGGGGGAGCTTTGACATCAATCCACATAGTCTTCTCAGTTGTTTGAGAAAGAGAAGACTTCCATCACTCTCTCACCCCCACTCTATAAAGGGTTTTTCAAACTCCCTTCAAAAGTTTGAACCTGGTTTTTAAGCACCTTGTCAAAAGCTCATTGGTGGCAAGACACCTGATCAAAAAATCTGCTTTGATTTTTGAGCACCTTATCAAAAGCTCATTGGTTCCCGAGACACCTGATCAACTCATCCTGCAGTGGATTCCTACCTAGGGTGGTAGAAGAGTGGATGTACCCAAGTTTGGGGAACCACTATATTTCCTTGTGTCTTCTGGTTTTGCTTATGTTTATGTATGTTTCTGGCCTTGATTTTTCTGTGCTTAGTTTTTGTTTAACTTAGTTCTGTGATTAGACTTTTTATTGCTTTCCTGCTCACTCATATTACAACAATTGTTGTAAAAGTTTGTAAAGGTTTTTAAAGCACCATATATTCTATTCACCCCCTCTAGAGTATATCAGATCTAGTTGCACTTTCAATTCGTATCAGAGCCAGGTTGGTTAAACATACCATACCTGATTGGTTGTACAGGCTAACACCTGAACCCAAAGATCCCAAACTAGATCTGTCTTTCTTTTGTATTTTATTATTAGATTTTGTTTGCACAAATCATGGCCCAAAACAAAATTATGCTAGCACCAGACCTCCAGTGTGCAATCTATCCAAGTTTGCACTTTGGAAGGCAAGGATTAGACTTTACATGAATTCTATTGACGAAGACATCTTTAATTCTGTTTTGACAGTGTGTCCAAGACCTCCAGAGAACACAAGTACAAATGCTGTTCCACCTCCATCAGGAACAGATGCTGACATCAAAAAATGGAAGGTAGCTGATGCTAAGGCTATGAACATCCTATCCCAGACAATGTCAGATGACATATTTCAAAAGGTCGATGAATGTAATTCAGCCAAGGAAATTTGGGATAGACTCTCATAAATAGTCTCAGGCTCAGCTGATGAGAGAAAGGACAGAAGATCCCATCTCATCTCTCAATATGAGAACTTCAAGAAGGGAGAGACTGAGTCAGTGGGAGATATATACAACAGACTAAGTCTAATTGTCAGTGAGCTAAGGCCATTGGACAAAGAGATCTCTCTAACATAACTTAATGACAAGATCCTAATGTGCTTCCCCAGCACTTGGGATTCAAGAATCTGGCCAATTAAGGATGTCAGAAGTCTAAATGAGATCACCACTGAAGCTTTGCTGGGTAAGCTCAAATCTTATGAGCTACTCATCAAGAATAGAGAGGAAGAACAGAAGGCTGCTTCACCAGCCACAAGGAAAGAGAAGACCATAGCCTTTAAGGCAACTGAGGATCTGCCTGAAGATAAAGCTACAGGCAATGATGAACTACTCAGCTTGTTGGCCAAAAGATTCTACAAGATGGCCAGAAAGGACTTCAGAAGAAGATCATACAAGGAGCAGGACAAGCCAAGGTATGACAAGTTCATTAACAACAATAAAGACATTATTTGCTTTGGTTGCAGGAAACCAAGGCACATAGTTCCTGACTGTCCAGAGAACAAGAACAAGGACAGAAGGGACAGAAAAGAAAGAAGGAAGGAGAAAGACTCCAAAAGGAATGGAAATGACAAACCTTATTCAAGCAAAAATAAGCATACAAGAAAAGGGTTTATTGCTGAATCCTGGAGTGAGACAGAAGAGGAGTCAGAAGCCTCTTCTAGCTCCAGTGATGATGAGGATGATGCAGAATAAAAGGAGTTCTGCATGATGGCAATCAATGCCTCACAACACAATTCAGAGGAAGAGGAGTCAGAGTCAGACTCAGATACCCAACCTGAAGAAGATCAGGTAATTAGTTCTTTTGATTTCAGTTCAGAAGATTTTAAATCTGAATTTAAAGCACTGTGTTTAGACCTGCTAAAGTCTGAGAAAGAGATTATCTCTCTCAGAAATCAATTATCTGAACACAATGTTTTAAAGTCAGAAAACCTCAAACTCTCTCAGGAGTTGGAGAACTGTAGGGAACAGATAGCTACACTGAAAAGTGAGCTCTCTGAGGCCAAGAATCTTGAAGAATCCCTTAATGGGAGAAGCATCAAGCTGATGGACATCACAAGCACAGTGAACTCTAGATTTAACAGTACACTGGGCTTGGGTGCCTCATCCAGCCAACCTATTGTTCTAACAACTCCCATCAAGTTTATTTCTGACAAGGGAAAGGGAGTTGTAGAGGTTGCTAGGAAAAATTCTGATCTGCCTTAGAAAACTAAGTCCCAGCAGAAATCGTCGAACGTAGATCGACGATCGCCGAATGAAGATCGACGATCGCCGAACGCAGCTCGACGATCTCAGGAAAAATCATCGAACGCAGATCGACGATCTCAGCCAAAGTCGTCGAACGCAGGTTGACGATCTCATATACCTGACCTCAGCCATAGTCGACCGTCAAACGGAGCTCGACGATCTGACCCAAGATCGTCAAACGCAGCTCCAAGATCATCGAACAGAGGTCAGAGCTCTGGAAACCTTTTCAAAGGCAAATCAAAATTGAATCCTAAGGGTCCTACATCCCAAATCTATAACCACTATACTGAATGGATTCTACCTCCAAGGAGATAACATCCTGAAGGATATAAGAGTCAACCTGGGATGTCTTTCATTTCTGAATTTAAAGGTTATCAACCTAGGCCCAAGGTAAACTGGGTCAAAGACAAATAAATTGTCTTATGTGTAGGTGAAGACCTATCCAACATCTAACTAGCAATGGTATTTGGATAGTGGGTGCTCTAAGCACATGACAGGGAACAAGGACAACCTCACATCCTTCAGAGCCAAGCTTGGACCCAAAGTTATCTTTGGTGATTCCAACTTTGGACAAACTAAAGGATATGGTGCAGTCCAGATTGGTTCAGTAACTTTCAAGAAGGTAGCTTATGTGGAAGGACTGAAGCACAACCTAATCAGCATCAGTCAGCTATGTGATAAAGGCTACCAGATGACCTTCAGCAAAACTTTATGCAAAATCAAGACAGAGGACAACACAACTGTGTTGACAGGTAAAATGAAAGGTAACATCTACTTAGTAGACTTTCTTTCAACTAATGTAGATATCTGCTTGTTTAATTTAGTCTGTAGACCAAATGTTTTATGGCACAAGAGATTAGGACACCTAAACCTTAGAACTATTGTTAGGCTATCCAAGGACAACCTTGTTAGAGGACTACCTTCTAGCCCCTACAAGAAGGAAGGACTCTGCAAGGCTTGTCAATTAGGCAAGCAAACTAAAAACAGTTTTAAGTCACTTAATAAGAGTGATTCACCTAGGATATTATATCTGTTACACATGGATCTTTTTGGACCCATCACAGTACAAAGCCTAGGAGGGAAATCCTACACTTTAGTAATTGTAGATGACTTCTCTAGATTCACTTGGGTGTTCGTTCTAAGGAAGAAGTCTGATAACTTTAAGTGTCTGACAGAGTTTCTCAAATGTATACAGATTAAGTTCAATACTCACATTGCCCTGATCAGAAGTGATCATGGGACAGAGTTTGATTCTCTTCTTATGCAAGAGTTCTGTCAGAGTGAAGGGATCAGACATACTTTCTCAGCTCCTAGAACTCCTCAACAAAATGGGGTAGCTGAAAGGAAAAATAGAACCCTTATTGAATCTGCCACTACATTGTTGTCAGATGCTCATCTACCTCTATCCTTTTGGGCAGAGGCAGTGAACACATCCAACTATGTGCTGAACAGAAGTCTGATACATAAAATAAAGGGAAAGACTCCCTATGAATTACTCAAAGGGAAGAAACCTAAAGTTGACTATTTTAGAGTTTTTGGTTGTATTTGCTACATTCACAATAATGACAAGAAACATCTAGCAAAATTTCAAGCCAAAGCTGATGAAGGAGTGTTTCTGGGATACTCCATGATCAGCAAGGCCTATAGGGTCTATAATAAATCATCTTTGAAAATTGAGGAATCTGTTCACATTTCATTTGATGAAACTAACATGTCTTTCAAGGTGAAGAACTCTTCTACCATAGAACCTTTGCAGGAACACTCTCTGGTTGAAGATATGAACAAGTTACAGGTTGCTCAAGAGGATGAAAGCAGTGAAGATAAAGGGAATGCTCAACATAATGGAGAACAACCTGAAGAGCCAGTTGTTGTACACAAGAGGAAACAACAACACAGGTTGGTGAACAATCAACCCCCCTTGTTGATTTAGTAACATCAAGAGACCATCCAATTTCCCAAATAATTGGAGAAATCTCAGCTGGTGTGCAAACCAGAAATCAGGTCAACCAAAACCTGTTGCACACCTGCTTCCTATCTCAAATTGAACCTCAGTCCATTCAAGATGCAGAGCAAGATCCACACTGGATCATTGCAATGCAAGAGGAGTTGCATCAATTTGAGAGGAACAAAGTATGGGAACTAGTGCCAAAGCCTAAGGATCATTCCATTGTTGGAACAAAATGGGTATTCAGAAACAAACTGGATGAACAAGGAGTAATTATAAGGAACAAGGCAAAACTAGTCGCTCAGGGATACTCTCAAGAAGAAGGAATTGACTACGACCAGACCTTTGCACCTGTTGCAAGATTGGAAGCCATCAGAATATTTCTAGCTTATGCAGCTCACAAAGGCTTCAAAGTATATCAGATGGATGTCAAAAGTGCTTTCCTAAATGGAGACATCAAAGAGGAAGTTTATGTCAAACAACCTCCAGGTTCTATCTCTCCAACTCTTCCTGATTATGTTTTTAGACTGAACAAAGCATTATATGGTCTCAAGCAAGCTCCTAGAGCATGGTATGAGACCCTAGCATGCTTTCTTTTGGAAAATGGTTTTATAAGGGGTAGAATAGACCAAACTCTTTTTATTAGAACCCATAAGTCCCATACCCTACTAGTACAAATTTATGTAGACGATATCATTTTTGGTTCTACTGACTCAAAATTGTGCAGAAGGTTCTCTAACCTGATGCATTCTAAGTTTGAGATGAGTAGCATGGGTGAGCTATCCTTCTTCCTAGGATTGCAAGTCAAACAGCATGCTGAAGGCATCTTCATTTCTCAAACCAAATATGCAAATGAATTGGTTAAGAAATTTGGTATGTCTGAGGCATCTTGTATGAAAACACCCATGCCTACCAATGCTGTATTGGATGCTGATGAACATGGGAAACCTGTTAATCAGACAACATACAGAGCAATGATTGGCTCTTTACTGTATCTTACAGCTAGTAGACCAGATATCATGTTTGCTACATGTATATGTGCTAGGTTCCAAGTGAGCCCTAGAGAGTCACACCTAACTTTAGTAAAGAGGATTCTCAGGTATGTTAAAAGTTGTCCAAATCTAGGTCTCTGGTATCCAAAAGATTCAGCATTTGAGTTAACTGGATTCTCTGATGCTGATTATGCTGGATGCAGAATTGACAGGAAAAGCACCAGTGGAACTTGTCAGTTCCTTGGTGACAGACTTGTCTCTTGGTTTTGTAAGAAACAAACATCTGTGTCAACTTCAACTGCTGAAGCAGAATATATGGCTGCAGGCAGTTGTTGTTCACAAATCTTGTGGATCCAAAATCAACTCCTAGACTATGGTTACAACTTAGAGAAGTCTAAAATCTTTTGTGATAACACAAGTGCTATTTCCATAGCTCAAAATCCAGTCCTCCATAGTAGGACAAAACACATAGAGATTAGACATGATTTCTTAAGGGATAATGTTGAAAAGAATAAAATTGAATTACAATATATCCCAACTGATTTGCAAAGGGGAGATATTTTCACCAAGCCCTTGGATGAAAAGAAACACACCTTCTTCCTAAATCAGTTAGGAATGTTAGATGGAGGAAGTCTTAAATAATCTACCAAGATTTTGAAAGCTTAAAAATTGACCAATATTAGACAAACAATCTGATTCTTCTTAGTGTCTAGAACTTTTCTGATCTCTGAACTGCCCTCGACGATTTACCCCAAGATCGTCGAACGGAGATCGACGATTTCCAAATCGTCGAACTGAGTTCAGCGCCTCTCAGATAGTATGAACTATCTCTTCTGGTCAACGATTGTCGAACGGTGCTCGACGATTATGTTCTCTGAACGATCATCGAACGGAGCTCGACGCTCTCCAAGATCGTCGAATGGAGATCGACGATGTTGAAGACTCTTCAGATTCCTTTAGAAGCCCCGATCGTCGAACTGAGTTCAACGATCTTTCCAATTCTGCGTCGAAACCTAATATAAAACTCATTTTTCACCGTCGTTCTCTTTTGCGCTTTCGATTTTTCTGCAAGAATTTTCTTTCCCTCCAAACAGTTCTACGCTTGGTCGTTTTGTTTGTTGAGTTTTTGCAGGTATAATGGCTGTGTCAGTTGTTGTCCTAGCTGCAATGAAGTTTGATGCAGGCTTTGACATTGATATAGAATCTTTCAGCACCACTGACCAGATTTTCCAAGACATACTGGGTTTGTTCAAGGATCAGAATCTAACTGCCCTCATGACCACCAGGATCAAGCTGGCTTTAGATGAGATCAAGGAGTGGGTCTATACTGCTCATAATCAAGATAACAACACAATAGTTGGGTCTATTGATGGAAATCAGGTACCCTTGACCCCCACAATTTTAACAGAAATTTTTGGATTGAGAAATGGAGAAGAATCTGCTGAGTTATCTGGAGAGGATTTTTCTAAACTGCTTGGCAGGATGGGTCATCCAGAGGGAAACCCTAGCAAGCTATTCAAAAGGAACCTGTTAGTTGAATACAGGTTCCTGGCAGATGTGGTAGGGAAAGTGCTGCTGGCAAAGCACTCTGCCCATGATACTATATCCAGACATCAGCTCTGTCTCATGGGAGCTCTGGTGGATAAGAAAAATTTGAACAAGGGTGAGGTCTTCTTTGACCTAATCAAGAAGAAAATAAACAAGAGTTTTGTTAACTTTGGAAGAATTATTGGAGTTTTCCTGCAGACCAGGTACCCTGCCTTGCTGGTCTCCTCTGGAGTTCACATAAATGCCTCCAAGAGACTAACCTGTGCCCTCTTTGGCAAGTGGGACAGGCAAATCAGCAAGCCTAGCAGGCCCTCCTCCAGTGCTCCTTCAGGCACCAGGACTCAAAGAGTTACTCCTCCACAGGTCTCTGCCCCTGCAGGTGACCTGGCTGCTGCTGTTGCTGCCTCTCCTCCTCCTCAAATTCCCTCCACCATTCCAGCTCCATCCACCATTACCATATCTAGCCCATCTCCAACATCAACTCCATCTCCAGAACTCATTCTACCTCCACCAGCAGACCAATTCCAACCACTGTTCTCCTACCCTCCACCTGATATCACCTCTTCACCATCCATTCCATCCTTCACCCTACTGGATGATTCCTTTATGGATGATTCCCCCTCATCTCCTCCTGACTTCCCTACCTCCTCCTCTTCATTCCAAAATCTCCTACACCACATCATAGACCAACCAACATTCATTCCCTCCATATCCATCGCCTTATCCTCCATATCCACCCTACCAACACCTCAGCCCTCCATTCCCCAATTCTCCAGCCCTTCCCTTCCACCATCCCCAGCTGCTTCCATTCCATCTACCTCTGCTCCAACTGTTGAACAAGTAGATCTCTCAGCCCTAGCTGACAGGCTGTATGAGCTGATTGCCCCCAGTCTCTCTCTACTATTGGAGACCTCCTTGGCTCCTCTACACCTGTCAGTGGCAGCTCTTTTTGCCAGGCTCTCCTCCCTCTTCCCTCAGGAAGCACCTACAGCAGTGTGCCTTGATCCAGATGTCTCTACATCTAGGCAGGGGGAGATGCCACATGAAGAAAGCCTTCTTGCTGTTGCTGCTGCTGTTTCTGCTTCTTCTGCTGCTCCTCTTGTTGCTGCTGCTGCTGAGCCTCCTACTGCAGTTCTTGCAATAGACCTAAGGTCTTTGCTATCTGCTTTTGATTCTGCCTTCTTTAGCTGTCTGCCAGAGAGTAATGCTGTCCAGCCCCCAGAAGACTTATCTAAGGCACTTGTGCCATTGTCTTGCTGTGACCCTAGCATCCTCACTTCTTTTGTACATTCAGTCATTGCTGCTGCTTCTGAAGAAAGGACTGATCTTGCTTCTGAGATTGTTGATGCTGCTGCTGCTGAAGATATTCATACTGCTGCTGAAGTTCCAACTGCTTCTGATGAGCCAATATCCAAGGACATTCTGATGCCAGAGGCCACTGAAATTGAGCCTGCTGCAATTTTTGATGATGCTTCTGCTACTGTCAGTGAAGTTGTTGCTGCTATCAACTCTCCAGTTTCTGTTGTTGAGAGTGAATCTGTTGTTTCTGCTGTAAGTGAGACTGTTACTGCTGCTGTCACCTCTCCTACTGTTGTTGTTGTTTCTGCTTCACCTCCTTCATCTGCTGATGTCTCTGCTGCTGTCCCTGCTGCTGCTATCTCAACTTCTGCCTCAGCTGCTGCTGTTCAACTGAAGAAAGTCTTATGAAGAAAATTGATGCTCTATATGATGATCAGAGTTCTGAATCTGATGAATTCAAAACAGACTCTGATGACTCATCTACTACCATTGCCAGGAAAAGGAAGGCAAGGAGCAAGGCTATGAAAAGGGTTCCTCCTGCTAAAGTTAAGGATAATAATGATATTCCTTATTATATCCTTCATAATTGCCCAATCTCTGAACACTGGATGCAGTATTCCAAGAACCAGCTGAAAGCCATGAAGAAAAAGAGAAAATATGAGAAGGGCTCATCCCAATTCCAGCACCCTCATCCTCCTCCACCACCTCCTCCTGATGCAAGTGCAGGTGGAAGCTCTGCAAGTCAACCCCCAACCAGAATCCAGGCTCCCTATCAACCTCATGCCAGATCCTATCAAAGGGAAAGCCAACCCAGGGGTTCATATTCTAGGAGAGGAGGATACAGGGGCAATCAGAGAGATATGCAAGTATATTCCAAAGGGTATTCCAGGCATCACCCATATTCTAGGGGAGGACATGTTTCATCTGATACATCATCAGGTCCTTTCCCCTACAAGCTAAAAGTGACTGTGCCTGCCAGGCCTCCTCAAGACAACCCTTCCAACAGGTATGAGCCACCTGTACCTTTTTAGGACCCTGAAAATAACCCAGCTGCTTGGACTGCCAGGTTAAAGGAATTGGCTGCACTGGATCAGATTAAGAAGGCCAGAGATCAAGGATTGGATACCTCCAACATTTCTACAATGTCTGAGCAAAGACAGAAAGAATTAGAAAGATATGCTTCCAGTAAATTCTTTGATGCTGACAGATACATGGAGTTACATCCTGCAGCTGTGGTTCCCAGGCCTACAAAGCAAACTTATTTGGGTGCAGCAGATGACACCAGGTCCAACAAAGAAGCCCTAAACCCTAACAGAGAAATTAAAATGGTTAAAGGCAAAGAGAAGAAGTGACATTGTAAGGTGACAGTTTCTGTGAATTCTGATTGTTATCGGGATGATATATATATATCTCTGTGTTTTTGCTTGTCTAGCTGTTGTTTTTCTGCTTAATACTTGTATGTTGTTATTTAAATTTTTTTTTCAAAAGTCTGTAAATAGTAATCCTAACACAAATAGGGGGAGATTGTTGGAACACCCTATTACCAATTTGGGTCAAGATCACTATGTCTCTAGGAACCTTTGCTTGACCTCCTGTATAGCTTAAAAGGTCAATTAGAATTGAGTCTAAGGGTTAGAGGTCTAGGTTTGGATGCTGCCCTGAAGGCCAAGTTTTTTCTGTCTGGAGACTAAGTCTGATCGTCGAGCTCAGCACGACGATTCGTCGAACCCCGGTCGATGATCGTCTAGCTCAAGTTCATAATATCGTCGAACTCCATTCGACGATCGGTGAGCTCAGATCGACGACTTTGACTCTGCCTTGGATCTTTATCTCTGAGCTCAGTTCGACGATCTTTGAGCTCAGATCGACGATATTTTGCTGCTGTGTATTTCCAGATCGCTGAGCTCAGCTCGACGATAGCAGAGCTCGGCTCGACGATTTCAGATAACTTCCAGAATTCAAATTCAAATCAGTTAGGAGTTATTCTGCAATTAATTCAGAGATTTGCTAGCCGTTTTCATTTAATTCTGGACCAAGTTTCAAGGGATTTTTAAAGGAATGCCTCTGTGGACTTTCCTCCAGAAGAGTTTATGCAATTAAGGATGCAATCAATGCAGACCAACGGCTATCCTTGATAGAGAATGATATTCTATTCAGGACCAGAGAATAAAAGGTAGAATGTTTTTCAATCTCTAACAAGAACAAGAGGAAGAACACACACAATAGAGAGAGAGAATACTGATTACAGAGAAATATTCAAAAATCTTCTGTCACAAAGAATTCTCAAGAACACTCATCCAAAGAGATCAAGCTTTCTCAATATCTTCAGATCTCTGTAGTTTTCTAAGTGTTCAAGGCCAACACATTTCCAAGACTCCAGACATTCAACATTTCAGCTATTGCTGAAATCATCTTTTGCTGGAGCTCAATCTTTGAAGGTCTATCATCCTCAGCAAAGCTTTTCTTCCTGAAGATCTCAAGGATTCAGGGGGAGCTTTGACATCAATCCACATAGTCTTCTCAGTTGTTTGAGAAAGAAAAGACTTCCATCACTCTCTCACCCCCACTTTGTAAAGGGTTTTTCAAACTCCCTTCAAAAGTTTGAACCTGATTTTTGAGCACCTTGTCAAAAGCTCATTGGTGACAAGACACCTGATCAAAAAATCTGCTTTGGTTTTTGAGCATCTTATCAAAAGCTCATTGGTGCCCGGGACACCTGATCAACTCATCCTGCAGTGGATTCCTACCTAGGGTGGTAGAAGAGTGGATGTACCCAAGTTTGGGGAACCACTATATTTCCTTGTGTCTTCTGGTTTTTCTTGTGTTTATGCTTGTTTCTGGCCTTGATTTGTCTGTGCTTAGTTTTTGTTTAACTTAGTTCTGTGATTAGACTTTTTATTGCTTTCCTGCTCACTCATATTACAACAATTGTTGTAAAAGTTTGTAAAAGTTTTTAAAGCACCATATACTCTATTCACCCCCCTCTAGAGTATATCAGATCTAGTTGCACTTTCACCCTTTATAGAGATGGGGATGAGAGAGTGATGGAAGTCTTCTCTTTCTCAAAGCAGCTGAGAAGACTATGTGGATATTGATGTTGTCAAAGCTCCCCCTGAGTTCTTGAGATCTTCAGGAAATGAAGCTTTGCTGGACGGTGATAGGCCTTCAGAAAGTTGATCTCCAACAATTGATGATTCAGCAACAACTGAAATGTTAGGTGTTTGGAGTCTTGAATGATGATGGCCTTGAACACTTGAGAATAGTTGTTCCAGAGATGTTGTTCCAGAGAAAAGTTGTAGCAGAGAATATTTTGTTCTTCTTTTTCTTGTGCACTCTCTACAGATCATATCAGAATTCAAAAATCTTATCTTTTATTCCTTTTGTTCTGAATAGAAAATGATTCTCTGTCCAGAATAGCCGTTGGCCTGTCATTAAATGACTTCCTTAATTGCAATTGTCTTCTGGGGGAAAGTCCAAATAAACATTCCTTGATAATCCCTTGAAACTTGGTCCAGAATAAATGAAAACGGCTACAAAATCTTCTGAATTAATTGCTGACAATAACTCCTTAACTGTTCTGAATTTGAATCTTGAAAATCATTTAGCTCTTCAGAAAAACGTCGAACTAAGCTCTACTATCGTCGAACTGAGCTCAGCGATTTGGACTTAGACAGCAACAGAGATCGTCGATCTGAGCTCAACTATCGTAAAACTGAGCTCAGAGATAGAGAATCAATACTGGAGTCAAGATCGTCGAACTGAGCTCGAAGATCGTCGAATAGAGTTCGACGATTTGTTGAAGTTGAGCTCAGCGATCGTCGAATGGAGTTTGACGATCCGTCGATGTTGAACTAGACGATCGTCGATTGGAGTTCGACGATTCGTCGTACTGAGCTCGACGAAATCACTTAGTCTCCAAACTAAAAAACCTTGGTCTTAAGGGAAGCTTCCAAACCTAACTACTAACCCTTAGACTCAATTCTAATTGACCTTTAGATCTATACAATGAGGTCAAAAACAGGTTTCCTAAAGACATAGTGATCCTGACCCAAATTAGTAATAGGGTGTTCCAACATCTGGCATAGTCGATCTTCGAACGGAGGTCGACGATCTGTCCCAAGATCGTCGAACTCAGCTCAGAGATCGTCGAATAGAGCTCAGAGTTTTGAAAGATCTTTCAAAGGTAAATCAAACTTCAATCCTAGAGATCCTACATCTCAGAGGTTTAACCCTTATACTAAATGGATAATACCTCCTAGGAGATATCATCCTGAAGGCTATAAGAGTCAACCAGAGATGTCTTTTATTTCAGATTTTAAAGGTTATCAACCTAGGCCCAAGGTAAACTAGGTCAAAAACAAATAAATTATTTTATGTGCAGGTGAAGACCTATCCAATATCAAACTAGCAATGGTATCTAGATAGTGAGTGCTCAAAGCACATGACAAGAAACAAGGAGAATTTCACATTCTTCAAAGCCAAACTTGGACCCAAAGTAATATTTGGTGATTCAAACTTTGGACTAACAAAAGGATATGGTGCAGTCCAGATTGGCTCAGTCACATTCAAGGAAGTAGCTTATATGGAAGGACTAAAGCACAAATTAATCAGCATCAGTCAACTGTGTGATGAAGGCAACCAAGTGACTTTTAACAAATCCTCATGCAAAATCAAATCAGAGGACAACACAACTGTGTTGACAGGTAAAAGAAAAGGTAACATTTATCTTGTTTATTTTCTTTCAACTATGGTAGATATATGCTTGTTCAATTCCATTTGTAGACCTAATGAACTTTGGCATAAAAGATTAGGACATATAAACCTTAGAACCATTGTTAGGCTATCTAAGGACAACCTTGTTAGAGGACTACCTTCTCGCCCCTATAAGAAGGAAGGACTTTGCAGGGCTTGTCAATTAGGCAAGCAAACCAAAAATAGCTTCAACTCACTTAATAATAGTGATTCACCTAGGATTTTGTTTCTGTTACACATGGATCTCTTTGGACCCATTACAATACAAAGCTTAGGAGGGAAATCTTATACTTTAGTAGTTGTAGATGACTTCTCTAGATTCTCATGGGTGTTCTTTCTGAGGAAGAAGTCTGATAACTTTAAGTGTTTGACAGAGTTTCTCAAATGCATACAGAGTGAGTCAATACTCACATTTCCCTGATCAGAAGTGATCATGGGACAGAGTTTGATTCTCTTCTTATGCAAGAGTTCTATTAGAGTGAAGGGATCAGACACACCTTCTCAGCTCCTAGAACTCCTCAACAAAATGGGGTAGTTGAAAGGAAAAATAGAACCCTTATTGAATCTGCTACTACATTGTTGTCAGATGCTCACCTTCCTCTATCCTTTTGGGCAGAGGCAGTGAACACCTCCAATGATGTGTTGAACAGAAGTTTGATACATAAGCTGAAGGGCAAGACTCCCTATGAATTACTCAAAGGGAAGAAACCTAAAGTAGATTATTTTAAAATTTTTGGTTGCATTTGTTACATTCACAATAATGACAAGAAATACATAGCAAAATTTCAAGCTAAAGATGATGAAGGAGTGTTTCTGGGATACTACATGATCAGTAAAGCTTATAGGGTGTATAACAAATCTACTCTTAAAATTGAAGAATCTGTTCATGTATCCTTTGATGAATCTAACATATCATTTAAGGAGAAGAATGCTTCTACCATAGAATCTTTGCAGGTACACTCTCTTGCTGAAAATTTGGACAGGTTACATATTATACAAAAGGATGAAAGCAGTGAAGATGAAGAAGATATTCAACATCTTGGAGAGAATCGTTTTGAAGAGTCAGTTGTTGTTCCACAAGAGGAAACAACAACACAGGTTGGTGAACAATCAACACCCCTTGTTAATTTAGTAACATCAAGAGACCATCCAATCTCCCAAGTGATTGGAGACATCTCAGCTGGTGTGCAAACCAGAAATCAGGTCAACCAAAACCTGATGCACACCTGCTTTCTTTCTCAAATTGAGCCTCAATCCATTCAAGATGCAGAACAAGATCCACACTGGATCATTGCAATGCAAGAGGAATTACATCAATTTGAAAGGAACAAAGTTTGGGAACTAGTGCCAAGGCCAAAGGATCACTCCATTGTTGGAACAAAATGGGTGTTCAGAAATAAATTGGATGATCAAGAAGTCATTGTAAGGAACAAGGCAAGGCCAGTTGCTCAAGGATACTATCAAGAAGAAGGGATAGACTATGACCAGACCTTTGCACGAGTTGCAAGGTTAGAGGCCATAAGAATCTTTTTAGCTTATGCAGCACACAAAGGATTCAAAGTATATCAAATGGATGTAAAGAGTGCTTTTCTCAATGGAGACATCAAGGAAGAAGTCTATGTTTGACAACTCCCAGGTTTTATTTCTCCAACTCATCCTGATAATGTTTTCAAATTGCATAAAGTATTATATGGTCTAAAGCAAGCTCCTAGAGCATGATATGAGACTCTAGCATGCTTTCTTCTGAAAAATGATTTTATAAGGGGTAGAGTAGACCAAACTCTTTTTATTAGAACCCATAGGTCCAATACCTTACTAGTACAAATCTATGTAGATGACATTATCTTTGGTTCTACTGATTCAAATCTGTGCAAAAAGTTTTCCAACCTAATGCATTCTAAATTTGAAATGCGTAGCATGGGTGAGCTTTCCTTCTTTCTAGGATTGCAAGTCAAACAGCATGCTGAAGACATATTCATCTCTCAAACCAAGTATGTAAAAGAATTGGTTAAGAAATTTGGTATATCTGAAGCATCATGTATGAAAACACCTATGCCTACTAATGCTGTATTAGATGCTGATGAACATGGGAAACCTGTTGATCAGACAACATATATAGTAATGATTGGCTCTTTATTGTACCTTACAGCTAGTAGACCAGACATAATGTTTGCTACATGCATATGTGCTAGATTCCAAGTGAGCCCTAGAGAGTCACACTTAACCTTAGTAAAAAAGATTCTTAGGTATGTGAAAAGTTGTCCAAATCTAGGTCTCTGGTATCCAAAAGACTCAGCATTTGACTTAACTAGATTTTCAGATGCTGAATATGCTGGATGCAGAATATACATGAAAAGCACCAGTGGAAATTGCCAGTTTCTTGGTGACAGACTTGTCTCCTGGTTTTGCAAGAAACAAATATTTGTGTCCACATCAACTGCTGAAGCTGAATATATGACAGCAGGTAGTTGTTGCTCACAGATCTTGTGCATTCAGAATCAGCTCCTAGACTATGGCTACAACTTAGAGAAGTCAAAATGTTTCTGTGATAACACTAGTGCTATTTCTATAGCACAAAATCCAGTCCTCCATAGTTGGACAAAACATATAGAAATTAGGCATCACTTTTCAAGGGACAATATTGGAAAAAATAAAATTGAACTTCAATATATCCCAACTGACTTGCAAATGTGAGATATTTTCACCAAACCATTGGATGAAAAGAAACATACATTCTTCCTGAATCAGTTAGGAATGTTAGATGGAGGAAGTTTAAAATAAGATCCAAGATTTTGAAACTCTAAAATTGACCAAGACTAGGCAAACAATTTGATTTTTTTAGTGTCTATAGGTTGTTTCTGGTCTCTGAACTGGGCTCGACGTTTTTCCCAAAGATCGTCGAATGGAGATCGACGTTCTTAGAAATCGTCGACCGGAGTTCAGCACTTTCCAGATAGTGCTAAGCTATCTTCTTCCGGTCAGCGATCGTCGAATGGAGCTCGACGCTCTCCAATATCGTCGAACGGAGATCAGCGATGTTGAAGACCTTTCATATTCCTTTAGAAGCCCAGATCGTCGAACGGAGTTCAACGATCTTTCCTTTTCTGCGTCGAACCCTAATATAAAATTCATTTTTCGGGTGTCGTTCTCCCTTTGCGCTTTCATACTCTCTGCAGAATTTCCCTTTCCCTCCAAACGTTTCTAAACTTGGTCTTGTGTTTGTTCATTTTTGCAGGTAAAAATGGCCGTTTCTGTTGCAGCTTTGGCAGCAATGAAGTTTGACACTGGATTCGATATCGATATGGACTCATTTGAAAACAGTGATCAGATTTTCAAGTATATTCTGGAGTTATTTAAAGATCAACAGCTAGTATACATCATGACCACAATGATAAAACTGGCTGCCGATGAAATCAAGGAATGTGTGTATACTGCTCACACTCAAGACCAAAATACAGTGATTGGAACTATATCAGACAATCAGGTATCTCTTACTGCTGCTATATTAACAGAAGTTTTTCAATTAAGTACTGGTCAAGATTCTCTTGAGTTGTCTGGAGAAGAGTTTGCAAGTATGCTTGATAGGATGGGTCATTCAGCAGAAAACCCTAAGAAGCTGCTTAAGAAAAATCTGTTAGTGGAATACATGTTTCTAGCAGATGTTGTTGGCAAGGTCCTATTAGCAAAACATTCTGCCCATGATACCATATTTAGGTATCAATTCTATTTAATGGGTGCTTTGGTGGATAAGAAACACTTGAATTGGGGAGAAGTTTTCTTTGATCTCATTAAGAAGAAAGTGAATAAGAACTTTGTGAACTTTGGAAGGATTCTAGGGCTATTTCTTCATAGCAGATGCCCTGAGCTGCTTGTTTCAAATGGGATGCATATCAATGCCTCTAAGAGGTTAACCTGTGCCCTCTTTGGCAAATGGGACAGGCAAATTGCAAAGGCAAGCAGAACCTCTGCAGTCATCTCATCTTCAGGCACCAGGATTGATCTAGTCACTTCCCCTTAGGCAACTGCCCCATTAGAAGAACTGCCTGCCTCCTCATCTCCACCTTCTCCACCTACTATTCCCTCAACAATTATCACATCCACCATAACCATCTCAATTTCATCCCCCATCTCCATTCCATCTCCAAACTCAATTCCTTCCCCAACACCAATGTCCACTGAAGATGTTTTTCCACACATAACCATTGACTCATCATCTATCCTTCCATCATTAACTCTCTTAAATGATTCCTATATGGATGATTCTCCCTCCTCACCCCTTGAGCCACAATCTTCCTCTACATCATATCAACAACTCCTATAAGAAATTCTTGCTCAACCATCTTTCTCACCATCTATCTCCATTCCATTAACTTCCATCTCCACCATTCCTATCTCTCAACCATCAATTCTACCATCCACATTCACCCTTTCTCCAACCACATCTACAGCCCCTCCTACATCCATCTCTGACACACTCATCTCTACCTCTACTCAAGCACCACTTGAGCAAGTAGATCTATCAGCCATAGCAGATAAGCTATATGAGTTGTTAGCTCCAAGGCTATCACTCCTGCAGGAGACCTCCCTGGCTCCACTTCTAAAATCAGTTCAGGAGTTATCTGACAGGCTTTCCTCCCTATATCATCCTCAAGCAATCTCTTCTGTTGGGTGTCTTGATCCAGTAACTACTAAATATAGGCAGGGGGAGATGTCATATGAAGTAGAGAGATTGCCTGCTTCAGAGATTCCAGTTCCAGCTCCAGTTCCAGTTATAATAGTTGACCTCAGGTCACTGCTGTCAGAATTTGATACTGCTTACTTCAGCTACCTTCCAGTTCAGAAAACTAAAGATCTTACTAAGGCCATTATGCCTATCTCTAGCTGTGAGCCCAGCATAATATCTTCTTTTATAAATTCTTTCATGGCTGTGGACAGTGCTCCTTCAGTTTCCGTTGTTCCTGTTCCTGCTGCTGATGCCTTTTTAGTTTCTGATGATATGCTTATGACAGAGGCTAATGACTCTAAGCCTGCTGTTTCTGTTATCATTTCTAAATCTGTTACATCAGTTTCTGCTATTTTTATTGTTGTTGCTGCTGTTGTTTCTTCTGTTCCATCCCAACAACAAAGAGATTCCATGAAAAGGCTTGATGAACTATATGACAATCCTCAGAGCTCAGATAGTGATCAATTTAGAACTTATTCTGATGATTCCACTGCAACCATTGCAAGGAAGAGGAAAGCTAGAAGCAAGGCCCTAAAGAGAGTTCCCCAGGAGAAAATTAAAGATACAAATGATATTCCAAACTATATTTTGCATCATTGTCCAATTACAGAACCATGGATGCAGTTCTCCAGGAATCAACAAAAAGCAATGAAGAAAAAGAGGAAATATGATAAAGGATCATCTCACTTCAATCCTCCTCCTCCTCCTTCACCAGATGCAGGTTCTGGTGGAAGTTCTGCTTTTCAGTCATCTGTTGCTAAGAGTCAAAGCACCTCTCAATTTTAAGGAAGATCTCAATCAAGAGAATATCAATCAAGAGGCTACCAGTCCATAAGAGGACAGTATAGGGGAAATCAAAGAGAATTAAAAGTTTATTCCAAAGATTATTCTAGGCAGCATCCTTATCATAAGGAAGGACAAGATCCCATTGACACTACATCTGGTCCTTTCCCTTATAAGCTAAGAGATCCAGTTTCTTCCAGAGCTACTCCTGATGACTCTTCAAACAGATATGAACCTCCTATTCCATTTGAAGACCCAGAGAATAATCCTAATTCCTGGACAGTAAGAATGAAAGAGTTGGCTACACTAGATCAAATTAAGAAGGCAAGAGAACAAGGAAGAGATACATCACAATTCACCACTCTATCAGAACAGAGAAAGAAAGAACTTGAAAGATACTTTTCCAGTAAATTCTTTGACTCAGAAAGTTATATGAAGCTGCACCCAGAAGCTGTAGTCCCCAGGGCAAAACTTCAAACTTTTCTAGGTGCAGATGATGACAGAAGATCCAAGAAAAAAGCTCTTGACCCTAACAGAGAAATTGTTCTCAAAAAGGGCAAGGAAAAGGAATGATCATGTAAGCTGACAGTGTTATCTATTCTGAATTTCTGATGTGATTCTATTTGTGTTTCTGCAATGTTGTTTTTGATTTTATATCTGCATTGTATGCTTTTATTTCCTATGTCATGTAAATAGTAATCCTAACCCAAATATGGGGAGATTGTTGGAACACTCTATTACTGATTTGGGCAAGAATCACTATGTTCTTAGGAAAAATGTTTTGACCTCCTTATATAGTTTTTAAGGTCAATTAGATTGAGTCTAATGGTTAGTATTTAGGCCTGAAAGCTGCCCCTAAGACCCTCAAATCAGATATTCAAATTCAGGAGACTAAGTCATTTTCATCGAGCTCAGATCGACGAATCGTCGAACTCAGTTCGACGATCTCTGAGCTCAGTTCGACGAGTCATCGAACTCCGTTCGACGATCTTCGAGCTCAGATCAACGTTTCTGTCTCTAGCTGTTTTTCCAATCTCTGAGCTCAGGTCGACGATAGTTGAGCTCAGATCGATGATTTATGTTTCTAGTCTATTTCCAGTCTCTGAGCTTAGGTCGACGATAGCTGAGCTCAGGTCGACGATTTTTTGGAGAGATCGACAATTCTCAAGATTCAAATTCAGACAGTTATGGAATTCAATCTTATTTATTCCCAGCATTTATTTCAAGGATCTTGTAGCCGTTTTAATTAATCTGGACCAAGTTTCAAGGGAATTTTAAAGGAATCTTTTCTAGGACTTTCCTCCAGAGACTAAATTCATTTAAGGAAGTCATTAATGAGTGGCTAACGACTATCTTGGAGACAGAGAATCAATTCATTCAATTCAGATATAAGGAATAAAAGAGGATTTTTCATTCTACTTCAAAAAACAATTACAAACAGTCACAAAGAATTGCAGACAGAAAGAGAACTGTGATACACAGGAAGAGAACAGATACAAACAGAATTCATTTAGAACACTCACCACTGAAGGAGATCAACATACAAAAAAGAAGATTTTCTAGATCTCGTTTGACTCAAGTGTTCAAAGGCTTCATCCATCAAGACTCCAGACACTACACTTTTCAGCATCTGCTGGAATCATTCTTTGCTGGAGATCTCATCTACTAAAGGCCTATCACCCTAGTGCAAAGCTTCTTTTCCTGAACAACTTCCAGATCTCAGGGGGAGCTTTGACAACATCATCCACTACTCTTCTCTCTGATTATTGACAGAGAATAACATCTCACCTCCTTCTTTTTCTGCTGTAAAAGGGTTTCTCAAAACTCCCTTCAAAAGTTTTGTGCTGGTTTCTGAGACCTTGTTAAAACTCAGTGGTGGCAAGACACCTGATCAAAAAATCTGGTTTGATTTTTGAGCACCTTATCAAAAGCTCATTGGTGCCCAGGACACCTGATCATTGGCAGCTGCATGAACGTTGTTTCCGAGAACGCCGTTATGCGGATGCATTTGGCTACCGAGCCTCATCCTACCCCTTACCAAGTGGCTTGGGTCAACAAGGTAACCATCCCGGTCACCAAGCATTGACTAGTTCCACTTACGATCAAGTCATATACGGATGAGGAGTGGTGTGATGTCATCCCTATGGATGCTTGTCATGTGTTGTTAGGCCGCCCTTGGCTCTATGACCGTGATGTCACCCACTACGGGAGGGCAAACACTTATGAGTTCAAATATAATGGGAAGGTAGTCACGTTAAAACCCACGGCCCCAAAGGAACCCAATAGCCCGAGTACGGATACCACAATCCCAGTCGAGAAGAAATTGGTAAGCCTAATGGGTAGGAGAAAATTTGAGAGGGTCCCCTTTGTGGATGGGATTATTTATGCATTGGTTCTTTTGAATAATAATAAAGAAAATGGGGTTTTAGAAGATTTACCCAAAGAATTAAAAAAACTGCTGGAAGAGTATAAGGATGTCTACCCAGACGAGTTGCCCCCTACGTTGCCCCATCTACGTGATATCCAACATGCCATTGACTTTATGCCTGGCGCCTCATTGCCTAATCAGCCCCATTACAGGTTGCACCCCGCAGCCCATGAGGAGCTCCAAGCCCAAATTTCGGATTTATTAGCAAATGGGTTCATTAGGAACAGCAAGAGTCCGTGTGCGGTACCGGCTTTGTTGGCTCCAAAAAAGGATGGTACATGGCGTATGTGTGTAGACAGTAGAGCCATAAATAAGATCACTATCAAGTATAGGTTTCCCATCCCTAGATTGGACGATCTTTTGGATATGTTGTCTGGTGCCTCGATCTTCACGAAATTGGATTTGCGGAGTGGTTACCATCAGATTCGGATACGTGATGGGGATGAATGGAAAACTGCATTTAAATCTAAGGACGGGCTCTACGAGTGGTTGGTCATGCCATTTGGGTTGTCAAATGCTCCAAGCACCTTCTCACGAATGATGACCCACGTATTCCAACCATGCATGGGACGATTTGTGGTGGTGTACTTTGATGACATATTGATTTATAGCACCACTTTTGAATCACACGTGTCTCACCTACGGATTATTCTATCTACACTTCGGGACGAAAAATTATATTTAAATTTAAAGAAGTGTATATTTTATGTAAAGGAAGTGGAATTTTTGGGCTACCTGGTTGGATCTGAGGGAATAAAGGTAGACCCCAGTAAGGTGAAAGCAATTCTGGAGTGGCCCGAACCCACAAGCTTGAGAGACATTAGGAGTTTCCACGGGTTAGCCTCATTTTATAGACGATTTATTAGGGATTTTAGTACTATTATGGCTCCCGTGACGGAATGCATGAAAAGGGGTGAGTTTAAATGGACGCCAGCAGCTACCCAGGCATTCCAACACATTAAGAAGATGATGACCGAGGCTCCTATTTTGCACTTACCAGATTTTAATAAAGTATTTGAATTGACATGTGACGCATCCGGAGTAGGAGTAGGAGGTGTCTTAAGCCAAGAGGGACACCCAATAAGTTATTTTAGCGAGAAATTGGCGGGTGCAAAACTTAATTATTCCAATTACGATAGAGAGTTCTATGCCATCGTTAGATGCCTACACCAGTGGAGACACTACCTCCTTTCCAAGGAGTTCGTGATTCTCTCTAACCATGATGCACTTAGGCACATTAATGGGCAATCTAAAATCAGCCCCCGTCCTGCAAAATGGGTATCTTATCTGCAAGAGTTTTCGTTCACCTTAAAACACCTTAAGGGCACTGAAAATCGTGTGACCGACGCCCTTAGTAGAGTGACACTTTTATTGTCGATCATGGAAGTAAAGGTTGTCGGATTTGAGAGAATAAAGGATGAATATGCCATGTGTCCTGATTTTGGAGAAGTGTATCTAGCGGCACACGATGACTCACCAATGATAGTGTCAGCATATGTATTGAGAGACGGTTATTTATTTCGGCACGCTAAGCTATGTATTCCCCGTACATCCCTACGCCATCACATAGTATGGGAACTAGATAGTGGCGGGTTGAGCGGCCATTTTGGGCGGGATAAAACGATATCCTTAGTCGAGGAGAAATTCTATTGGCCTAAACTTCGCGTTTTAGTTGGGAAAATCGTGAGTAGCTGTCGGGTTTGTCAAGTGTCTAAAGGGGGAAAGACTAATGTGGGACTATACACTCCGTTGCCTATTCCATCTAGACCTTGGGAGGGCGTGAGTATGGACTTTATTTTGGGGCTTCCTCCAACCCAGCGACGACACGATTCCATTTTTGTGGTGGTTGATAGGTTCTCTAAGATGGCTTATTTCATACCATGTAGTAAGACTAATGACACGTCTCACATTGCAAAATTATATTTTAAAGAGGCGGTGAGTCACCGCGGCGTTCTTAAGACCATTGTCTCGGATCGCGACGTTAAATTCACAAGTTATTTTTGGAAGATGCTTTGGACATTAATGGGAACGAAGTTGTTGTTTTCCGCCGCCTATCACCCACAAACTGATGGGCAGACGGAAGTGGTAAATAGGAGTTTGGGAAACTTGTTGCGTTGTCTTGTGGTGACCACAAAGGCACTTGGGATTTGCTCCTCCCCCAAGCCCAATTAGCCTACAACAACTCTACCAATCGGTCTACGGGTATGTCACCAAATCAAGTAGTGCACGGGTACCTTGCGAATGTGCCCATTGACTTGATTTCGTTACCTCCATCTTATCATACAAGTCAATTTGCACAATCTTTTGCCGAGCACATACATGACTTACACGCCCAAATACGAACAACTTTAGCTACCACGTATCAGTCGTATCGATCCCAAGCGAATTTACATCGGAGGGAGTCTAACTTCCAAGTTGGCGATCTTGTTTTAGTGCGCCTTATTCCCACGCGGCTGCCTTCTGGCACCGTTAAGAAGTTGGCACCAAAGCGAGCCGACCCGTTTCGAATTATTAAGAGGCTAGGAGATAACACGTTTGTTTTGGATTTGCCGACGGATTGGGGTATTTCACCCATTTTCAATGTTTCGGATTTAACGCCGTATGTTTCCATTCCAACTGAGTTGACTTCTACGCCTTCTTTTTCCCCCAATATTTCTTCCTCCACAAATGTCTCTTCTGGGTTGGTGAGTGGTAGTTCCGTGAGTCATTCTTCCATTGCACCTACAGGCCTAGCGCCGGGTGGTAAGTCTTCTACTTTGCTCCCACATGCTGATATGTTTCCTAGATTTCCCCGTACATTTCTTGTCCCAGCTCAGGTACTTGCAGATGGCTACACTTCTCCAGTTGATGGCGGCCATCGCCGCTTCCTCGTTCGTTGGCGTGATCGTCCGCCCTCCGACGACTCCTGGGTTATTGAGTCGGATCTCTTTCACTTGGATGAGGACCTCCTCCGCCGCTACCTTGCATCCCACTCATCGGTGTTGAGTGACTTTAAGGGGGGGAGGATTGATGCCGGCTCGTCTCCCATCCCCTTGCCCGTTGATGCTAAGAGTGCTCGTGATCAAGTTGCTGTGGATGATGATCAAGTTGCTCGTGACGAAGTTGATGAGGCGCAACATAAAGATGCTCGACGACCTTCTACCGCGACTCGTGACCTTGGTGGCTACAATCTTCGTTCGCGGCGGGCTTAAGCCCTTCCCTTATTTGCACCTTTATTTTCCTAGTTTAATGTTATCATTATTTCATGTTGTCTTTTATTTTGGACATGTTTAATTTTTGGTGTGCTCATAGCATCCAATAGATGATAAATTGGATGGCTAGATTTATTTTGCTTGTTTTGGTTCTTGCCTATATATAGGCTTATTTGATGAGAAATGAAGGCATGCTATTTGAAAACCTAAATTAATCCTCTCTTGAGAATTTCGGCCACCTCCCTTTGGGATTGCCGCCCCCTTCATCCTCCTTCTCCTCCTTGTTACCCAATCGCTTGGGTGATCCAAGGCTTGTGAAATGCGGAGGCGGATGCTTCTCGGTGTGACTCCGGCGAAGAAGAAGGTTGCCGCTCGGTGTGACGCCGGTGGTGCGTGGACGTGTGACTCTTCCACTTTCCTTGTGTGATCTTCACCCCATCTTGGGGAGGGTAATATCTACATCTTTCCTTTGTGAGTTCTTGTGAGATTTGGAATGGATGCAATGGCTTTTTATCCTCGATCTTGAATACGATCTTTTGGATTTACGAAACCTTCTTGCGTTTATTTTTGAAACCTTGCAAGAAGCTGGATCGGGTGGATCCTTTTGCTTGAGGAAGATCTTAGCATATAGTTATTGATCTTCCTCTCAAAAAGGTGTGGCGACCTTTGCTTTCGATCTTCGGTGGGAAAGGATTGGACTTTAATTAGATCGTCGCTTTTAGTCCACTCCCCTCTGCGTGTTTGTGCGGGATGACGGTGAATCGTGTGGCTAGAATGTTCATGTTAGGACGCATTAGAACGTGTTACGTGGGCTTGAGTTGTAAGAAAATCCGTACGCTATTTTAATCCGACGAATCCCTACATCACTCTTTACCAAGGGGTGTTCGGTCCATACGCACGGCCTCTCGGCTAGCTAGCGTATGGACTACGGAAATAGGGCCCACTCATCGATATGTGGTCCTACGCGTCATAAATCATAAGCAAACCTTAAGTTAATTTAATTAATTAGAAAATAAGGACCTTAAATTATTTAAAGCTACTTTTTCTGTCCCAATGCTCTTCGATACTGAGGGCTAAAAGCGGTTAGCCACTCATTGGAATGAGGACGACACGCGGTGAAAGCAATAAAATAAAGCAGTAAATGAAAGCGATAAAATGAAAGCAGTAAAAGAAAGTAGTAAATAAAGCAGTAAATTACAAGTCCTACTCAAACGAGTAGAACTGAAATGAAAGCAGTAAAGTGCAAGTCTCGGCGCAAATGCGTGGGCGGAAGAAATGAAAGCAAGTCCTACTCAAATGAGTAGGATAAAAAAAATACAACACACACACACACTCTCGACAGAAAGTAAAACACATGCACACACTCGACATAATTGAAAACACAACTCACTTTACTGAACTGAAAACGCACACACACTGCAGAAAATTAAAACACACTCACTCGAGATGAAAGTAAAATACGCACACACACACACACACACACACACATTTTACAGAATGAAATAAAAACAATGCGCCATTTAACTCTTAACGAGTAGGCGGAAATAAATGCGCACGCGTACAAAATTGCAAAAAACTAAGTTAATGAAAAACTAAAACAACTGCATTTCTACCGCCAGAATGCGGTAGAAATGTATAAAAAGTGAAAAAAAAAATTTAACGGAGCAAAACGGTTTGCAAATAAACGCAAAATGAAAGTGCTCGAAAAATTGAAATGAATAAATTTTTACCGCTAGAATGCGGTAGAAATGCGTAAAATGAAGACAAAAAATAAACGGACAAAAAGTTTTGAAAATAAAAATGAAAATGAGAATGCTCGGAAAATTAAAACGATTATGTTTTCATTCTTATAATTTTATAGAAACGCTTAAAAAGTGCAAATAAAGCTAAAAGAGAACGGAAAGTTTTACAATCCTAAATAGCCTAAGTTAAAAGGAATCAAAAATCACCTTTTAAAACATTTTTATAAACCTATATGAATGAAAACAAAGTAAAAATAATTAACGAAACCTAAATAAGAACGGTGCATGAAAATAATTTTGCGATTATAACGGCTAGAAATTAGACAAAAGTTTTAAGCTAAAAAGATTTTGAAAGACATAAAATAAACAAAATAAGAACAAACATTAAAAATCACTTCGAGTAGGGCGCATAAATGGATTCCAAGCTATGCAAAGAGAGAAAAAACTAACACATTTTATTAATGTAAAAGTGATTAGAAGAAAGCTAAAAAAAACAAACACTAAGAGAGGGGGAAAGAAAATCCCTTACATGGCATAAGAAAGCATTTCGGCAGCACCTACCCTAAGCAAAGTGGCCCAAAAAAGTGGAATAGAAATACATCCAGAAGGCTGGAATTTATAGAAGAAAATTTCATGGAACACGCCCTCTGACACGGGCGTGTCAGGGGCGTGTCAGCACTGTACAAATGGCGGCCGACGAGATTTGATATCAAAGTTGACTTCTGCAGGACACGTGTCGGTCACATGGAGGTCACGCCCCAGTTCACGGGCGTGACTATGGGCGTGTCGGGGAGGTAGAACTGGGTGCGGGCCGTGTCGAAAGTCGCAGGTGCAGTCTTGTCGGCCAGTTGGAGAAGTACACGTGGCGGTCACGCCCGTGTCTCTGTCTACACGGGGCATGTCGGGTTGGTCGACGATCGTCGAGCGGAAAATGTCAAGCGGGAGTCCTTGATCATCGATCGGGAATGATACGGGCCTATCGGGTCATTGGACACGCGCGTGTTGGATCGGTCGACAATCGTCGAGCAGAAAACATCGAGCGCAATTTCGTCGAGTCAGGTGGAGACACGCCCTAGGTCACAGGCGTGACACGGGGCGTGTCGACGATCGTCGAGCTTGAATTCGTCGAGCTAATTTTACAGGAAATTGAATTGTCACGCCATGGACACGGGCGTGACCAGTAAGTACACGGGCGTGTACTTACTGTTTTGGGCAGTTTTTTTTTATTTTTCCAGCAAAATAGAATAAATTATGTTAGAAAAATATTTACAAAAATAGGAGCAATTTATTAAGGAAATATAAGTAAAAAATGACGAAAACTAACTAAAACAACTTATTTATTGTACACAAAAAATGCGTATATTTACAATTCATCAAATACCACCATACTTAAGCTTTTGCTATTCTAGAGCAAAAGTTGGATATGAACTTATAAGGAATTAAAGAAATCCTAAGTTTAGCTACTGCTTGACTTAATTAAAAGTATGATCAAAATAAATATCCGGGGTACTAGAGTTAAATCCTAATTTATGAAATGTTATAAATAGAGGAAGAGTTTCAAAAAGACTTTCAGATAAAACAAATAGAAAGCAAAAATTTATTTTTGTTTGTTTAACAAAGATGGATTTAAGTTATATAAAAAGCTTTAGCTTAAAAGAAGTTAAAGGAAATAATGCAATTTAAAAATTATGCTCTCAAAAAAATTTAAATTAATAATAGAATCATTGAAATAGGATAAGTGGTTTGATGGTTTATGAAGAGGGTTTGGATTTAGAGGCGAGATAATTTTTTCTCGAACCTCTATATATTTTTTTCTTTTGAATAATTAGGAAAATGAAATCTTATTTTCCTAACATATAAATTTTTTTCTTTCTTCATAAATAATAAATAACCCAATGTATATGTGTAGGAGTAATGAATTTTATCCACTTACTCCGTAACATATAATTTTTTTAAATATTAGGTGCCTATTTTTGCGGAATGAAATCTTATTCCCATTGACATAAGATCTTTTAAGGGGTGAAATAGGGGTAATCATGCCTAAGTAAGACATGAAAAAAATGGAGGTGGGTCTATTTTTTCAAAAAGAAAACTAGTTTTTAATAAAAAATAGTTTTGAGAGCAACCTTTTTAAAATGAACGTTCCACTTAAATGAGTAGGACAAAATAAATGCAACACACGCACACTCTCGACATAAAGTAAAACACACGCACACACTCGACATAATTGAAAAACCACTCACTCTACTGAATTGAAAACGCACACACACTACAGAAAATTAAAACACACTCACTTGACATGAAAGTAAAATACGCATACACACACTCTATTGAATGAAATAAAAATAATGCGTCATTTAACTCTTAACGAGTATGCGGAAATAAATGCGCACACGTACAAAATTGCAAAAAACTAAGTTAATGAAAAACTAAAACAACTGTATTTCTACCGCTAGAATGCGGTAGAAATGCATAAAAAGTGAAAATAAAAATTAACGGTGCAAAACAGTTTGCAAATAAACGCAAAATGAAATTGCTCGAAAAATTGAAATGAATACATTTCTACCGCTAGAATGCGGTAGAAATGCGTAAAATGAAGACAAAAAAATTAAATGGACAAAAAATTTTGAAAATAAAAATGAAAATGAGAATGCTCGGAAAATTAAAACGATTATGTTTTCATTCTTATAATTTTATAGAAATGCTTAAAAAGTGCAAATAAAGCTAAAAGAGAACGAAACGTTTTACAATCCTAAAGAGCCTAAGTTAAAAGAAATCAAAAATCACCTTTTAAAACTTTTTTATAAACATATATGAATGAA
This sequence comes from Platanthera guangdongensis, assembly GCA_039583875.1. NCBI lineage: Eukaryota > Viridiplantae > Streptophyta > Magnoliopsida > Asparagales > Orchidaceae > Platanthera > Platanthera guangdongensis. The sequence continues at coordinate 102,223,571 of CM077166.1, read as the reverse complement.
AATAAAGTAAAAATAATAAATGAAACATAAACAAGTACGGTGCATGAAAATAATTATGCGATTATAACGGCTAGAAATTAGACAAAAGTTTTAAGCTAAAAAGATTTTGAAAGACATAAAATAAACAAAATAAGAACAAACATTAAAAATCACTTCGAGTAGGGCGCTTAAATGGATTCCAAGCTATGCAAAGAGAGAAAAAACTAACACATTTTATTAATGTAAAAGTGATTACAAGAAAGCTAAAAAAACAACACTAAGAGAGGGGGAAAGAAAATCCCTTACATAGCATAAGAAAGCATTTCGGCAGCACCAACCCTAAGCAAAGTGGCCCAAAAAAGTGGAACAGAAATACATCCAGAAGGCTGGAATTTATAGAAGAAAATTTCATGGAACACGCCCTCTGACACGGGCGTGTCAGGGGGCGTGTCAGCATTGTGCAAATGGCGGCCGACGAGATTTGACATCAAAGTTGACTCTTACAGGACAAGTGTCGGTCACGTGGAGGTCACGCCCCGGGTCACGGGCGTAATTATGGGCGTCTCGGGGAGGTAGAACTGGGCGCGGGCCGCGTCGAAAGTCATGGGTGCAGTCTTGTCGGCTAGTTGGAGAAGTACACGTGGTGGTCATGCCCGTGTCTCTGTCTACACGGGGCGTGTCGGGTTGGTCGATGATCGTCGAGCGAAAAACATCGAGCGGGAGTCCTTGATCGTCGATTGGTAATGACATGGGCGTGTCGGGTCATTGGACACGGGTGTGTTGGATCGGTCGATAATCGTCGAGTGGAAAACGTCGAGCGCATTTTCGTCGAGTCAGGTGGAGACATGCCCTAGGTCACGGGCGTGACACGGGGCGTGTCGATGATCATCGAGCTTGAATTCGTCGAGCTGATTTTACGGGAAATTGAATTATCACGCCCTAGATACGTGCGTGACCAGTAAGTACACGGACGTGTACTTACTATTTTGGGCAGTTTTTTTGGATTTTTCCTGCAAAATAGAATAAATTATGTTAGAAAAATATTTACAAAAATAGTAGCAATTTATTAAGGAAATATAAGTAAAAAATGACGAAAAGTAACTAAAACGACTTATTTATTGTACACAAAAAATGCGTATATTTACAATTCATCAAATACCCCCATACTTAAGCTTTTGCTATTCCAGTGCAAAAGTTAGAGATGAACTTATAAGGAATTAAAGAAATTCTAAGTTTAGCTACCGCTTGACTTAATTAAAAGTAAAATCAAAATAAATATCCGGGGTACTAGAGTTAAATGCTAATTTATGAAATGTTATAAATAGATGAAGAGTTTCAAAAAGACTTCTAGATAAAACAAATAAAAAGCAAAAATTTATTTTTGTTAGTTTAATAAAGATGGATTGAAATTATATAAAAAACTTTAGCTTAAAAGAAGTTAAAGGAAATAATGCAATTTAAAAATTATGCTTTCAAAAAAATTTAAATTAATTCTAGAATCATTGAAATATGATAAGTGGTTTGGTGGTTTATGAAGAGTGCTTAGATTTAGAGGCGAGGTAATTTTTTCTCGAACCTCTATATATTTTTTCTTTTGAATAATTAGGAAAATGAAATCTTATTTTCCTAACATATAAATTTTTTCTTTCTTCATAAATAATAAATAACCCAATGTATACGTGTAGGAGTAATGAATTTTATCCTCTTACTCCGTAACATATAATCTTTTTAAATATTGGGTGCTTATGTTTGTGGAATGAAATCTTATTCTCATTGACATAAGATCTTTTAAGGGGTGAAATAGGGGTAATCATGCCTAAGTAAGACATGAAAAAAATGGAGGTGGGTTTATTTTTTCAAAAAGAAAAATAGATTTTAATAAAAAAAAGTTTTGAGAGCAATCTTTTTAAAATGAACGTTCCTATGTTTCTAAAAGCATGAAGTAGAAATAATTGAAATCCATGTTTGTTATTTTCTAACATAAAATACGAGCTTCTATTTACAAAAATTAGAAGTGATGGTGAAAAACAAGTTCCGTATTATAAGTAAAATACATAAAAAAATTCTTTAAATCTTAACCTCAGACACTTAAATCTATCGAACATTAATTAATAAACGAATAGTAAATAAAGAATAAGTAAAATTCCCATATAAATTAACTCGAAACTAGATTTTTGGAAAGCAAAAAGGGTAAAGATATGGTATATTCGATTTATTCGTTACATAATTTTTTGGATTTTTGGGTTTTATCATTTTTTGTATTTTTTTTTATTATTATCTCTTTTTTTTAAAGATTTTTTTAAAAATTTTTTATTTTTTGATTATTATTATTTTTAAAATTTTTAGAGTTATTCTCTTTTTTGGATTTTTGGTTTTTCGAATTTTTTTTTTATTTTTTAGTGTATTTTTTGGTAAGTTATTTACAATAAAGAGGAGAGAAAGAAGTGTTATTTATAAAGAAGAGAAGAGAAAGAGGGATTTTTACAAAAAAAAGTACAAAGTAAAAACTCGAAGGCCCGCGAACAGACTCTAATTTGGGTTGTTGGTTTGATGAGTCGAACGCCGCTGACTTACTAAAAAGCGAGCTTTTACATATAAGAAGATGGGGGGAGGGAGAGAAAGATTATTATTTTTACAAAAATTATTTACAAAGTAAATTCAAAATTGTTTTTGTTGAATTTTTGTTTTATAAGTTTTTTTGTGATATTTTTTTGTGTTTTATGATTTTTTTGAGTTTTTTGATTATATAAAAAAAGGAATTTTTTTTTAGATTTTAAGTTTTGCAATTTTTTTATTTTTTATGAGTACAGAATAAAAAAATGCAGAATAGGAAAACACTCTCATACTTAAACCCAACATTGTCCCCAATGTTGCAATATAAGTATGCAGAACGAATAATATACAAAATAATATGTACAAAATGAAAAGGGAGTGTAGAAGCTTCCCTAAGATGTGATCTGGGAGGCCCGGGTTGAAACCCTGCATTATGTTAGAAGAAGGAGCAAAAGTATAAAGAAAAAAATAAAACGAAAAAGATAAACTCGGCCTAAAGTGTGTGGGCAGTAGGGGGGCAAGTGTAGGTGTGACTCGATTAGCTAATGTCTTAGCCTGTGAGCGTGTACAGAGATGCGATCCCCTAGCGCGCACAAAAGTGATGTGCGCCGAAGCAAAATAAAACAAAATAAATAAAAATAAAATAAGTAAAAATAAGTTAAACAAAATATATACAAATTATTAGATATTATTTTCTTTGTGTGTTTTTAAGTTAGTTTTTTATTTTTTAGTTGGTTTTTAGGTTGGTTTTCTAGTGTTTATGGGTTTTTTAGGTTTCTTTTTAGGTTTTTTTTATGTTTTTGATTTTATAGTTTTTATATGTTTGGTTGTTTTTTTTAAGTTTATGGTTTTTTTAGAGTTTTTAGATTTTTTCTTGGTTTTTTAGTTTTTAGATTTTTTTTGTTTTTGTTTTTGTTTTTGTTTTTTTAGTTTTTACTTATAGTTTTTTTTTGTTTTTGTTAGTTTTTTTTATTCATAAATGACATCATTTTATTTATGTGTTTTTATAGATAATAATAATATAAAATTTTTTAGTTTTTGTTTGTTTTTTTAAATAGTTTATTATTATTATTATGTTGGCCAAATTATATATATATATATATATATAGAGGTAAAATTAATAGATCTCCAGAGTTCAAAATAACGACTCGAAAAACTCCCCGGCAACGGCGCCAAAAACTTGATTGATATTTTCGCATCGGGCCCGAAAACTTGATGCGGTTAAAACTCCAAAAATTTGTGAGTATTCTGGCGACGGCCCGGGCGGTTTATTTAAGGAAAAAGGCGGATGTGGTTTTTATTTAGAAAATGGGGCGCGCGGATTTATGTATTTGGATATAAAACGGTTTAGATCGAGTTTTAACGAAAGGAGGCAAGTGCACCTATCGCATGTAGTATAGGACATTCCGGGGTGGAATATCGAGGTCATATTGTTCTCGGGGTCAGTTCGATTATTTCTACTCTTCCCTGGAGGGGACTATTATTTTATCGATAATTATCTTGTCGGGATATTTTTATATATAATAAAAAGGCAAAAGAAAGACAAAAAATGAAAGCATAAAGGTGGAGCCGATGATGAGCTTAGCATGACGGAATCAAATAAAATTTGAACTAAAATAAACTTTGAATAAACAGAGATCCTAATTTTCAAATCAATTAAGGCGGAGACTTGGCCGTGGAGGTTCCACTAAAATGAGCTCACCTAGCTATAGGGCTATCGCTCACCTGAACGCTAAGACTATTCGACCGAACGCTAGTCCGACGAAGGATTCCTCTTAACACCCGCATTACTCTAAGAACCTCGCTATTGGGTGGGAAACCCAATCCGGTAGAGTTGGCACGCCTCCTCTGTAAGACCCCCCTTTTTTTTTCTTTGCAACACCGGGGTCTTAGGCCCAGAACCGCCGTTTTGCGGTGACTCCTTCACGCCCTGAAGGGTCATCACCACAAAGCGCCGATTCTGCCGGCCAAATCGATCGCAGAAAAGTAGCATAAAGAAGTAAATGGAGACTAACAGTCCATAGAAAATCACATATCATAGTAAATAAATCTCCACGAAGGGAGTGTCCACAGAATAATACATCAGAGTGCTAAAATACGGGCTTAAGCCCGGTACATCATATCCTCACTACAAAATCAGTCATGCGAAAGCAAAAGCTGAAAAACTACTCAAGGTCGAGACTCACGGTCCCGGCTATATGAACTCCGGAGCTAGACTGCCCCACCTCCAAGCGCACCGATCTCTGGGGCTGCTCCTGCATGCTGGACTCCACGATCCCCTAAATGATGCGGTTCGAAAACCGTTAGTCTAAAAGACTAAGCCCTATCATCCCCCGCCCCTTCCCCCATGGCTCCTAAGCACCGAGCGGAGAGGAAGAAAGGGGAGGACTTGAATGTGGAGAATAATCAAAAACAGATGGCAGCTGACCTATACTAGCAATTTTATAATAGGTATTGACAATAAGATGAAATATGAAAAGTAACCTTCACTTATTTGAGAACACATAAGCCAAGTGATCTTCTGCAAGGCTCCCATCGTATAAAAAGTCTCATACCAATTTATACGTTGGGGTATCGGTTATCAAACAGCAGTATATATATATATATATATATATATATATATATATATATATATATATATATATATATATATATATTTATATATATCAAAATTGACCTTAATTTATAAACTTGCCACCCAAGCTTATAGACCAAGGGGTCGTTTTGCAGCTCCTAATGTATAAGCGTCCCATTCCACTTATACATTAGGTGTCAGGGGTTAAATGAATCGATTATGCTATGACATGCAAGTGGGTATGATGGATCATGCAAGTGCAACACACACACCCGACTCTGTGCACACAGACCTTTAGTTCCCCCTTTCTGGAGCTGTAACCTCCCAGGATACCTCCGTACTGGCAGACGGAAGCGGTGGGTGGGGCCTCGCCCACCTCTAAACCAGTAAAGCATTACCGGTCAGACCTATCGTACGCCTCAACGCTTGGTGCACGAAGCGGACTCCTGCGTACTCTTGCCGGCTGGCGCACCAGACTTCTGTTGGCGAAGTGCTAACCACACTTGCCGAGTCAACGTATTGGCATCGGTGCATCGACCCTCCAATACCGAAGACCCACCACCTTAATTTTTTCCTTTCTTTTATGCACATGCAAATTTAGCGTAATCAAAAACCGAGCCGAAGCTCCCCGGACCAACACGTCTGTCTCAAACAATCGAGCCGAAGCTCCCCGTACCCAAAGTCCGTCTTTTAACCATCTGAGCCGAAGCTCCCAGCTAACTTCCGGTGCTATCAGTGTTTGTGAGAGGTGCAACCCTAATTACTAAGTTGCTCTTTTTAGCTTGTTAAAACAGTTTACGTTAACCCAGGACTGCCCCCGGTATTCCCTGTGAAGGGCTCTCAAGGGGCACTAGGAACTATGTTGGGATTACGCCCAACATTCCCTTTCGCCGGGTACTTATTTTTGTTGTTGGTTGATTCCCTTACCCATTACTTTCTCATGTTCCAATATGCTAATCCTAGGGTGATTTGACTCCAACTCTCCTCGGGGAGGACGATCTTTCGTCTGACCCGAGCGCCTCTAAACCCTAGACAAAACAACACCCTACTCACTTATCTTCCAAAGATGCACCTAATTCTACTTATCCTTCCCAGCAACTCAACAACACCCAACACATGTGCTCTATTTTATATCCCAAATGATTTCCTGCAGTTTTGCTAAATGCAGACCACTTAAGCTATATGACCCGTAAAAAGGGAAGTATGTCATATGATCATCCAATGCTCATATAATAATTATTAGAGGTCTATATTGGCATATGTAGACCGAATCCACAATTTCCTAATTTTCATAATTTAAACTCTAATTTATTTATTTATTTTAAAAGCCAAAAGTTCCAAAGTTGAACAGGAAGTACAAGATTTATGCAAGATAAAGCTCCACTAAAATTATGATAAATGAAAGATGGGTAATCATCTAAAAATCAAGAATCTCCAAAGTTTCCAGCAAGATTTTAGCCCTTAATTTTTACTTCAAATTTATTCCAAAATAATTCATTAAAAGGGGATGTACAATAAAAATACTTTCAAAAATTCAGAGAAAATTCCAAGATGATTGTAAGGGCACATAAAACCTCTAAGTAAACTTTCATAATTTGTTTGAAAGAATTATTCCCTAAATTAATTAATTATCCTATTCTCAAAAATATGGCCTTGTAAAGAAACTTCTGAAAACAGACCTCTAAAAATTATAACTAAATTTCTACAAGTACGTTCTGGCCTAAACACATCAAAACCTAAGCCTCATGATTTTTAAATAGATATATTATCAATAATGAATTTTCTTTACCAAAGCCCCTTCTAAAATTAATGAAGGAAGTACCAAATAAAATTAATTAAGAATTGTGATAAAAATTCAGAGATGTTCAACTAACCCTACACTAACATCTGACCAAGTTTCATCATATTTTAAACCACATAATATCCATAATAAAATAAAATATCGTTTTGGGCCTTTTGGTAATTAACAAATGAAGTACCAAGAATAAAATCCATAAAATTCTACAAAAATTACCAGAGGTTCTAGGTGGCCTAAAAACTATTATACCCAAGTTTTATAACATTTGGGGAAGGTTTAGTGGCTGATTCTTAAAATTTGTGCTCCTACCCTAATACTAGGGTTAGGGTTTTGAGGTATCTACATTGCTCTAATTCTTCTAAAGTTCCTACCAGAGATCTTAGGTTACATTAACCTCAATTCTACTGGGTTTCCAAGGCCATGCATTTTCATTTGCCCCCATGTCCTTCACAACCCCCAAAAGTCCTTCCTTAGGGTTTGAGGTTGAACCCTAGGGCAAATCAAGCCTAAATCATCCCATTTTTCTAAACAGGGTGACATTGTCCATGCCAAGTCAGTGTCCAAAACCTCTGCCTCTATTGAGGAGAGGGGACCACCCTAAGTCCATAGTGCACTTGTGGTCAAAAATACCCTCTTAAGGCCAAACTAGGGTTTGGTGATTCCCTAATCAAAACATATCCAAATGTGCTCAAATTTTGTACAGAACTAGGTCTTGATGCCAGGGACCACTACCCAAAATTTGGGTGGGTTTGGAGGTTATTTGATCACTTAATTAAATTACCCTAGCTTTATTAAATAAAAGTAAAAACTTTAGGAAAATTGTGTCCAAAAATTCTGAGTTTTGAGTAGGCCCTAAGTATAGCGAGGTTAGGCTCCCTGCCAAATTTCAAGTGATTTGGACCAAGGATGAGGTGTGGGCACTCAGTTTAATGACTGTCTAGCCCTAAGGGTATGTCCCACCAAAATAGGTGCCCTGGTCAGACCATGTACCCAAATTGGTTCAAACCAATTTTAAAATAAAGTAGACACCAAGTACTACAACTTTTATGTTGGTGACTTTTTCTGCAGAGGGGCCTAAGTATTTTTAAAATTTAAAACCAATTATATCTAAATCTGTGACATAATTCACATTAATAAAAATGATAACCTATAGTTTAATCATTTGGCCGCATAGATCTTGAGGCAAAAGGGACGGGATCCCTTCATCTTCCTCCTGGAGCCGACGGCCAGGATCCATCCCGCCTGGAGCCATTTCCAAGCCCTGCCGCCGGCGATCTAGCCCCTTTCCCGGCCGGCCACCGCCACCACCACCTCCGTTGAGGTGGTGGCTATCGCCAGGCGGCGGCTCTGCCGCCGGAGAGGCATTTTCCGGCGGTTATAGCAGGATCATTTTTAGCCGAAAACCATGAAAATCCTGGTGTTGATCGGGCTCAATTGAGCCCGAAACTTAAACCTAAGGAGTCCTATGATCTACCCGTGAGTTAAGGAGAGGGGGAGGACCTTCCTAGCGGCCTGAATGCAGGAGGAGCGGCGGGATGCCATTGTTGACGGCGGCGACGCTCAGCTTCTGCAACAGCACAGTGGGACGGCCCGTCTCCTCCAGGTAAAGGCTCGAAAATGTTCCCCTCTGCCCACTGATGGTGTTTAAATGACAATTGGGGAGGGGGGGGCTGGTTCTTCAATGCCCATCAACACCATTTATGGTGTGGCTCGGGTGGAGTGGAGGGGGGCTGAATCCACCCCTTGGTGGCCGGAAAACGGCTGGAATCAACTCCTCTTCCCTAGAGGAGTTGATTGAAGCCATTAAAGGTGGCTGTTAGCCTCCCTTGGCCGGCTCCACTCTCTCCCTTCCTCTCCCCCATCTTCTCTCTCCTCCATTAACATGGAGGGATGCTCCCTTCTCTCTCCTAGTCACCCCTGGTTGACTGGTCAACCCCATAGGCTAAGTGCAACCCACTTAGTCATGATGAACATGAAAATGAGGTTAGCCTAAGGAAGAAGTGTCTTGGGCCTGGGTTAGCCCTTTTTGGGCTAGTTTTGACTTGGTTCAAATTAGGGTTGACCTGGGTCAATTTGATCATCTGGGTTGACCCCATTGGGTTTTTAGTGACCCATTGGACTCCCTTAAGGTCTAGGAAGACTTGAATAAGGTTAGTTGGGCATCTTGGGGGTCACATGTCTCATGGTAAGGGCACTTTGACCATTTTAGGGCTAGAGTTGACTTGGGTCAACATAACCATTTGGGTTGTCCCCATTGGGTCCTTGGTGACCCATTGGCTTCCCCTAAGGTCTAGGTAGGGTTATGTAGGGTTACCTTGCACTTGGAGGTCACATACCCTTAATAAGGGTACTTTGACCAGATTAGGGGCTTGAGTTGACTTGGGTCAACCTGGCCTCTAGGGTTGACCCCAATGTGTCCTTAGTGACCCATTGATCTCACGTTAGGGTTAGGAGGGCATAGGTGGGGTCCTCTAGGCTGGGAGTAGGTCAATTGACCCTAAGTAGGCTAGTTTGACCCATTTAGGGCTAGGGTTGACCTTGGTAACCTGAGCCTCTTTGGTTGACCCCAATGGGTCCTTATGGCTCTAAAGGGTCTCTCAAGGTATTAGGGGGTGTTGTGGTAGGGTCTTGGGGTCAAGGTGTAGCCCATGGTCATCCTAGACCATTGTTCAGAGTTCTACTATTTGCAGACCATGATGAGTTTCCACATTTTGTCTCCTATCTCTTGGCCCATTCCTGGTTTCCTAGGATTTGTCATGACCTAGTCATGGACAAAACCAATCCTAGGGGTCTAGTTGGAAATAAGATGTTATAAATCCCAATAAACAAAACAAAGATTTCGTCCCCGAAATCAAGGTTAAGCCTACGGGAATTTCTACCGAAGGGAGAAACTTGTAACATCCTATCACGATGCCATGTTTGCTAAATTAAGTTTTGAGGGAAACCTATATCTATGACCAATTCACCCAATTGATGAAGCCAAGATCCCAATAAACAAAAGATAAGCCCCCAATAAACAAAAGATAAGCCTCTACCTGCCTAGAGCAGCCCTTATTAGTTTAAAGCAGGAAAATAAATTAAACATCTTGAGGGGTTTGTGAGGCATACCTGACTGAACAGCTCTGGGTATCTTTGTCGCATCAGGTCCTGCGGCTCCCAGGTATGTTCCTCCTGGCCGTGGTTCCTCCACAGGACCTTGACTAATGGGACCTTCTTGCGATGCAAGACCCGTACTCCTCGGTCGTCGATCCTAACCGGCTCCAAACGAACTGACCGGTCTGAAGCTACCGGCCCTTCGGTGGTCAAAATCTGCTACTCCGGGCATAGCAGAGCCCTCCTCAGCAAAGAAATATGGAAGACATCGTGCAGAGCTTCCAGCTCTGGTGGTAACTCCAGCCTGTAGGCTAGGGGCCCGATCCGCTCCAGGATCCTATAAGGGCCCATGTACCTAGGGCTGAGCTTCTTCCTCCGACCACGCACCCGCGAGACTCCATGTATGGGCCAGATCTTTAAAAACACTCGGTCTCCCACCTAGAACTCCACCTGCCGATGCCGGGCATCATAGTACTTAGCCTGTCTGCTCTGCGCCTCTAGCATCTTGTCTCTGATCAGCCTCACCTGAGCCTCGGTGTCTTCAACAAACTCTGATCCCAACACCTTCGGATCCTCATCCTGAACCCAAGAAATAGGGGTCCGGCATTTCCTTCCATACAAGGCTTCGTAAGGCGCCATCCTGATGCTGGACTGGTAGCTGTTGTTATAGGAGAACTCGACCAGGGGTAAGAGTTTCTCCCACGGTTCCCCGCGGTCCAAAATGCATATCCTCAATAGATCTTCCAACGTCCGGTTGGTGCATTCTGTCTGCCCATCCGTCTGGGGATGGAATGCAGTACTGAAGGTCAATCACGTGCCTAAGTAAGCTTGCACGGATCTCCACTCCCTGGAAGTGAACCGGCCATCCCGATCTGACACGATCGTCTTGGGCACCCTGTGATATCGAACGAACTTGAAAGAGCAGCTAGATCTGATATATACTCTAGAGGGGGGGGGGGTGAATAGAGTATATGGTGCTTTGAAACTTTTTACAACAATTGTTGTAATAAGAGTGAGCAGGGAAGCAGTTAAAAATCTAATCACAGAACTAAACTATATAAAAGCTAATCACAGAATAATCAAGGCCAGAAACAAAAATAAAAACAAGCAAAACCAGAAGACACAAGGAAATATAGTGGTTCCCCTAAACTTGGGTACATCTACTCTTCTACCACCCTAGGTAGGAATCCACTGCAGGATGAGTTGATCAAGTGTCCTGGGCACCAATGAGCTTTTGATAAGGTGCTCAAAAACCAAAGCAGATTTTTTGATCAGGTGTCTTGCCACCAATGAGCTTTTGACAAGGTGCTCAAAAACCAAGCTCAAACTTTTGAAGGGAGTTTGAGAAACCCTTTACAGAGAGGGGGTGAGAGAGTGATGGAAGTCTTCTCTTTCTCAAACAACTGAGAAGACTATGTGGATTGTTGATGTCAAAGCTCCCCCTGAATCCTTGAGATCTTCAGGAAGAAAAGCTTTGCTGAGGGTGATAGGCCTTCAAAGATTGAACTCCAGCAATAGATGATTTCAGCAATAGCTGAAATGTTGAATGTCTGTAGTCTTAAAATATATTGGCCTTGAACACTTTAGACAAGAGTGATCTGAAGATTTGAGAGAGCTTGATCTCCTTGGATGTGTGTTCTTGAGAATTCCTTGAGACAGAATATTTTGTTGAAGATTATGATGTCTGACTGTGTGTCTTTATGTATCTCTATCTTAGAGATTCAAAAAGAATTCTTCTCTTTTATTCTCTGGTACTGAACAAAACATTCTCTGAGAAGAATAGCCGTTGGCCTGCATTAATTGCATCCTTAATTGCAAAATCTCTTCTGGAGGAAAGTCCACAGAAATATTCCTTGAAAAATCCCTTGAAACTTGGTCCAGAAATAAACAAAAATGGCTAGGAAATCTCTGAATTAATTGCAGAATAACTCCTTAACTGATTTGAATTTGAATCTAGAAACATCCTTGAAGTTATCTGAAAACGTCGAACTGAGCTCTGCTATCGTCGAACTGAGCTCAGCGATCTGGAAATATATAGCAGTAAAATATCGTCGATCTGAGCTCAAAGATCGTCGAACTGAGCTCAGAGATAAAGATCCAAAGCAGAGTCAAGATCGTCGACCTGAGCTCACCGATCGTCGAATGGAGTTCGACGATATGATGAAGTTGAGCTCAGCGATCGTCGAATGGAGTTCGACGATCTGTCGAAGTTGAGCTAGACGATCGTCGATCGGAGTTCGACGAATCGTCGTGCTGAGCTCGACGACATGACTTAGTCTCCAAACAGAAAATCCTGGTCTTGAGGGCAGCTTCCAAACCTAGACTTCTAACCCTTAGACTCAATTCTAATTGACCTATAGAGCTATACAGGAGGTCAAACATTGATTCCTAGAGACATAGTGATCCTGACCCAAATTAGTAATAGGGTGTTCCAACAATCTCCCCCTATTTGGGTTAGGATTACTATTTACAGACTTTGGAAAAATTAAATAACAACATACAAGCAGCAAAACAGAAAAACAACAAGCTAGACATTGCAGAACCACAGAGATATATAACATCCAGATAGAAATCAGAAATCACAAAGAATGTCACCTTACATTATCATTTATTTTCCTTGCCCTTAACAAGTTTGATCTCTCTGTTGGGATTGAGGGCTTCTTTGTTTGATCTGGTATCATCTGCTGCACCTAAAGATGTTTGCTGTTTAGGCCTGGGAACTACAGCTTCAGGATGCAATTCCATATACCTGTCAGAATCAAAGAACTTGTTTGATGCATATCTTTCTAGCTCTTTCTTTCTCTGTTCAGACATTGTTGAGATGTTGAGAAATCTTTTCCTTGCTCTCTAGCCTTTTTGATCTGATCCAGTGCAGCTAGTTCTTTTAATCTTGCAGCCCAAGCAGCTGGATTGTTCTCAGGATCCTCAAAAGGTACAGGGGGCTCATATTTGTTAGAGGGATTGTCTTGAGGAGGCCTGGATGACACAGTTTCCCTTAATTTATAGGGGATAGGACCAGATGTGGTATCAGTAGAAACTTGTCCTCCCCTGGAATATGGGTGTTACCTTGAGTAACCTTTGGAGTAGACTTGGAGATCTCTTTGATTTCCTCTGTATCCTCCTCTCCTGGAATGAGAATACCTGGATTGGCTTCCCCTATTATAAGATGTAGCATGAGGCTGATAGGGGGCCTGACTTCTAGCAGGGGGTTGAGCTGCAGAACTTCGTCCTGCACCTGCATCAGGAGGAGGTGGTGGAGGAGGATGAGAGTGTTGGAATTGAGAGGAACCCTTTTCATATTTTCTCTTCTTTTTCATTGCTTTCAGTTGGTTCTTAGAGTATTTCATCCAGTGCTCAGTAATAGGGCAGTCATGAAGAATGTAGTATGGAATATCATTGTTATCTTTGACCTTAGCAGGAGGTACTCTCTTCATAGCTTTGCTCCTTTCCTTTCTTTTCCTGGCAATGGTAGCAGAAGAGTCATCAGAGTCTGTTCTGTACTCATCACTTTCAGAACTCTGGTCATCATAAAGAGCATCAATTTTCTTCATCAGATCCTTCTTGAGCTGTACAAAAGTAGATGAGGCAACAGAGGGTGTAGCAGCAGGTGTTGAAGTAGTAACAGCAGCAGATATAGAAGCAGTAACAATAGCAGCAACAACTATAGGCTCTAGAGAGGTAACAACAACAACAATAGAGTTATCATCAGAAACTGCAGAAGGCTCAAACTCAGGTGCCTCTGACATAAGAATTTCCTTGGAAATTGGTTCAAACGTAATAATAGAAATCTCAGCAGCAGTAGAGGCAACAATATCAGAAGCAATAATAATGCTTTCTTCAGAAGAAGCAGTAGCATACACTGAATTGACAAAGGAGGTGATAATGTTTGGGTCACAGCAAGAGAATGGCACAAGTGCCTTGGATAGATCCTCTGGAGGCTGGACAACAGTTATCTCTGGCAGACAGCTGAAATAAAACTGATCAAAATTTGATAGCAAAGACCTGAGGTCTATTACAAGGACTGCAGCAGGAGGAAATTGTGCTTGAGGCACAGCAACAGCAGCAAGAGCAGGATCTGAAGAAGCAGCAATAACAGTAGCAGCAGCAGACAGGCTCATAGAAACAGCAGCAACATCAACAACATGAAGACTCACTTCATAGGGCATCTCCCCCTGCCTAGATTCAGACAAGGCTGGATCAAGGCACACTGCTGTAGGGGCTGCCTGAGGGAATATAGAAGAGAGCCTGGCAGAGAGGGCTGCCACTGACAGTTGTAAGGGAGCCGAGGAGGTCTCCAGAAGAAGAGATAGCCTGGGGGCTATCAGTTCATACAACCTGTCAGCAAGGGCTGGGATGTCCACTTGCTCAAGGGTGACTGGAGCAGAGGTAGAAGATGGAGGAGCAGCTGAGGATGAGGGTAGTGGAGAGCTGGTGAATGGGGGAAGAGATGGCTGAGATGTGGGTAAGGTGGATATGGAGGATAGGGGGATGGAGATGGATGGGGTGAATGTGGGTTGGTCAATAATCTCTTGTAGAAGTTCTTGATAGGATGTGGAGGATGAGGGCAGCTCAGGAGGAGTGGATGGTGAATCATCCATAAAGGAATCATCAATGAGGGTGAAGGATGGATGGGAGGGTGATGAAGTGACATCTGGTTGAGGGTAGGAGAATAGTGGATGGAATTGGTCTTCTGTGAGGGGAAGGGTAGGTACTGGAGAAGGTGTAGATGTTGGAGAGGGGCTGGAAATGATGATGGTGGATGGAGTTGGAATGGTGGATGGTATGAGAAGAGATGGAATTGGAGGAGGAGGAGGAGGAGAGGCAACAACAGCAGGCAGGTCATCTGCAGGGGCAGAGAATTGTGGAGAAGTGACTCTTAGAGTCCTTGTGCCTGAAGGAGTGCTGGAGGAGAGCCTGCTGGGCTTAATGATTTGTCTGTCTCATTTTCCAAAGAGGGCACAAGACAGTCTCTTGGAAGCATTGATATGGATTCTAGAGGAGACCAGCAAAGTAGGGAACCTGTGCTGCAGAAACACCCCAATAATCCTTCCAAAGTTTACAAAACTTTTGTTGATCTTCTTCTTGATAAGGTCAAAGAAGACTTCTCCCCAATTCAGATTTTTTCTGTCTACAAGAGCTCCCATGAGGCAGAGCTGATACCTTGAGATTGTATTATGGGCAGAGTGCTTAGCCAGTAGCACTTTCCCAACAACATCTGCCATGAATCTGTATTCCACAGATAGGTGCTTTTTGAAGAGCTTGCTAGGGTTAGCCTCTGAATGACCCATTCTGGCAAGCAGGTCAGAATACTCTTCTCCAGACAAGTCAGCAGTATCTTCACCATTCCTCAACTCAAAAACTTCTGATAGAATTGCTGGGGTTAAGGGCACCTGAGTGCCAGATATAGACCCAACAATGGTGGAGTTGTCTTGATTGTGGGCAGTGTAGACCCATTCCTTTATCTCATCAGATGCAAGCTTAATCCTTGTTGTCATTATTGCTATCAGGTTCTGGTCTTTGAATAATCCCAAAATATCTTGAAAGACCTGGTCAGTTGTGCTGAAGGATTCCATGTCAATGTCGAAACCAGCATCAAACTTCATGGCGGCTAAAACAGCAACAGACACAGCCATGGGTACCTGCAAAAATTCAACAAACAAAACGACCAAGTGCAGAACTGTTTGGAGGGAAAGAATATTCTTGCAGAGAAATTGAAAGCGCAAAGGAGAACGACGGCAAAAAATGAATTTTATATTAGGGTTCGACGCAGAATTGGAAAGATCGTTGAACTCAGTTCGACGATCGAGGCTTCTAAAGGAATCTGAAGAGTCTTCAACATCGTCGATCTCCGTTCGACGATATTGGAGAGCGTCGAGCTCTGTTCGACGATCGTTCAGAGAACAAAATCGTCGAGCGCCGTTCGACGATCGTTGACCGGAAGAGATAGTTCATACTATCTGAGAAACGCTGAACTCAGTTCGACGATTTCGGAAATCGTCGATCTCCGTTCGACGATCTGGGGGAAAATCGTCGAGCGCAGTTCAGAGATCAGAAAAACTCTAGACACTAAGAAAAATCAGAATGTTTGCCTAGTCTTGGTCAATTTTTAAGCTTTCAAAATCTTGGATATTATTATAGACTTCCTCCATCTAACATTCCTAATTGATTTAGGAAGAAGGTGTGTTTCTTTTCATCCAATGGCTTGGTGAAAATATCTCCCCTTTGTAAATCAGTTGGGATATATTGTAGTTCAATTTTATTCTTTTCAACATTATTCCTTAAGAAATGATGCCTAATCTCTATGTATTTTGTCCTACTATGGAGGACTGGATTTTGAGCTATAGAAATAGCACTAGTGTTGTCACAAAAGATTTTAGACTTCTCTAAGTTGTAGCCATAGTCTAGGAGTTGGTTTTGAATCCACAATATTTGTGAACAACAACTGCCTGCAGCCATATATTCAGCTTCAGCAGTTGAAGTTGACACAGAAGTTTGTTTCTTACAAAACCAGGAGACAAGTCTGTCACCAAGGAACTGACAAGTTCCACTGGTGCTTTTCATGTCAATTCTGCATCCAGCATAATCAGCATCAGAGAATCCAGTTAAATCAAATGCTGAATCTTTTGGATACCAGAGACCTAGATTTGGACAACTTTTAACATACCTAAGAATCCTCTTTACTAGTGTTAGGTGGGACTCTCTAGGGCTTATTTGGAACCTAGCACATATACATGTAGCAAACATTATATCTGGTCTACTAGCTGTAAGATACAGTAAAGAGCCAATCATTGCTCTATATATTGTCTGATCAACAGGTTTCCCATGCTCATCAGCATCCAATACAACATTAGTAGGCATGGGTGTTTTCATACAAGATGCTTCAGACATACCAAATTTCTTAACCAATTCATTTGCATATTTGGTTTGAGAAATAAAGATGCCTTCAGGATGTTGCTTGACTTGCAATCCTAGGAAGAAGGATAGCTCACCCATGCTACTCATCTCAAATTTAGAATGCATTAGGTTGGAAAACCTTCTGCACAATTTGGAGTCAGTAGAACCAAAAATAATATCGTCTACATAAATCTGTACTAGTAGGGTATGGGACTTATGGGTTCTAATGAAAAGAGTTTGGTCTACTCTACCCCTTATAAAACCATTTTCCAAGAGAAAGCATGCTAGGGTCTCATACCATGCTCTAGGAGCTTGCTTGAGACCATATAATGCTTTATTCAATCTAAAAACATAATCAGGAAAAGTAGGAGAGATAAAACCTGGAGGTTGTCTGACATATACTTCCTCTTTGATGTCTCCATTTAGAAATGCACTTTTGACATCCATCTGATATACCTTGAAGCCTTTGTGTGCTGCATAGGCTAAGAATATTCTGATGGCTTCTAATCTTGCAACTGGTGCAAAGGTCTGGTCGTAGTCTATTCCTTCTTCTTGAGAATATCCCTGAGCAACTAAGCCTTGCCTTGTTCCTTATAATTACTCCTTGATCATCCAGTTTGTTTCTGAATACCCATTTTGTTCCAACAATGGAGTGATCCTTAGGCTTTGGCACTAGTTCCCATACTTTGTTCCTCTCAAATTGATGCAACTCCTCTTGCAATGCAATGATCCAGTGTGGATCTTGCTCTGCATCTTGAATGGACTGAGGTTCAATTTGAGATAGGAAGCAGGTGTGCAACAGGTTTTGGTTGACCTGATTTCTGGTTTGCATAACAGCTGAGATGTCTCCAATTATTTGGGAAATTGGATGGTCTCTTGATGTTACTAAATCAACAGGGGGTGTTGATTGTTCACCAAACTGTGTTGTTGTTTCCTCTTGTGGTACAACAACTGGCTCTTCAAGTTGTTCTGCAATATGTTGAGCATTTTCTTCATCTTCACTGCTTTTATCCTCTTGAGTAACCTGTAACTTGTTCAAGTCTTCAACTAGAGAATGTTCCTGCAAAGGTTCTATGGTAGAAGGGATCTTCTCCTTAAAAGATATGTTAGATTCATCAAATGATATATGAACAGATTCCTCAATTTTTAAAGATGATTTATTATAAACCCTATAAGACTTGCTGATCATGGAGTATCCCAGAAACACTTCTTCATCAGCTTTGGCTTGAAATTTTGCTAAATATTTCTTGTCATTGTTATGAATGTAGCAAATACAACCAAAGACTCTAAAATAATCAACTTTAGGTTTCTTCCCTTTGAGTAATTCATAGGGAGTCTTTCCCTTTAGTTTATATATCAAACTTCTATTCAGCACATAGTTGGAGGTGTTCACTGTCTCTGCCCAAAAGGATAGAGGTAGATGAGCATCTGACAACAATGTAGTGGTAGATTCAATAAGGGTTCTATTTTTCCTTTCAGCTACCCCATTTTGTTGAGGAGTTCTAGGAGCTGAGAATGTATGCCTGATCCCTTCACTCTGACAGAACTCTTGCATAAGAAGAGAATCAAACTCTGTCCCATGATCACTTCTGATCAGGGCAATGTGAGTATTGAACTCAATCTGTATACATTTGAGAAACTCTGTCAGACACTTAAAGTTATCAGACTTCTTCCTTAGAAAGAACACCCAAGTGAATCTAGAGAAGTCATCTACAACTACTAAAGTGTAAGATTTCCCTCCTAGGCTTTGTACTGTGATGGGTCCAAAAAGATCCATGTGTAACAGATACAATATCCTAGGTGAATCACTCTTATTAAGTGACTTAAAGCTGTTTTTAGTTTGTTTGCCTAATTGACAAGCCCTGCAGAGTCCTTCCTTCTTGTAGGGGCCAGAAGGTAGTCCTCTAACAAGGTTGTCCTTGGATAGCCTAGCAATAGTTCTAAGGTTCAGGTGTCCTAGTCTCTTATGCCATAAAATGTTTGGTCTATAGACAGAATTAAACAGGCAAATATCTACATCAGTTGAAAGAAAATCTACTAGATAGATGTTACCTTTCCTTTTACCTGTCAACACAGTTGTGTTGTCCTCTGACTTGATTTTGCATAAGGCTTTGCTGAAGGTCACCTGGTAGCCTTCATCACACAGCTGACTGATGCTAATTAGGTTGTGCTTCAGTCCTTCCACATAAGCTACCTTCTTGAAAGTTACTGAACCAATCTGGACTGCACCATATCCTTTAGTCTGTCCAAAGTTTGAATCACCAAAGATAACCTTGGGTCCAAGCTTGGCTCTAAAGGAAGTGAGGTTGTCCTTGTTCCCTGTCATGTGCTTAGAGCACCCACTATCCAAGTACCATTGCTGGTTAGATGTTGGATAGGTCTTCACCTGCACATAAGACAATTCATTTGTTTTTGACCCAGTTTACCTTGGGCCTAGGTTGATAACCTTTAAATTCTGAAATGAAAGATATCCCAGGTTGACTCTTATAACCATCAGGATGATATCTCCTTGGAGGTATAATCCATTCAGTATAAGGGTTAAAGATTTGGGATGAAGGACCCTTAGGATTGAATTTTGATTTGCCCTTGAAAAACTTCCCAGAGCTCTGACCTCTGTTCGACGATCTTGGAGCTACGTTCGACGATCTTGGGTCAGATCGTCGAGCCCCGTTCGATGGTCGACTATGGCTGAGATCAGGTACTTGAGATCGTCGACCTGCGTTCGACGACTTTGGCTGAGATCGTCGATCTGCGTTCGGCGATCGTCGATCTCCGTTTGGCGATCGTCGATCTCCGTTCGACGATTTCTGCTGGGACTTAGTTTTCTGGGGCAGATCAGAATTTTTCCTAGCAACCTCTACAACTCCCTTTCCTTTGTCAGAAATGAATTTGATTGGAGTTGTTAGAACAATGGGTTGGCTGGACGAAGCACCCAAGCCAAGTGTACTATTGAATCTGGAGTTCACTGTGCTTGTGATGTCCATCAGCTTGATGCTTCTCCCATTGAGGGATTCTTCAAGCTTCTTGGCCTCAGACAGCTCACTTTTCAGTGAAGCTATCTGCTCCCTACAGCTCTCCAACTCCTGAGAGAGTTTGAGGTTTTCTGACTTTAAAGTATTGTGTTCAGATAAATGATTTCTGAGAGAGATAATTTCTTTCTCAGACTTTAGCAGGTCTAAACACAATGCTTTAAATTCAGATTTAAAATCCTCTGAACTAAAATCAAAAGAACCAATTACCTGATCTTCTTCAGGTTGAGTCTCTGAGTCTGACTCTAACTCCTCTTCTTCTGAATTATGCTGTGAGGCATTGATTGCCATCATGCAGAACTCTTTCTCTTCTGCATCATCTTCATCATCACTAGAGCTGGATGATGCTTCTGACTCTTCTTCAGTCTCACTCCAGGATTCAGTAACAAACCCCTTTCTTGTATGTTTGTTTTTGTTTGATGAGGGTTTGCCATTGCCATTCCTCTTGGAGTCTTTCTCCTTTCTTCTTTCTTTCCTGTCCCTTCTGTCCTTGTTTTTGTTTTCTGGACAGTCAGGAACTATGTGCCCTGGTTTCCTGCAACCAAAACAGATAATGTCTTTATTATTATTATTAATGGACTTGTCATACCTTGGCTTATCATGTTCCTTGTATGATCTCCTTCTGAAGTCCTTTCTGGCCATTTTATAAAATCTTTTGGCCAACAGACTGAGCAGTTCATCATTGCCTGTGACTTTGTCTTTAGGCTGATCTTCAGTTGCCTTGAAGGCTATGGTCTTCTCTTTTCTTGTGGCTGGTGAGGCAGCCTTCTGTTCTTCTTCTCTATTTTTGATGAGTAGCTCATAAGATTTGAGCTTACCCAATAGAGCTTCAGTAGTGATCTCATTCAGACTTTTGGCATCCTTAATTGGCCAGATTCTTGAATCCAAAGTGCTAGGGAAGCACATTAGAATCTTGTCATTGAGTTCAGTTAGTGAGATCTCTTTATCCAATGTTCTGAGTTCACTGACAATTAGACTTAGCCTGTTGTACATATCTCCCACTGACTCAGTTTCTCCTTTCTTGAAATTCTCATACTGTGATATGAGGTGGGATCTCCTATCCTTTCTCTCATCAGCTGAGCCTGAGACTATTTCTGAGAGTTTGTCCCAAATTTCCTTAGCTGAATTGCATTCAGCCACCTTCTGAAATATGTCATCAGACATTGTCTGGGCCAAGATGTTCATAGCCTTGGCATCAGCTACCTTCCATCTCTTGATATCATCATCTGTTCCTGATGGAGGTGGAACAGCACTTGTACTGGAGTTCTCTGGGGGTCTTGGACACACTGTCAAAACAGAGTTAAAAATATCTTCGTCAATAGAATTCATGTATAGTCTGATCCTTGCTTTCCAAAGTGCAAACTTGGATAGATTGCACACTGGAGGTCTGGTGCTAGCATAATCTTTATTTTGGGTCATGATTTGTGAAAACAAAATCTAATAATAAAATACAACAGAAAAACAGATCTAACTTGGGATCTTTGGGTTCAGGTGTTAGCCTGTACAGCCAATCAGGTATGGTATGTTTAACCAACCTCCCTCTGATACCAATTGAAAGAGCAGCTAGATCTAATATATACTCTAGAGGGGGGTGAATAGAGTATATGTTGCTTTGAAACTTTTTACAACAATTGTTGTAATAAGTGTGAGCAGGGAAGCAGTTAAAAATCTAATCGCAGAACTAAACTATATAAAAGCTAATCACAGAAAAATCAAGGCCAGAAATAAAAATAAAAACAAGCAAAACCAGAAGACACAAGGAAATATAGTGGTTCCCCTAAACTTGGCTACATCCACTCTTCTACCACCCTAGGTAGGAATCCACTGCAGGATGAGTTGATCAGGTGTCCTGGGCACCAATGAGCTTTTGATAAGGTGCTCAAAAACCAAAGCAGATTTTTTGATCAGGTGTCTTGCCACCAATGAGCTTTTGACAAGGTGCTCAAAAACCAAGCTCAAACATTTGAAGGGAGTTTGAGAAACCCTTTACAGAGAGGGGGTGAGAGAGTGATGGAAGTCTTCTCTTTCTCAAACAACTGAGAAGACTATGTGGATTGTTGATGTCAAAGCTCCCCCTGAATCCTTGAGATCTTCAGGAAGAAAAGCTTTGCTGAGGGTGATAGGCCTTCAAAGATTGAACTCCAGCAATAGATGATTTCAGCAATAGCTGAAATGTTGAATGTCTGGAGTCTTGAAATATGTTGGCCTTGAACACTTTGGACAAGAGAGATCTGAAGATTTGAGAGAGCTTGATCTCCTTGGATGTGTGTTCTTGAGAATTCCTTGAGACAGAATATTTTGTTGAAGATTATGATGTCTGACTGTGTGTCTCTGTGTATCTCTATCTTAGAGATTCAAAAAGAATTCTTCTCTTTTATTCTCTGGTACTGAACAAAACATTCTCTGAGAAGAATAGCCATTGGCCTGCATTAATTGCATCCTTAATTGCAAAATCTCTTCTGGAGGAAAGTCCACAGAAATATTCCTTGAAAAATCCCTTGAAACTTGGTCCAGAAATAAACAAAAACAGCTAGGAAATCTCTGAATTAATTGCAGAATAACTCCTTAACTGATTTGAATTTGAATCTAGAAACATCCTTGAAGTTATCTGAAAACGTCGAACTGAGCTCTGCTATCGTCGAACTGAGCTCAGCGATCTGGAAATATATAGCAGTAAAATATCGTCGATCTGAGCTCAAAGATCGTCGAATTGAGCTCAGAGATAAAGATCCAAAGCAGAGTCAAGATCGTCGACCTGAGCTCACCGATCGTCGAATGGAGTTCGACGATATGATGAAGTTGAGCTCAGCGATCGTCGAATGGAGTTCGACGATCTGTCGAAGTTGAGCTAGACAATCGTCGATCGGAGTTCGACGAATCGTCGTGCTGAGCTCGACGACATGACTTAGTCTCCAAACAAAAAATCCTGGTCTTGAGGGCAGCTTCCAAACCTAGACTTCTAACCCTTAGACTCAATTCTAATTGTCCTATAGAGCTATACAGGAGGTCAAACATTGATTCCTAGAGACATAGTGATCCTGACCCAAATTAGTAATAGGGTGTTCCAACAGAACTGCTCCACAAATATCCGTACTAATACTCCCACAGCATCGTCCTTCTTGATCGGAATGAACCTGGCTACCTTAGTCAACCGATCGACGATGACCCAAATCGAGTCATTTCCTGTTCGTGATCGGGGAAGTCCGTGAATAAAGTCCATCGCGATGTCTTCGAACTTCCACTCTGGTACCGGGAGTGGTTGCAACAAACCAGCGGGGTTTTTGCACTCTGCCTTCACTAGCTGGCAAGCTTCGCAGTGGGTCACAAACCGAGTGATATCCTTCTCCATGCCAGGCCAGTACATAGTCTTCTTCAAATCCGCAGTCATCTTCGTGATGCCCGGGTGCACCGAGTATCTGCTGTGGTGGGCTTCTGCCATAATATCTTCCCGGACCCGGCCTCCTTCCGGTATATAAGTCCGACCTCTGAAGCATACCACGCCGTCCCTCATCGTGTAATCTCCCGCTGTACCGTTCTCCAAATCCCAGAATATCGGTTCCAATCTGACATCTCGCCTCTGTCCCTCTCTGACTCGGTCCCGGATATCATCTGTAGCACTCACCGCAGCTAAATACTCCATGTAAAGCTCGGGGTCCTC
Organism: Platanthera guangdongensis; assembly: GCA_039583875.1. NCBI lineage: Eukaryota > Viridiplantae > Streptophyta > Magnoliopsida > Asparagales > Orchidaceae > Platanthera > Platanthera guangdongensis. The sequence goes on along the minus strand of CM077166.1, from coordinate 102,199,992 downwards.
GGACGACACTAGTGCAATGTGCATATCCTCCAATCTCCTCACCAGCTCCATAGACATAACTTGGGGCCCGACCTCGGAAGTGGCAGCTCTCCAACTCAATGCGTCCGCCACCACGTTTGCCTTCCCTGGATGGTAGTGCATTTCATACTGATAATCTGCTAAGAACTCCACCCAGCGCCTCTGCCTGATGTTTAGTTCCTTCTGCGTATCCACGTATTTCAGGTTCTTGTGGTCGGAATAAATGTCGCAGTGGACTCCATAAAGATAATGGCACCAGACCTTCAAAGCAAAAATGACCACCCCCATCTCAAGGTCGTGCACCGGATAGTTCTGCTCGTGCTTCTTCAGCTGGCGAGATGCATATGCAATCACATGGCCCTCCTGCATCAGTACAGCTCCCATACCCTGGTAGGAAGCATCAGTGTAGACCTGAAATCCTTCCCTCCCCGAGGGGAGAGTAAGGATGGGAGCCGAGGTTAGCCGATCCTTCAGCTCCTGGAAGGCTGCTTGGCACTGCGGGGTCCACACGAACGGTACCTCCTTCTTCGTCAAGGATGTGAGCGGGAGGGTGATTCGAGAGAATCCCTCCACGAAATTCCTGTAGTAACCGGCAAGTCCTAGAAAACTCCGTACGTCGGCGGCTGTCTTCAGCTGCGACCAATCCCTAATAGCCTGAATCTTTGCCGGATCCACTGCCAATCCGGCTCCACTGATAATATGGCCTAAGAATCCCACCTCCTTCAGACAGAACTGACATTTACTAAACTTCGCATATAGATGATTTTCCCGCAGTCACTGTAGGGTCAGTGCCAGATGGCGAGTGTGCTCCTCCTCCGTCCTCGAGTAGATGAGGATGTCATCGATAAACACAATGACAAACACGTCTAGGTACTCCTTGAAAACCTGGTTCATGAGAGTCATGAACGCCGACGGAGCATTGGTGAGCCCGAAGGGCATCACCGTAAACTCAAATAATCCATATCTGCTACTAAAAGCAGTCTTATGAATGTCCTCCTCTCGAATTCGAAGCTGGTAGTATCGCGACCTCAAATCTAATTTCGAAAAGAACTGCGCTCCCTGCAGCTGGTCGAACAGCTCTTATATCCGTGGCAGTGGATAGGTGTTCCGGACTGTCAGCCGATTTAGTGCTCGGTAGTCGATGAACAATCTGAGGGTCCCGTCTTTCTTCTTGACGAACAATAACGGGGCTCCCCAAGGTGAAGAGCTTGGCCGGACAAATCCGGCTTCCACTAACTCCTGAAGCTGGCTCTGGAACTCTGTCAACTCCTTTGGGGACATCCGGTAAGGTGCCTTGGATGCTGGCTTGACCCCCGGCACAAGCTGTATCTGGAAGTCCTGCTCCCTGCACAGGGGGTAATCCGGGTAATTTCTCTAGAAAGACGTCCTCAAACTCCCGCACCACCGGGATATTCGATATAGAACTCGTGGCCTCCTCCATCTCAAACAGCACTTCGTAGACCTTCTCCCCCTGTAAATAGGCCTTAACGGCCTGTACCGAAGATAAGGGTATAGTGAGGCAGGTCTTATACCTTCGATGATGATGGTAGAGTCCCCGTGCCTCACGGTGATCCTCTTCGCTTGACAATCAATCTGGGCATGATTCCACTGCAACCAAGTCATGCCCAGGATCAGCTCGAAGACTGGCATCCTCAGGACCGTTGCCGGAACTTCGAACGACTTTCCTCCAATCTCCGCCTCCATGCTGCAGTGGGATGAGGTGAGTATCTCTGATCCGTCGGGTAGACGCACCCTCATCATCCGGCCTATGAACCATTCCACTCCTTCCAGCCCTTCCAGAAAGGCCTCCGACACAAACGAGTGCGAGGCACCCGTGTCGAACAGAGTATAGGCGGGCTTGTCGCTGATGAAGACTATACTTGAGATGATTAAAGGTCTTAGTATTTTATAACACGTTTTCTTTCCTATTTATTCTACCTAGGGCAGTTCTACTTGTTGGGAAATTGAGAACGGAAATTTAGTTTAAACAATTTAAACATCTTGATTTACCTGTGATGACCCGCTCTGGATTTCGAGGCTGTGCCAGATCCACGGCATATGCCTGCTCCCTTTCCTGTCTTCGCTCTCCTCCCTGGTAACCCCGTCCTCGGCCGCGTCCTCGGCCTCCGAAATGCTGGGCAGGTGGGCCACCCTGTGGTGCTGGAGGTGGTGCCCCCCTCATGGGGTAGTTTCTTCGGAGGTGTCCCACCTGATGGACAATGGAAGCACTCCGGCGGGGGATACGTCATACCGCCGTGTCTCGGCATCTCCTATATCCGAAGAGGTTGAGGCGCCAAAACCATCTGCTCTCTCGGCTCCTACCTCACCTCCTGACGAGGCTGCTCCTCTGTCCTTCTCCCATCTGGTATGGTGCCTCGCCGCTGATCATTTCGGGCCCTTCGGCCCTGATCCTCCGCTTGCCGCTTCCGGCCCCGAGTGGTGTGCCAATCAGCCTCAATCCTCTTTGCCATCTCCAAAATCGGGGAGATTGGCCTGTCAGATACAAACATCAAGGCCTCCTCAACTCCTCTTTTAGGCCCTTATAGAATCTCTTGACGTATCCTGCTTTTTCCAGCTGGTAAGAACCTGCATATCGAGCCAAATGGTCGAACTCTCGGTGATACTCCACCACCATCCTGGTGCCCTGCCTCAGCTGTAAGAACCGTGTTGGGTACATTGGTTTAAATGTACCTGATTTGAAGAAGCCTCACCCTACGCAATGATATACATCAAAATGTATTTGATGTGTTTTGAGTTGTGTTGTGCAGGTCAAGTATTTACAGGGAAAGCTGAAAAGTTTCTAAGTCCACGTGTCGACACCCAGAAGGAAAGTGTCGACACTTAAGAAGACTTGTGTCGACACCCAGGCAAGCAGTGTCGACACTTGGAGTGATTGTGTCGACACCAGGGATGCAGAGTCGACACCAGACAGAAAGTGTCGACACATGAAGGCTGTGTCGACACTCAATGAAGAAATATCCAGTGAAGAAGTGTCGACACTTAGAAGTAGTGTCGACACCTAGAGGAACTGTGTCTACATCAGAAAGTGTCGACACTTGGAGGCTGTGTCGACACTCAGCAAATTTCAACAGAGTCTAAGTATAAGTGTCGACATAACAAAGAATGTGTCGACACACAGCAGAAGACTCAGCACTTGAAGAAAGTGTCGACACAAGAAAGAATGTGTCAACGCTCAGCAGAAGACTCAATACATGAAGAAAGTGTCGACACTAGGAGGCTGTGTCGACACTCAGCAAAGTTCAACAAAAATTCTAAGTACAAGTGTCAACACAAAGGAGATGTGTCGACACTCAGCCAAAGTCTCAACAGAAGAAGAATGTGTCGACACAAGGAGCTGTGTCGACACTCAGCAAGTATCAACACAGAAGGCATGTGTCGACACCAAGAAGATGTGTCGACACTTAACAAGTTCAACACATGAAGATGTGTCGACACAAAGGAGTTGTGTCGACACTTACAAGAGTTCAACTAAGTACTGAAGAACAAGAAGCTGTGTCGACACACAATATCAGTGTCGACACATGATAAAGAAGCTGTGTCGAGAAGTGAATTCTACAACACAAGGAGTTGTGCCGACACCTTGAAGGCTAGTGTCGACACTTAGTATACATGTGTCGACACTTAGTCTATAAGTGTCGACACTTAAAGACAGATTGTCTCGACACTTTCAGACAGTTAAAGTTATTTCAAGAACTGACTGGATGACTTGACAGCTGCCATTCCAGCCGGTCTACTGCACCTGTCAGAGTTGTCAGAATGCGGTTAGGAACCGGATCAGCCGGTCACCATGAAGAAGGCCTATATATAGGCTTATTCTGTCAACAGAAGATTTAGATTTTCAACACAGATTTTACACAAGATCAAGAGATTGAAAAAGAGAAGAAGATCTAGCTATTCATTGAAGAATCAAGTGAAGATCTAATAAGTTGGAGAGAGAGAGCTCCTTCCAAGAAGACAGCCATTGGAACCAGGCTGTGAAGAAGGGTTCAGACCTAGTTCTGAATCTTAAGTTGCAGTGATTGAAGATCAGCTGCAGAGAATCAATCCTATTGTGTTATACATTCAAGAAGCTTTGAAGAAAAGCCAAGTGAGATTGTTCTCAGCAGAGTTCTTCCAAGAACTCATCAGGAACCTATCAACTCAACTCTCTTTTCTCTGAGTTGTAGGTATATTCTTTGTATTCTAAATTTCTTGTAGGATCCTTAGGGATCTGAGTTGTAAGCCTGCAATTATAAAGGCTGAGTGGTAGGGCCTGTGTGCCTGAGTGTAGGAGATATATTTCTCTGAGTGTAGGCATTGTGGCTGAGTGTAGGCTTTGTGAAGAAGCTGAGTGTAGGTCTTTGGAGAAGACTGAGTTGTAGGGCCTTGGGCCTGAGCTGTAGGAACCTGTTTGGGGTTCTGAGTGTAAGATCTGAGGATCTGAGATAGTGGAGGAGTTTGGCCGAATCTAGTACACTACTAGATAGGCGAAGGGGGAAGTGGATGTACCCAAACCTTGGGGAACCACTATAAATCTGTGTGTTCACTGTGTGCATGTGTTATTCTGTGATTGCTGATTGATTGTTGTGAAAAAGTAGTTATAACTCTGTGAAATAATCTGCAATCTGCCTAAAAAGTTTAAAAAGATTTAGTCACCTATTCACCCCCCCCTCTAGGTGATTATGTACAATTTCTTTCAAGTGGTATTAGAGGGAGGTTACTCAAAAAGGGACATAACTGTCTGAGTAGATCCTGTTGGCAGATTCAGTATAAGTAAAGTGCGGAATCAAGAAAATCAAGAACCATGGGTTCAACTGAGAAACATAAGGAACTTGGATCCATGAAGTTGCCCATTTGCAGAAAATAAATTTTTGGCATCTGGAAAGAAAGGGTGAGACTATTTATGGAAGCCTCAGACCCTAGGATATATATCACAGTTAAAGAAGGGCCATATATGCCTATGAAGGTTTCAGTCTTGGATGCAAATCAGAGAACACCTAAAGACTTCTCTGAAATGACAAAAGATGAGATAATTCTAACCACAATGGATAAGAGGGCTCAGAATATCATTGTGAGTGTCATAGATGATGCTACCTTTCAGAACTTGATACACTGTAAGACATCTAAGGAGATGTGGGATACCTTAATAGTGTATATGAAGGGTTCTGAAGTAGTGAGGCAGGACAGAAAGTCTTTGTTAAACCAAGAATATGAAAGTTTCAGACAAAGTAAGTCTGATAGCATAACAGAATGCTATAAGAAGTTCTATAGGATTGTCAATGAGCTAATGTCCTATGGAAGAGATTTCAGTAATTATGAGCTAAATGATAAGTTCTTGAGGTCCTTAACAAAGGATTGGGACACCAAGATCTGTGCCATTAGGGAAATGGCCAAGTTAGCAGATATCCCACCTCCAACTTTGTTTGGAAAACTGCTATCCTATGAAATGCAGTTGATGGTAAGTAAAGAAGAGGAGAAGACTACCAGAATTGAGAATAAAGAAAGAACAGTGGCATTCAAGACAGAAGCCACCAGAAAATACAAAAGTAAGTCTCCATCTCCACCTTCAAAAGTGGCTGAGACAGAGTCAGATGAATCAGAAAGCAGAAAATCTGAAAGCAGTGAAAGTGATGAGGACTTTACAGCATTTACAAGAAACTTTCAGAAGTTTCTAAAGAAGAAACAGTGGAGGTCAACGCCATCCACTTCACAAGGAAAAGATGACTATTATCAGAACAAGAAGTCGTCAAAGAAAGACAGAAGAAAGACCAAGTCAAGAAAAGCAACTTTATCAAAAATAGTTTGCTATTGTTGTAACAGACAAGGACATGTTATTACTGACTGTCATGAGAAAATGAAAGAGTCTAATGATAAGAAAAAGACTCAATTCAAGGGCAAAAAGGAAAGGTCCTTTGTTGCCAAGAAGGACAAAAGCCTGTCAGACATATCTTCTTCAGAAACTGAGTCAGAAGCTGAAGCATACATAGGACTATTTGCTGAAGAAGAGGAAGAAGAGTTCATCCAGATAATGAACTCTATATATGAGCCAGAGGATATCCAGTGCAAAGGATTGATGGCCTTAATAGAGGTGACAAAATCCAGGAGCAGCCTGGACCTAGTAAGGTACAAAATTGTTCTTTAAGTTCAATTTCTTGTGCTAGTTCAGATTCAGTTACATCAGCATCAAATGATGCCAGTGGATCTGAATCTGAAGGGGATATTCATCAATTGATTGATGAATATAGAGTTCTGTTGCAAGAATTTAAGAAAAGCAAATCTTTGGCCAAGAGTCAGGCTAAGGAGATTGCAAGTCTCAAAATGGCTGCAACTGATTTTGATAAGCTAATTGATCAAAAACTGAATGAAATAGCTAGGCTGAAAAACATAACAGTTATTCAGATGGGGACTATAACATTTAAGAATGATCAAATCAGAAATCTGGAGATTAATCTTCAGAAGGAGAGAGACATTGTTGTAAGGTTTTCAAAACCTAAGTCTGTTCTACCTTTGATTGATGAATTTGTACATCAAAAGGTTAAACTGGATTAGGTTTCACAAAACCTGCTAGGACTGTTCAGTCCAAGTCTAAGGGCAAAGCCCCAGCTCTCAACAAGCCAGCAATAGATAAAACAGCTAGGAATGTACCTAAGCAAAGGTACAATAGGTTTGAGTGCTGGTGCTGTGGCAAGGTAGGCCACTTTGCCATAGACTGTTGGCATAATACTAATGCCAAAGTGAGTAGCAAACTGCCTGTTGGAAGATCTACAGGTAGCTTTGTTAAGAGGCAAACTAACCAGCATCAAGGACCTAAGAATTCTTTGGGTTCTAAGGTCAACTAATCTGTTTTGCAGGTGAGTTCAAGTGGCCATGCCCCAATATGGTACTTGGACAGTGGATGTTCCAGACACATGACTGGAACTAGGGGATTGCTAAAGGACTACACACCTATCAAGGATGGTCCTAAAGTCACCTTTGGTGGTTCTGAAAAAGGAATTATCAAGGGTTTTGGTAACATTTCTAGCACCCATATAACTATTACTCAAGTGGCTTATGTTAAAGGTTTGAAACATAACCTTATTAGTATTAGTCAACTGAGTGATTTAGGATATGACATCTCATTTGTCAAAGATGGTTGTCATATCAGGAGGTCAAATGATCAAGAGATCATTTTGACAGGTTACAGGAAAAGAAATGTCTATTGCCTAGACATTATGTGTGAGAACAATGGTTCTCCAGTGTGTCTTGTAGCTGATGAGAAAGTCTCTCATTGTGTCAAATGGCACAAGAGGCTAGCCCATCTCAACTACAAGACAATTGGCCAACTCTATAGCAAAGAGTTAGTGAGGAATGATCCTCAAGTTAAGTGTATTAAAGATAGAATATGCTCAGCTTGTCAAAAGGACAAGCAGAATAGATCCACCTTTAGTTGCATTGAAAACAAAGATGCTGTGAGGTGCTTATACCTCTTGCATATGGATCTCTTTGGTCCTATGCCAGTTCACAGCCTAGGTAGGAAGGTCTATACCTTTGTGGTTGTAGATGACTACTCAAGGTTTTCCTGGGTGTTCTTCCTTAGACAGAAATCTGAAACACCTAGTATCTTCTATAGCTTTGTCAAACAAATTCAGAATGAACTAGACAGTACAGTGGTCAAGATAAGAAGTGACCATGATACTGAATTTCAGTCTGATAGTATGACAAAACTATGTGAAGAATTTGGGATATTTCAGGAATTTTCTTCACAAAGAACACCTTAGCAAAATTGCATTGCTAAGAGAAAAAAATAGAACCTTGATTGAGGCTGGTAGAACCCTATTAAGTGACACATCTCTCCCAGAATATTTCTGGGCTGAGGCAGTCAATACTGCATGCCATGTAATTAATAGGGATACCATTACTAAAAGCCACAATAAGACCCCCTATGAGATTGTGAAAGGCAGAAAACCAAATCTATCCCATTTCAGGATCTTTGGTTGTAAATGCTTTATACTTAACAATGGAAAGTCTTACTTGACCAAGTTTGCTGCCAAGTCCCAAGAGGGGATCTTTGTTGGGTACAGCAACAACAGTAAGGCTTATAGAGTCTACAACTTGTCTACTCAAGTTGTAGAAGAGTCTGTACATGTAGTATTTGATGAAGCTAGACTTATTAACCATGAGTTGTCTAAAAGTATTTGCAGTTCCATAGGTGTAACTAAGAAGATGGACAAGCTCACTATTAAAGAAGGATCTACTGCAAGTCAGCATGTAGATGATAGTAGCTGTTGTCCAGGGGGAGTACTACATGTACCTAATGCAGAAGAAGACCAAGGAGTGCAGCAAGATGAAGAAGCTGAAGGAGTTCAACCTGAAGCCAGGATGCCTCCAGCTAATAGACATCTAAGAGATCATCCAGCAGATCAAATCATTGGTGATCTAAGACAAGGGGTACTAACAAGGAGCAGAAATCTGAATGCAGCACTCTACTCCAGTTTTCTATCCCAAGTAGAGCCAAAGAAGTTTGAAGAAGTCATCCTAGACCCTCATTCGATTGAGGCAATGCAAGAAGAGCTGAATCAGTTTAAGAGGTGCAAAGTCTGTGAGCTTGTTCCTAAACCAAAAGACCACAACATAATTGGGACCAAGTGGATCTTTAGGAACAAGATGGATGAACATGGAGTAATTGTCAAGAACAAAGCAAGATTGGTTGCTAAAGGGTATAGGCAAGAAGAAGGTATTGACTTTGATCAAACCTTTGCTCCAGTAGCCAGACTGGAAGCCATAAGGATGTTCCTGGCCTATGCAACCTATCAAGGATTTAAAGTCTACCAAATGGATGTTAAGTCAGCCTTTCTGAATGGTAATCTAAAGGAAGAGGTCTATGTGGAACAACCATCAGGTTTTGTTGATTCAACTCAACCTAATTATGTTTATAGTCGTAGGAAGGCTTTGTATGGTTTAAAACAAGCCCCTAGGGCTTGGTATGAAACCCTGTCTAGTTTCCTCATTGAGAATAAATTCACAAGGGGGAAAATAGACAAGACTCTATTCCTTAGGGAATCCAGAGGCAAGATAATACTAGTCCAAATATATGTAGATGACATCATATTTGGGTCTACTGAAAGTAGTCTTTGCAAAAAGTTTGCAAAACTAATGCAAGGAAAATTTGAGATGAGCAGTATGGGGGAACTTAAGTTCTTCTTGGGTCTCCAAGTTAGACAGACTGAGAATGGATTATCCATATGCCAGTCTAAGTTCACCCTAGAACTCATAAAGAAGTATGGTATGGATTCATCCAGTACCATGAAGACTCCTATGGGGTCAAGTATGTCTCTTAGCAAAGATGATGCAGGGAAACCTATAGATGAGTCTTTGTATAGAGGGATAGTTGGCTCCCTATTGTATTTGACTGCAAGTAGACCAGATATCATGTATGCTACATGTGTCTGTGCTAGGTACCAAGCATGCCCTAAAGAGTCTCATTTGACAGCAGTCAAAAGAATTCTAAGATATCTTAAGGGCACTCCTTATCTAGGCATTTGGTACCCTAGGAATGGAGACTTTGAACTAACAGGTTATTCAGATGCAGATTGTGCAGGCTGCAAAGAAGATAGGAAAAGTACAACTGGTACCTGTTAATTCCTAGGTGGAAGACTGATCTCATGGAGTAGCAAGAAGCAAACAAAGTGTGGCTATCTCCACAGCAGAATCAGAATATGTGGCTGCAGGAAGTTGTTGTGCTCAACTTCTATGGATACAACATCAGCTTTAGGATTATGGTATTCAGGTAAGTAGAACACCACTGTTTTGTGATTCTACTAGTGCTATATCTATTGCAAACAATCCTGTTTCCCATAGTAGAACTAAACACATTGAAATAAAATATCATTTTCTAAGGGAACATGTAGAAAAAGAAGATATTTCACTTGAATATGTTAATACAGATAATCAACTAGCTGACATGTATACTAAGCCCCTAGAAGAAACCAAGTTCAATAGGTTTAAAATTGAATTAGGTATGATAAACTTAGAATAAGTTTATAGAAATGGCTAAGTAAAATAGTGTCGACACACAGAGTTGTCTGTGTCGAGACAGAAAATTGGTGTCGACACTTCAGAGAAAAGGTGTCGACACATATACGAAGTTGGTGTCGACACTTCAGAAAATTAGTGTCGACACATGATAAGTAGGTGTCGAAACATCCAAGGTGGTGTCGACACTTAGGATTTACTCAGAATTAGTGAAGTAAAGTCTCGACTATGTGTCGAGCTAAGTGGTGTCGACATATAAACAAGTGTCGACACATATATTCTGTCGACTATACTTGTGTCGACACATTGGTGTCGAGACATTATAAGTCTGTGTCGACACTTTTCAACAGTGTCGACACAATTTGAGTTTCTTGACGCGCCCTTTCATCTTCAATCCTAGAAAGGTATAAATAGGATTTCGCCATTGACTGTCGACACGCTCACCAAAGTTTCGAGACCAAACTTGTGTGTCGACACCTCTCTTCTCTCTATTCAAATTCTTCAAACCCTAATGGCGCCAAAGCTCGAAGAGAATGTAAATGAAGGCTATGAACTGGTGCGGCATGCATTTGATGATGCAGAATCGGAGATCAAGGATGTGGTAACCCTAGTTGCAGACTCAGGGTTAGATTTTCTTGTTTCAGAGCCAACCAAAATATGGAAGAAAGAAGTATTAGAATTTCTGAATGGAGCAACCCTAGACGACTCTGGACTCAAGATAAAGTCAAGGGTTCATGGAGAAAAGGTGAAGATCTCACCTAAAAATCTGAGAAAGATACTTCAGTTACCAAGGACTAAGGAAGAAGAGAATGTTTCTGCTTCTAAAACTAGGGAAGCATTAACTTGATGTGGTTTGGATTCCAATATGAAAATTGGATCAGTATTCAATAGAAAGGGGATGAACAGCCAAGGCAAATTTCTTTCAGAAATTGTTGGCAAGGTGATCTTGAGCAAGCCTGGAGGGCATGACAGAGTATCAGCCCATATGTTCAGTCTCATGACAAGGATTATCTTCACACTGCAAACTGATTGGTCTGTAGTAGTATTTGAGAATATTAAGGAGAGTATGAAGAAGCCCAATTTGGGTAGGATACTAAGTCTTTACTTAGTTGGTAGTATACCAGAAGTAATGAGTCAAGCTGCTGGATCAAAGATCAACCACATGAGAAAGATGGACATGAGACTCTTCTCTAGATGGGATAGGGTCTTGACAAAGGAATTGCCAACACCAGAGAAGGTAACACCCCAAAAGAAGAAGAAGATGATAGCCCCAGTGGCTCAAGATTCCTCTAGTAGCTCTGAAGAGCATGTTGTCTTTACCCCAGATGATGAACAAGAAACTGGAACTGTTGGAAAGTCTCCAGATAGACAAGAAGCTGCAGACAGGCAGGGGGAGCTACCACAGGCTAGCCCTCTTCACCAGGATTCTATCCAGGGGGGTCTCTACTGGATGAAGAGCCAACTCCTCTAGAAAGTGAAAGAGCTACACAAACAATACTTGAGGTAATAACTGAAATAAACCAATTAGATTTCTCTATTGAGAATGCAGTTATAACTGACACATTATGTACTGCAAATCAGCAACCTCAGGTTCCTAGTCAACCTCAAGATGTTGTCATGAAAGACACATCTGTTGCAGATCAAGTTATGTCTGATCAAGTAGTTGATGAGATCAGGAATTCTCCACTCCCTCATCAACAAGAGTTTACTTTGGCAGAACTTTTCCCTGATCTTCTTCAAACAGACTTTGAGAAGGAAAGTGCTGCTGCTGAGGGGGAGAAGGCCCAGGTTGAGGGGGAGCAAGTAGAGATTCTAGAAGAGACTGCAAGGAAAGAGCCTGAGAAGCCAAAGGATGTTGAGGAGCAACCTAGGGAGAGGGTTGATATAGCTAGTACATCTGCTTCTGAGGATGAGGAGGCTGCAAGAGCAAAGAAAAGGAAATTCCAAGTCTTTAAAAGGAGGAGCCAGACTTATAAGAAAGCTCTGCAAACCATAGTACCACAGCCTGCACTACAGCTAGCACCATCTGTAGATTACAGTTCTCTGATGGTTGCCATGCAGATAAAGCTTGATGAGCACAGGAAAGCAATTGAAACATATATGGATGAGGGGCATAAGTCTCTACAGTTTGATCTAGCCCAAGATATTAAGTCTATTAGATTTGAGATGAATCTAAATAAGAAGGAGATGACTGACTGCTTCCACAAGGGAGGGAATGCAGTAGTCTATCTAGCTACTCATCAGGAGAAAATCAAAGCTCAAGTGGATGAACTTGAAGTAAAGCAAGGATATATACTGGAAAATCAAATCAGAATGAATGATAACTTGACAGCTTCTCACAATGCAATTGTCACTGAACTTAAGAATATAGCCACTGCCCAGAATGCAGCCCTGACCACTGCCAAAGAGGAATTTGACAAAGAATTGCAAGAGAGTCTAACTGCTGTAACTTCTGCAATCCAAGATTCCCAAAAGCTCCTCACTGAAAAACTCCAAAGGTTAAAACCTTTTTACAAGGATGGAGTCAATTATCTCAATGCCCAAATAAGATTCTAAAAAGATGATCTAAGAGATCATATAGAAAGAGAAGTCATAAAGGGGGAGAGGGTGTTAGTCAAAGCAGGCTCTGATCATGCAAAATGGATTTCCAATTCCATCAGAGCCACTCTTGGTTATCCTCCTTTATGTGATGATGATAATGTTGCTGAGTCTGGGATTAATCATGCCTATCTTGGAGGTGAGCAAGCTGAAGTAGCTCAAGTGATCTATCCTCCACCAGATTTTGATATGATCCATAAAGATATACAATCAATGTATAACCCACCTGAGGGACAGCAAAATGTCATCATAGAAAAGGTGGTTCAGCCAGTATCTGAGGCTATACAAGAAGCCATACTGAAGGAACAAGAAGCTAGATTGTCTAAGAAGAGGTTCAGAGAGCAAGATGAACAAATGCCTGATTTTGAACAGTGGAGCCCCACCTCCAGGAATATTATCTTAACTGCATGGAAGGCTGCCAAAGACAATATTCAAGATAGAAACAAGTGGTTTTCTGAACTAGAGTGGAGAAAGCATGAGACCAAGCAAGAAGCCATTGTGCAATACAGGAGAAAGGCTAAGATGGGAAAGCTACCTCCTACTGCCCAGGAGCCTAGCAAGTACTTTCCCAAGCCTTATCATTACTTTGAGAGGCAGAAGATTAAAGCTGAAGAGCTAAAGAAGAATGATCTAAAAGGGAAGAAGCCTGCTGATACTGAAGATGCTGAAGCCCCTGTACAAGCAAAGATAAAGTCTGGGAAGGGCATAATGATCAAGGAGGCTGAGCAGAAATAGAATAGCATTATCTTAAGTTTACTATGTAATCACTTGTATTAAAACACTTTGTAAACTTTTGTATAATGAATATGATAAAGTTGTTAGAACAATGTGATGTGTTATAAAACTATTTCATAATTGTTCTGAGATGATATCTGTATATACATGTTTTGTTTGATACATGTTTATCTACTTTCCCTGATTGCATAATCCTGTTTTACATCATTCTGTAATTTTATTATGAATGGTGTATATCATTGACTAGAAGGGTTATGACTTCTCCAAATAGGGGGAGATTGTTGGGTACATTGGTTTAAATGTACCTGATTTGAAGAAGCCTCACCCTACTCAATGATATACATCAAAATGTATTTGATGTGTTTTGAGTTGTGTTGTGCAGGTCAAGTATTTACAGGGAAAGCTGAAAAGTTTCTAAGTCCATGTGTCGACACCTAGAAGGAAAGTGTCGACACTTAAGAAGACTTGTGTCGACACTTAGAGTGATTGTGTCGACACCAGGGATGCAGAGTCGACACCAGACAGAAAGTGTCGACACATGAAGGCTGTGTCGACACTCAATGAAGAAATGTCCAGTGAAGAAGTGTCGACACTTAGAAGCAGTGTCGACACCCAGAGGAACTGTGTCTACATCAGAAAGTGTCAACACTTGGAGGCTGTGTCGACACTCAGCAAATTTCAACAGAGTCTAAGTATAAGTGTCGACATAACAAAGAATGTGTCGACACACAGCAGAAGACTCAGCACTTGAAGAAAGTGTCGACACAAGAAAGAATGTGTCGACACTCAGCAGAAGACTCAATACATGAAGAAAGTGTCGACACTAGGAGGCTGTGTCGACACTCAGCAAAGTTCAACAAAAATTCTAAGTACAAGTGTCGACACAAAGGAGATGTGTCGACACTCAGCCAAAGTCTCAACAAAAGAAGAATGTGTCGACACAAGGAGCTGTGTTGACACTCAGCAAGTATCAACACAGAAGGCATGTGTCGACACCAAGAAGATGTGTCAACACTTAACAAGTTCAACACATGAAGATGTGTCGACACAAAGGAGTTGTGTCGACACTTACAAGAATTCAACTAAGTACTGAAGAACAAGAAGCTGTGTCGACACACAATATCAGTGTCGACACATGATAAAGAAGCTGTGTCGAGAAGTGAATTCTACAACACAAGGAGTTGTGTCGACACCTTGAAGGCTAGTGTCGACACTTAGTATACATGTGTCGACACTTAGTCTATAAGTGTCGACACTTAAAGACAGATTGTCTCGACACTTTCAGACAGTTACAGTTATTTCAAGAACTGACTGGATGACTTGACAGCTGCCATTCCAGCCAGTCTACTGCACCTGTCAGAGCTGTTAGAAAGCTGTTGGAACCGGATCAGCCGGTCACCATGAAGAAGGCCTATATATAGGCTTATTCTGTCAACAAAAGATTTAGATTTTCAACACAGATTTTACACAAGATCAAGAGATTGAAAAAGAGAAGAAGATCTAGCTATTCATTGAAGAATCAAGTGAAGATCTAAGAAGTTGGAGAGAGAGAGCTCCTTCCAAGAAGACAGCCGTTGGAACCAGGCTGTGAAGAAGGGTTCAGACCTAGTTCTGAATTTTAAGTTGCAGTGATTGAAGATCAGCTGCAGAGAATCAATCCTATTGTGTTCTACATTCAAGAAGCTTTGAAGAAAAGCCAAGTGAGATTGTTCTCAGCAGAGTTCTTCCAAGAACTCATCATGAACCTATCAACTCAACTCTCTTTTCTCTGAGTTGTAGGTATATTCTTTATATTCTAAATTTCTTGTAGGATCCTTAGGGATCTGAGTTGTAAGCCTGGAATTATAAAGGCTGAGTGGTAGGGCATGTGTGCCTGAGTGTAGGAGATCTATTTATCTGAGTGTAGGCCTTGTGGCTGAGTGTAGGCTTTGTGAAGAAGCTGAGTGTAGGTCTTTGGAGAAGACTGAGTTGTAGGGCCTTGGGCCTGAGCTGTAGGAACCTGTTTGGGGTTCTGAGTGTAAGATCTGAGGATCTGAGATAGTGGAGGAGTTTGGCCGAATCTAGTACACTACTAGATAGGCGAAGGGGGAAAGTGGATGTACCCAAACCTTGGGTAACCACTATAAATCTGTGTGTTCACTGTGTGCATGTGTTATTCTGTGATTGCTGATTGATTGTTGTGAAAAAGTTGTTATAACTCTGTGAAATAATCTGCAATCTGCCTAAAAAGTTTAAAAAGATTTAGTCACCTATTCACCCCCCCCTCTAGGTGATTAGGTACAATTTCTTTCAAACCGCTCCTCCAACTCGTCCATGGCCGACTGCAGAACGAAGTGCTCCAGCAGCGTGGCCCTGAATTCCTCCCAAGTAATTTCTACAATCTCCCTATCGGCAAACGTCGTGTCCAACAACGTCTTCCACCACCTCTTGGCATGGGACTCCAAGCAAGATACCACCAAGGCCACCCTCGCCTCCCAAGGGCACTGTATCCTCGTCAACATCTCGTACATAACATCCAGCCACTCCTCTGTCCGCACTACCGACTCTGTCCCCAAGTATGACGGGGGAGAGAGTCCTCGGAAGGTGCTCATCCAGTTGGCCCCTGGGTTTGGCTGCTGGGCCGGAGCCTGCTGAGCCCGGAAGGCCTCAAGGATAGCTGTAAGGGTTTGCCCCATGTCCGATTGAAGGAAAGGTGTGGGGACCATGGGTGGTGGTGCAACGTCTGGGGTCTGCTGGGCTCCACCTTGTGGGGTGGGCTCAGCTGGGGGCTGCAAAAACAAGCTACATTAGCAGGTAATCAACTCAATCCCTAATAAGAAGTGGACAATTTACATGTGATCCCCCATATGGGCACACCACTGCATCCGCTGCTTAGTTTGTCCCCAAACTAAACTCGCGCGGGGGTGACCCAGGGTTGTGGACTGCTTCTTTTCGATCGAGGTCTCCTCTGATACCACTTATAAGACCCCCTTTTTTTCTTTGCAACACCAGGGTCTTAGGCCCAGAACCGCCGTTTTGCGGTGACTCCTTCATACCCTGAAGGGTCATCACCACAAAGCGCCGATTCTGCCGGCCAAATCGATCGCAGAAAAGTAGCATAAAGAAGTAAATGGAGACGAATAGTCCACAGAAAATCACATATCATAGTAAATAAATCTCCACGAAGGGAGTGTCCACAGAATAATACGTCAGAGTGCTAAAATACGGGCTTAAGCCCGGTACATCATATCCTCACTACAAAATTACTCATGCGAAAGCAAAAGCTGAAAAAGTACTCAAGGTCGAGACTCACGGTCCCGGCTGTATGAACTCCGGAGCTAGACTGCCCCACCTCCAAGCGCACCGGTCTTTGGGGCTGCTCCTCCATGCTGGACTCCACGATCCACCAAATGATCCGGTTCGAAAACCATTAGTCTAAAAGACTAAGCCCTATCATCCCCCGCCCCTTCCCCCATGGCTCCTACGCACCGAGCGGAGAGGAAGAAAGGAGAGGACTTGAATGTGGAGAATAATCAAAAACAGATGGCAGCGGACCTATACTAGAAATTCTATAATAGGTATTGACAATAAGATGAAATATGAAAAGTAACCTTCACTTATGTGAGAACACATAAGCCAAGGGGTCTTCTGTAAGGCTCCCATCATATAAAAAGTCTCATACCAATTTATACGTTGGGGTGTCAGTTATCAAACAGTAGTATATGTATATATATATATATATATATATATATATATATATATATATATATATATATATCAAAATTGACCTTAATTTATAAACTTGCCCACCCAAGCTTATAGACCAAGGGGTTGTTTTGCAGGTCCTAATGTATAAGCGTCCCATTCCACTTATATATTAGGTGTCAGGGGTTAAATGAATCGATTATGCTATGACATGCAAGTGGGTATGATGGATCATGCAAGTGCAACACACACACCTGACTCTGTGCACACAGACCTTTAGTTCCCCCTTTCTGGAGCCGTAACCTCCCAGGATACCTCCGTAGTGGCAGACGAAAGCGGTGGGTTGGGCCTCGCCCACCTCTAAACCAGTAAAGCACTACCGGTCAGACCTATCGTACGCCTCAACGCTTGGTGCACGAAGCGGACTCCTGCGGACTCATGCCGGCTGGCGCACCGGACTTCTGTTGGCGAAGTGCTAACCATACTTGCCGAGTCAATGTATTAGCATCGGTGCATCGACCCTCCAATACCGAAGACTCACCACCTTAATTTTTCCTTTCTTTTATGCACATGCAAATTTAGCGTAATCAAAAACCGAGCTGAAGCTCCCCGGACCAGCACGTCCGTCTCAAACAATCGAGCCGAAGCTCCCCGGACCCAAAGTCCATCTTTTAACCATCCGAGCCGAAGCTCCCAGCTAACTTCCGGTGCTATCAGTGTTTGTGAGAGGTGCAACCCTAATTACTAAGTTGCTCTTTTCAGCTTGTTAAAATAGTTTACGTTAACCCAGGACTGCCCCCGGTATTCCCTGTGAAGGGCTCTCAAGGGGCACTAGGAACTATGTTGGGATTACGCCCAGCGTTCCCTTTCACAGGGTACTTATTTTTGTTGTTGGTTGAATCCCTTATCCATTACTTTCTCATGTTCTGATAGGCTAATCCTAGGGTGATTTGACTCCAACTCTCCTCGAGAGGACGATCTTTCGTCGGACCCGAGCGCCTCTAAACCCTAGACAAAACAACACCCTACTCACTTATCTTCCAAAGATGCACCTAATTTTACTTATCCTTCCCAGCAACCCAACAACACCCAACACATGTGCTCTAGTTCATATCCCAAATGATTTCCTGCAGTTTTGCTAAATGCAGACCACTTAAGCTATATGACCCGTAAAAAGGGAAGTATGCCATATGATCATCCAATGCTCATATAATAATTATTAGAGGTCTATATTGGCATATCTAGACTGAATCCATAATTTCCTAATTTTCATAATTTAAACGCTAATTTATTTATTTATTTTAAAAGCCAAAAGTTCCAAAGTTGAACAGGAAGTATAAGATTTATGAAAGATAAAGCTCCACTAAAATTATGATAAATGCAAGATGTGTAATCATCTAAAAATCCAGAATCTCCAAATTTTCTAGCAAGATTTTAGCCCTTAAATTGTATTTCCAATTTATTCCAAAATAATTCATTAAAAGGGGATGTACAATAAAAATACTTCCAAAAATTCAGAGAAAATTCCAGGATGATTGTAAGAGAACATAAAACCTCTAAGTAAACTTTCATAATTTGTTTGAAAGAATTATTCCCTAAATTAATTAATTATCCTATTCTCAAAAATATGGTCTTGTAAAAAAAGTTCTGAAAACAGACCTCTAAAAATTATAACTAAATTTCTACAAGTACGTTTTGGCCTAGACACATCAAAACCTAAGCCTCATGATTTTTAAACAGATATATCATCAATAATGAATTTTCTTTACCAAAGCCCCTTCTAAAATTAATGAAGGAAGTACCAAATAAAATTAATTAAGAATTGTGATAAAAATTCAGAGATGTTCAATTAACCCTAGACTAATCTATGACAAAGTTTCATCATATTTTAAAGCACATAATATCCATAAGAAAATCAAACATCATTTTGGGCCTTTTGGTAATTAACAAATGAAGTACCAAGAATAAAATCCATAAAATTCTACAAACATTATCAGAGGTTCTAGGTGGCCTAAAACCTCTTCTACCCAAGTTTCATAACATTTGGGGAAGGTTTAATGGCTGATTCTTCAAATTTGTGCTCCTACCCTAATATTAGGGTTAGGGTTTTGAGGTGTCTACCTTGCTCTAATTATTCTAAAGTTTCTACCAGAGATCTTAGGTTACATTAATCTCAATTCTACTGGGTTTCCAACGCCATGCATGGGCATTTGCCCCCATGTCCTTCACAACCCCCAAAAGTCCTTCCTTAGGGTTTGAGGTTGAACCCTAGGGCAAATCAAGCCTAAATCATCCCATTTTCCTCAAGAGGGTGACATTGTACATGCCAAGTCAGTGTCCAAAACCTCTGCCTCTGTTGAGTAGAGGGGACCACCCTAAGTCCATAGTGCACTTGTGGTCAAAAATACCCTCTTAAGGCCAAACTAGGGTTAGGTGATTCCCTAACCAAGTTATATCCAAATGTGCTCAAAATTTGTACAGAACTAGGTCTTGATGCCATGGACCACTACCCAAAATTTGGGAGGGTTTGGAGGTCATTTGACTACTTAATTAAATTACCATAGCTTTATTAAATAAAAGCAAAAACTTTAGGAAGTGTGTGTCCAAAAATTCTGAGTTTTGGGCAGGCCATAGGTATAGCTAGGTTAGGCTCCCTGCCAAAATATCAAGTGATTTGGACCAAGGATGAGGTGTGGGCACTTAGTTTAATGACTGCCTAGCCCTAAGGGTATGTCCCACCAAAATGGGTGCCCTGGTCAGACCATGCACCCAAATTGGTTCAAACCAATTTTAGAATAAAGTAGACACTAAGGAATACAACGTTTTTGTTGGTGACATTTTCTGCAGAGGGGCCTAAGTATTTTTAAATTTTAAAACCAATTATATCTAAATCTGTGACATAATTCACATTAATATAAATGATAACCTATAGTTTAATCATTTGGCCGCACAGATCTTGAAGCAAAAGGGACGGGATCCCTTCATCTTCCTCCTAGAGCCGACGGCCAGGATCCATCCCTCCTGGAGCCATTTCTAAGCCCTGCCGCCGGCGATCCAGCCCCTTCCCCGATCGGCCACCGCCACCACCACCTCCGTTGAGGTGGTGGCTATCGCCAGGCGGCGGCTCTACCGCCGGAGAGGCGTTTTCCGGCGGTTATAGCAGGATCATTTTTAGCCGAAAACCATGAAAATCCTGGTGTTGATCAGGCTCAATTGAGCCCGAAACTTAAACCTAAGGAGTCCTATGATCTACCCGTGAGTTAAGGAGAGGGAGAGGACCTTCCTGGCGGCCTGAATGCGGGAGGAGCGGCGGGATGCCATTGTTGACGGCGGCGGCGCTCGGCTTCTACAACAGCACAGTGGGACGGCCCGTCTCCTCCAGGTAAAGGCTCAAAAATGTTCCCCTCTGCCCACTGATGGTGTTTAAATGGCAATTGGGGAGGGGGCGGCTGGTTCTTCAATGCCCATCAACACCATTTATGGTGTGGCCGGGTGGAGTGAAGGGGGGCTGAATCCACCCCTTGGTGGCCGGGAAATGGCTGGAATCAACTCCTCTTCCCTAGAGGAGTTGATTGAAGCCATTAAAGGTGGCTGTTAGCCTCCCTTGGCCGGCTCCACTCTCTCCCTTCCTCTCCCCCATCTTCTCTCTCCTCCATTAACATGGAGGGAAGCTCCCTTCTCTCTCCTAGTCACCCCTGGTTGATTGGTCAACCCCATAGGCTAAGTGCAGCCCACTTAGTCATGATGAACATGAAAATGAGGTTAGCCTAAGGAAGAAGTGGCTTGGGCATGGGTTAGCCCTTTTTGGGCTAGGTTTGACTTGGTTCAAATTGGGGTTGACCTGGGTCAATTTGATCATCTGGGTTGACCCCATTGGGTTTTTAGTGACC
The DNA here is from genome assembly GCA_039583875.1 of Platanthera guangdongensis. Lineage (NCBI taxonomy): Eukaryota > Viridiplantae > Streptophyta > Magnoliopsida > Asparagales > Orchidaceae > Platanthera > Platanthera guangdongensis. The sequence continues at coordinate 102,179,056 of CM077166.1, read as the reverse complement.
CATTGGACTCCCTTAAGGTCTAGGAAGACTTGAATAGGGTTGGTTGGGCATCTTGGGGTTCACATGTCCCTTGGTAAGGGCACTTTGACCATTTTAGGGCTAGAGTTGACTTGGGTCAACATAACCATTTGGGTTGTCCCCATTGGGGCCTTGGTGACCCATTGGCTTCCCCTAAGGTCTAGGTAGGGTTATGTAGGGTTACCTTGCACTTGGAGGTCACATACCCTTAGTAAGGGTACTTTGACCAGATTAGGGGCTTGAGTTGACTTGGGTCAACCTGGCCTCTAGGGCTGACCCCAATGTGTCCTCAGTGACCCATTGACCTCACTTTAGGGTTAGGAGGGCATAGATGGGGTCCTCTAGGCTGGGAGTAGGTCAATTGACCCTAAGTAGGCTAGTTTTACCCATTTAGGGCTAGAGTTGACCTTGGTCAACTAAGCCTCTTTGGTTGACTCCAATGGGTCCTTATGGCTCTAAAGGGCCTCCCAAGGTATTAGGGGGTGTTGTGGTAGGGTCTTGGGGTCAAGGTGTAGCCCATGGTCATCCTAGACCATTGTTTAGAGTTCTACTATTTGCAAACCATGATGAGTTTCCACATTTTGTCTCCTATCTCTTGGCCCATTCCTAGTTTCCTAGGGTTTGTCATGACCTAGTTATGTACAAAACCACTCCTAGGGGTCTAGTTGGAAATGGGATGTTATATCCTCTCTCGAGGGTTAGTGCAAAACTCTCTTTACCAAGGGGTGATCAGTCCATAGCACGGCCTCTCGGATAGCTAGCGTATGAACTACGAAAATAGGGCCCACACATCGATATGTGGTCCTACGTGTCATAAACCATAAGCAAACCTTAAGTTAATTTAATTAATTAGAAAATAAGGACCTTAAATTATTTAAAGCTATTTTTTCTATCCCAATGCTCTTCGATACTGAGGGCTAAGAACGGTTAGCCACTCATCGGAATGGGGACGGCAGGCGGTGAAAGCAATAAAATAAAGCAGTAAATGAAAGCGATAAATGAAAGAAGTAAATAAAACAGTAAATTGTAAGTCCTATTCAAACGAGTAGGACTGAAATGAAAGCAGTAAGTGCGAGTCCCGACGCAAATGTATGGGCGGGAGAATTGAAAGCGAGTCCTACTCAAACGAGTAGGATAAAATAAATGCAACACACGCACACTCTCTACAAAAAGTAAAACACACACACACACTTGACATAATTGAAAACACAACTCACTCTACTGAATTGAAAATGCACACACACTGCAGAAAATTAAAACACACTCACTTGACATGAAAGTAAAATGCACACACACACACACACTCTACTGAATGAAATAAAAACAATGCGCCATTTAACTCTTAACGAGTAGGCGGAAATAAATGCGCACACGTACAAAATTTCAAAAAACTAAGTTAATGAAAAACTAAAACAACTGCATTTCTACGGCTAGAATGCAGTAGAAATGCATAAAAAGTGAAAATAAAAATTAACGGAGCAAAACGATTTGCAAATAAACGCAAAATAAAAGTGCTCGAAAAATTGAAATGAATACATTTCTACCGCTAGAATGCGGTAGAAATGCATAAAATGAAGATAGAAAAATTAAACGGACAAAAAGTTTTGAAAATAAAAATGAAAATGAGAATGGTCGGAAAATTAAAACGATTATGTTTTCATTCCTATAATTTTATAGAAATGCTTAAAAAGTGCAAATAAAGCTAAAAGAGAACGAAAAGTTTTACAATCCTAAAGAGCCTAAGTTAAAAGAAATCAAAAATCACCTTTTAAAACATTTTTATAAACATATATGAATGAAAACAAAGTAAAAATAATAAACGAAACCTAAACAAGTACGGTGCATGAAAATAATTTTGCGATTATAACGACTAGAAATTAGACAAAAGTTTTAAGCTAAAAAGATTTTGAAAGACATGGAATAAACAAAATAAGAACAAACATTGATAATCAATTCGAGTAGGGTGCATAAATGGATTCCAAGCTATGCAAAGAGAGAAAAAACTAACACATTTTATTAATGTAAAAGTGATTACAAGAAAGCTAATAAAAAACTAAGAGAGCGGGAAAGAAAATCCCTTACATAGCATAAGAAAGCATTTCGGTAGCACCTACCCTAACCAAAGTGGCCCAAAAAAGTGGAACAGAAATATTTCCAGAAGGCTGGAATTTATAGAAGAAAATTTAATGGAACACGCCCACTAACATGGGCGTGTCAAGGGGCGTGTCAGCACTGTGCTAATGGCGGCTGACGAGATTTGACATCAAAGTTGACTTCTGCAGGACACGTGTCGGTCATGTGGAGGTCACGCCCCAGGTCACGGGCGGGACTATGGGCGTGTCGGGGAGGTAGAACTGGGCGTGGGCCACATCGAAAGTGGCGGGTGCAGTTTTGTCGGCCAGTTGGAGAGGTACACGTGGAGGTCACGCCCGTGTCTCTGTCTACACGGGGCATGTCGGGTTGGTCGACGATCGTTGAGCGAAAAATGTTGAGCGGGAGTCCTTGATCGTAGATCAGAAATGACACGGGCGTGTCGGGTCATTGGACACGGGCGTGTTGGATCGGTCGACAATTGTCGAGCGGAAATCGTCGAGCGCATTTTCGTCGAGTCAGGTGGAGACACACCCTAGGTCACGGGCATGACAGGGGGCATGTCGACGATCATCGAGCTTGAATTCATCGAGCTGACTTACGGGAAATTGAATTGTCACGCCCAGGACACGGGCGTGTACTTACAGTTTTGGGCAGTTTTTTGGAGTTTTCCTGCAAAATAGAATAAATTATGTTAAAAAAATATTTACAAAAATAGGAGCAATTTATTATGGAAATATAAGTAAAAAATGACGAAAAGTGACTAGAACGACTTATTTATTGTACACAAAAATGCGTATATTTACAATTCATCAAAGCCTCAGCGGACAATGCATGAGATGTTGTATTCGTACAACCCTTCAAATACTGTGCCCCGAGCTTATGGTCAATCGTCCTCGCCACATACACCGTTCTCTTATTCCTCTCTGGCCCCACAAGGACCGCAGAGTAATGGGAGAAAGTGTTTGTATTGTCGTAGAACAGATCATGTCCTGACGGATTGTGCCAAGTACCCCCGTGTTATGGAAGAGGATGATGAGCCGGACATCCGGATCATCCCGACTCCTACCCTCGGTGGCACACCTTCATCATCTGGTTATGTGTCACTGTCATCTTCATTTTTTGAAGGGAATGATGTGGACGCAACCACCAGATGTGTGGCTGATCTAGGCTTCGACGTGGCTGAGCCCATCTCTCTTGTGCATATATCTCCAAGCGTGGAGCCGATTCTTTGTAAGGAACCTGCGCTTGACTTTTATCCAAGCAAAGTTCTTCCGCCTTTAGTGCATTCCACTTCAGTCGTCTCTGATGTCATTTTCGACGATGCAACACAAGTTGAGGCTTGCGATACATGGATTGTTTCCACTCCCATGGAGGATGACATCCTTCCTGGTGTCGAGAATTCTCCCTCGATACCAAAGGAGGAAGTCCAAGTCTTGGTGGAGGCCTCTATGGATCCGGCCGAGCCTTGTAGCATTGTCGACATTGCTGACGATATTTTTCTACCTCAGCCTTTGGGGAGCGAAACCAGGATCACTCGCCAGATTATTTATTTATGTTCTTCGTCTCTTTTATTTCTTGACCCTCCTTCCTTATCTGAGCCTGTGCAGGTTGAATCTCCAAGGGTAAGTTGGGTTGACGTTGAGCCTTGCGCTCAGGCTGTCGACGAGTGCATCATCTTGTATGAGAAGGTTCCTGCCTCCTTAATAGTGGAAGCCCCTGCTGTCACCTTCGCCCCCAGCAAACTTGTGGTGGACGAAACCTTGCTAGTCAAGGATTTGTTTTGTGTTGAGATGAGTGAGGACCAGGCCTCCTCCTCATCCTACTTCCTATTTCCTCTGCTTGCGAGGAGCAAGTATGATTATTTAGGCAGAGGGGTAACTATTTTATTACCGTATCGGTACCCATTACTACAACGGATAATGGAACAGTTTCCTGTGCATTTTTCTTTTGATAGACCCATTAGCTAGAACTATATAGAATTTAATAAGTCGTGTTGGAATGACAATAACTCCAGTACTTATGTTTTATTTTCTGTGCTTTTATTTTCATGTCTATTTTAGTTTTAGCATTTCTTTTTGTATATTTTTCTTTTGTTTTTTGCGGAGCTCACCCCTGCAGGTATTCATGGCAAATCGTATTGGCGGGGTTGTGATTCTTCGTATGGCGGACCTGCTTCTGTTTTCCACGCGTCTTCTGGTATGCTCACTTGTCACAACCCGCATTTTCTCCGAAATTAAGAAGTATCAGAGTAGGAGAAAACACGCGTTGTGATGCTACGCCGAGCAGGGGATAACTGTCGACGCTCAGGCGAACACCATCTAACTAGACTATGAAAATTCATAAGTTTAATGATTAGGAAATCAGTTATATTTTAAAGGTCGTATCCATCAGCTCAGTGGATCATCTAGTCCACCGTTTAAAAACTATACTTATACGCGGCAGAAAAATACTTTATTTATTTTTGACATCCTATGAGAGTGCATAAGTGTCCCCCGAGGTCCACTCATACTATGCAAGACTCTATATTTATTTTATATTATAAGTGGGAAAACGATCTTTTTACATTGCTTAGAAAGTACTGTATGAGTTTCATAAACATGCAGATCAGGAGATATAATTATAATAGTGTTTTTAGGTTTAAAAGTAACTAGCAATCTAGCATAAATCTTCCCATAAGCAAGTAGACTACTCCAGAAAGGTAGCAGTAAATAAACATATCTAGTATCACAAGTAATAACCACCAGCGGGCGTCAACAACCTGACACGAACCCACTGGAGAGCATGTATGTCTGTAGGAATAACAGAAAACTACCTCACAAAAACAAGGAGGAAGATCCCGGCAACCCAAGGGATCCACAACAATCACTAAGGGAAAACCATCCACTCAACCGACTACTACTCTAAACCTGAGGCATCCAGAGAAAGAACACCTCTGTAAGTAAAACAAGAAAAATCTGAAATAGAGCATAATATCAAAATGGAATGAAAGAGAGTAAGTAAACATGAAAGTAAAAGCAAATGCTGTTCAATGTAAGGCAAAGTACACCAAGTACAAGGAAACAATGACAAACCCTGCTCAAATCCTGCAGAGGCTACAAGGCAAAAGAAAAGAGAACTTGCCACAATATGCTGCATTCTACAAGGAAGAAACACCTAACAATCCTAATTTGTGAGTTAATGGCAGTAGTAAACAACATGGACCTGAGTTGGTGACCAAAAACAGTCCCCCAAACAAAACAGTTCCAACTAAAAATTCACTATATCAGCACAAGACCACCACATACCCAACCTGTACATGGGATTAAAAGGTGGCGGCCACGGCAATACCCAGCCCGTACCTGGGATTAAAAGTTGGTGGCCACGGCTCGCACACAAAACCATCCCACTCCTTTAGAGTGTCAAAATACAACTACCTGCCATAACCCACGATTCGGTGTTCAGAAAATAGCCGACAAATAACCCCAAACCCAACAGGATTCACTCGGGAAAACAAGGGAAGACAGCGGGAAAAATCGTCAAACACGGCTTACAGGAATCGTCGAGCTCAGTTCGACGATTTGTTTTGTCGAACTCAGGACACAGGAAAACACCGATATAAGTTCGACGATTTTTGTCGAACTCAGGTCGACGATTTCATCGATCTCAGGCAACCGGAGATCGTGGATCTTAGTTCGACGATCAACGTCGAACTCAGATCGACGATCTTCGTCGATCACAGGCAAATGGAGATTGTGGATCTTAGTTCGACGATCAACGTCGAACTCAGATCGACGATCTTCGTCGATCACTGGCAAAGGGAGATCGTCGATCTCAGTTCGACGAATTTAGTCGAACTCAGATCGACGATCTTCGACGATATCAGGCAGCGTTGAGTGCACTCAACGCTGTCGACTCTTCCAAATCAGAACTCTTGCAGAAATTGAATCTAATGCTACCTGTCCTACCCGGCTACGACCACGATACATGAAGGTCAAATCCAACATTCATCTACACTAACCCCAACACCTGAACTGGGCAAACTTAACAGCAAGGAAGGATTAAGAAAAAGGCTAAATACTACCAAATCCGAGATTAATAAGTGACAATTTGATAAAAGTCAAGACTACAGCGGCCCGGCCAAAAACCTGGAGTTCCAGAACTTGAGAAAATAAAAAAAAACATAGAGGGGCATTCATGGTTCTAGATCCGACGTTCAGTAAGTTTGGAATGGCCTAAGGGTTCAAGATCCACATGATTTTTTTGACGGGAAAACAGAGCAAAATAAAAGATCTCTGGCTAAATGTATGTTAACAGCCAATGAGAACATAAAAAAGAGAAAAACTTGACAAGGGTCGGAGCACCACTTGCCTCAAATTCCAGCGAAGCTTGGTCGGCCCCTTCCACTCACTCGGCACCAGCAGCACAGTACAAGAAAAAATTTCGTCGGAGTGTAGGTCCAGGCGAGAGCAATCCAAATCCACCTTCGAAATCGAATTCCGTCCACAAACGATCCCGGAATCGCCGTCCGAATCCAGCGGGATTGGCGGTTTTCTTTCTCTCGAACAGGCGGCGGTTTCTCCCGAAAAGAGACAATGAACAGTCCTAAATTCTAGCCTAAGGCTATTTATAAGCATGTGCTTTTAAGAAATTTAATAATATATTATTAATTACATGCACAAAATATCAAAACGACGCGAAAACCGAACCATCTCAGAAATTGACGAATTTCACACCGTAGCTAAATACCCATGCTACGAACGCAACGGCGAAGTCGAAATCAACTTTCGACGAACAAAACTCGGGTTATCACTACCCGAAGCCAAAACACAAGCATCCCCCGAGATGCGTCACCGGTCACCAAAACAGACCCGGCTTGCTAGGGAATCTTGCCAAAAAGGCTACCAACAACCACACAAGAAACCTAAAGAGCTAAGACCACGCTCTAACAAACGGCACATGTCGGAAACGCTTCAACGTAACTCCAAACGAGAATTAAATAATCGCAGAAAAAATCGGGGGCATTACAGTCACTCCCCCTAAAAGAAAGTTTCGTCCCAAAACTTTACGTACACAACTTCTACTATAGAAGGAATGTACCAAAACAAGAGCTACTAGAAAGAAAACGTACCAATCAAATCAAGGGAACAGATGGGGTGAGTCTCCCTCATAGCCGAGTCTAGCTCCCAAGTCGCGCTTTCCAAATCCTGATTCTTCCATAGAACTTTCACCATCGGGATAGACTTTGTCCACAACACCCGATCTTGAGTATCCAAGATGCGGACCGACACCTCAACATATGAAAGATTTGGCTCCAACTGGGGCACAACATCCAAGACTTGTGCACTGCTTCGCACACACTTCCGTAATTGGCTTACATGAAATACATTATGAACTCCTGGGAAATTTGCTGGCAAATCCAATCTATATGCTGACACGCCAATCCCTCAACAATCTTAAACGGGCCCACATACCTCGGATCCAATTTCCGGTTCTTACCGAACCTCTTAACACCAACCATCGGGGAAACCTTAAGAAACAAAAGGTCCGCTACAGAAAACTCCAAGTCAGACCTACGCCGGTTGGCGTTCTTCTCATATCTCTCCAGAGCTATACGAAGCTTTTCTCGAATAAGCTTCATTGCGACTTCCATTTCCTCGAGCGCATCTGAACCCAACACAGGCCTCTCACCAACCTCGGTCCAAAATAAGGGAGTTCTGCAACACCTCCAATACAAAGCTTCAAACGGAGCCATTTGGAAGCTCTCCTAGTAACTATTATTGTATGCAAATTCCATAAGCCACAAACGCTCATCCCATGCTCCACCGTAGTCCAAGATGTAGCACCTGATCATATCCTCAACTATCTGGTTCACTCGCTCAGTCTGACCATTGGTCTGAGGGTGGTAAGCTGTAGAATACCTCAAATCTGTACCCAAACCCTCTTGCAAACTCCTCTAGAAGCGAGATGTAAAACGGGAGTCTCGATCCGAAAAGATACTAACTGGCACACCATGTAATCTGAAGACCTCGTTCAAGTACAGCTCTGCTATCTTCTTCATCGGGTAATCTATCTTATAGGGTACGAAGTTCGCACACTTCGTTAATCGGTCCACGATCACCCAAACTGAATCAAATCCCCTTGGAGATCTCGGTAAGCCCGTAATGAAGTCCATATAAATACTCTCCCACTTCCAAGTCGGGATCTCCAACAGAGTCAACTTGCCACCAGGCCTTCCATGATCGGCCTTCACACGCTTGAAAGTGTGGCACTCAGCAACAAATCGGGCTATGTCCCCCTTCATCCCACACCACCAGGCGATTTGCTTCAATTCATGGTACATCTTTGTAGATCCTGGATGGTAGGCAACACTGGATCCATAAGCCTCTCTGTATATCATAACCCTGATGTCCCCAACAGCGGGGATGCAAAACCTGCCGCGGTACTTCAAAGTATCTGCATCATCGATAGAAAAATTCGGCAACTCCCCTCTCTCAGTCCTGAGCTATAAGTGTAGAAGATCCGGATCATCCTTCTGGTGCAACCTGGTAAGTGCAATCCAAGACGGTTCTACCACTGCCAAACTGCTCTGCATGTCATAGCGTCCCACGAAAATATCAATCAGGAGGAACTCTTCCACTAAACGATCGGTGGTGAGATTAAAGATCTTCCCCATCTTCCGGCTCAGGGCGTCGGCCACCACATTGGCCTTGCCTGGATGATATTGTATCTCCACATCATAATCGATCACATACTCTAGCCACCGCCGTTGGCGCAGATTCAACTCCTTCTGAGTGAACACATACTTTAGAATTTTATGATCTGTGAAGATCTTGCACTGAGCACCATAAAGTAGATGCCTCCACAGCTGTAGCGCATAAATCAAAGCTGCAAACTCAAGCTCACGCGTTGGGTAATTTCTCTCATGAGTCTTTAGTTGCCTTGACCCATACGCAATCACTTTCCCAGCCTGCATCAAAACGCAACCCAGACCAACATGCGAAGCATCCACGTACACATCATACTCCATGCCCTCAGTAGGTAGGGTCAGAACGGGAGCAGTGCACAATCTATTCTTTAGTTCCAGGAAGGCTTCTTCGCACTTCTCGCTCCAAACAAAGGCCGTGTTCTTTTGAGTCAACCTGGTCAAAGGTGCAGCAAGAGTAGAGAAACCCTCCACGAACCTCCTGTAGTAGCCGGCCAACCCTAGGAAGCTTATAATCTTGTTGGGCGTGCCCAGCCTGCTCCAATCCATCACTGCTGCGATCTTTTCCGGGTCGACCGAGATCCCATCCTTATTCACCACGTGGCCCAGAAACGAGACCTAGGGCCACCAAAATTCGCACTTGCTCAGCTTGGCGAATAACTTGTGGTTCCTCAACTCCGATAGAACCAAGCGCAGATGCTGCTCATGCACCTCAGCACTGCTAGAGTAGATCAACACATCATCGATGAATACCACAATGAACTTGTCCAGAAAATCCTTGAACACCCGGTTCATCATATCCATGAAAGCTGATGGTGCGTTGGTCAAACCAAATCACATCACTAGAAACTCGAAGTGTCCATGCCTTGATCTAAACGCAGTCCGTGGAATGTCTGCCTCACGGATCCTGAGCTGATGATAGCCAGAACGAAGATCAATCTTGGAAAACACCATGCCACCACACACTGATCAAACAAGTCATCGATCCTCGGCAGAGGGTACCTATTCTTAATGTTGACTTTGTTCAGCTCCCTATAATCGAAGCACAGCCTCATCGACCCATCCTTCGTCTTCACAAATAGAACAGGAGCACCCCAAGGTGACGAACTCTGCCTGATAAAGCCTTTTGCCAACAACTAGTCCAACTGGACTCGCAACTCCTCCAACTCAAGAGGGGCCATCCGGTAAGGCGCCTTAGCAATAGGACGCGTACCCGGTTCCAAATCAATCACAAACTCAACATCCCTCTCAGGGGGAAGACCGGGAAGGTCATCAGGAAAAACATCAGAGAAACCACGTACAACAGGAATCTCCTCCAAGTGCGGTACACTAACAGCAGTCCCAACCACCGAGACTAAACAAGCAAAACAATCAGAACGAAACAACTTCTGAGCACATACCGCAGAAATGACAGGGGAATCCTGGCACGGATCACCATACACACTTCCAGGCTGACCGTTATCCTTGATGAAGTCCTAGCATTTCCCTTTGCACTGAATAAGCATATCAAAATTAGACAATCCAGTCCATGCCCAGAATAACATCGAAGTCCTCTAGAACAATCATCTTCAAGTCTGCCTTCGCAAGAAAGTCCCCCAACAAAACAAGACAATCCAGAATGCCCACATCTGATAACACAGATTCACCAGAAGGGAATTTGACGCGGAAGGTATCACGAACTTGATCTAGAATCAACCTGTATCGCTCCACAAAGGCTCTAGCCACAAATAAGTGGGTAGCGCCGGAGTCGAACAGAACACGCGCCCAGCGGTTCATCACCTTAAATTTCCCTATAGGAGTATATAAGAAACTAAGGAATTACCAAAACAAAAAAAACTATAACCATTCTAATAAATAAAACTTTCATGCTAGGAAAACAACTAACCTAAGATGACCTGAGTCGAAGTATGAGCCTCCTCGGAAGAGATCACGTTCAGATTTCCTTTGCCCTTGTCCACACGCTGAGGCGGAGGTAATGCTTGAAATGGAACTGCTTGAAGAACAGGCTGGACCTAAGGACACCTTGTATTGATATGGCCCTTCTGTCCACACTGATAGCAGACTTTATCCTTGGACCAGCACTGGGCAGCATCATGCCCGGGTCGCTTGCAAACATAATAGGAAGCATCCTTCCTAGGAGCACCTTGAATAGCATGAACTTGCTCCTTCTTCTGAGCTCCCGCCTTCTTGAAACACCTCTGAACAGGGTGGACTAGGCGGCCACAGAAGCTACACACTACCTTGCTCTTCTTTCCCGAAGCAGCACCGGGTACCTGGGGGTCCTTCTCTTCAGCAGACTTCCTCTTGTCCTTGCTCATTTGCTGGCCTCTATTCTTTGCGGTCTCAATTACCTCCACTTTCAGAGCAGCCTCCACTACCCCTGCATAAGTCTCTGATCCATATGCACTGGTCAACTGCTGAACCTCGCTCCTCAAGCCACCAAGGAACCGCTTGACTCGATCAGCCTCAATACTCACCAACCCAGGAGCAAACCTGCTCAACTTGTTGAAATCTATCTCGTACTCACTGACCGTGAGTTGCCTCTGCTTCAGGTGAAGGAAGTCGTTCATTAGTAGGTCACGCTCGACCGAAGGCAAGAACTTCCTCAACAGCATCTCCTTGAATAATCCCCAAGAGCAACCGGCCTCTAAGCTCCCCTTTTCCCTAAGCCACCAGCTCTTATCCAAACCCTTTAGCTAATAGGCGGCTATCATCACTCTTTGATCATTTGCAATACCGGAGTACGAGAACATCTCCTTCATGGAGATCAGCCAATCATCTATGACCATGAAATCTGCCTTCCCATCATATGTAGGAGGGCTAAGTCTCTGAAACTAAGAGATAAAGGCCATCTCTGTCGGCACCACCACTGGAGGTCTCAGGGGAGTAGGAGGGGGAGGAGCAGCTGACCCCCCAGCAGGGGCTTGCACCCACTGAGTCTGTCCTGCCACAACTGCCACTAGAGACTGGATCTGGGACTGCATCTCCACCAACTGCATGGTCAAGGAATCGTTGCTCTGTCGTAGGCTCTCGATCACCGCATCACTCTGCGCTCCTAAGGACTCACCCTCAGTCAGGGGAGTCGACCTGGTCGAAGGACGTCTCGCCATCCTAAAACCATAAAAACTGAGGTCGGAAACCTAGTACAATAGTTAGAACAAACTACCAGTACAGACAATACATACATAAATATGAACTTTTAACTGCTATACTTGCTCTGGGATTTTATTTTATTTTTACAAAAGTGATGCTATGCTTAACCTATGATGGTTAACCACCATCAACTAACTCTTGTGCCTAGATCGGGAATGCATGAATTTATATTCTTTTTCTGATTTAAAACCATGTGTGTACATATGTCATCCTGCAAATCTTTAGCTTGGCACGTTGTGCTTTTGCAATGTTATGTTATGCATGATTGTGCTATGCATTCTAAAAAAAGGCCCTAATGCATGTTATGAGTGGCGTACGTATGAAAATGTTATGCATCCCATACTACATAACATTCTCATGCAACGAAAAAGAAACATGCTAGTCGCATTCATGTGGTGAGGTTATGCATCCCATACTACATAACCCTCACATGTTGCCCCTATGGTGGATCCATATACAGACTCATATTATGCATCACATACTACATAATATGCCCCGTATACTTCATGTTATGATATGAGTGTAGTGTTCGTGCTTCAGCCAAGACGCGCTGATGACATATCAGTGTTTGTATGATATGATGCTAAACATCTAATACCTACAAGGAAAGGTTGCCCGACAAATTGTCAAGCAACCTCCCTCTGATACCAACTATCATAACCCGTATTTTCTCCGAAATTAAGAAGTATTAGAGTAGGAGAAAACACGCGTTGTGATGCCACATCGAGCAAGGGATAACTGTCGACGCTCAGGCGAACACCATCTAACTAGACTATGAAAATTCATAAGTTTAATGATTAGAAATCAGTTATATTTTAAAGGCCGTATACCTCGGCTCGGTGGATCATCTAGTCCACCGTTTAAAAAACTATACTTATACACGACAGAAAAATACTTTATTTATTTTTGACATCCTATGAGAGTGTATAAGTGTCCCCCGAGGTCCACTCATACTATTCAAGACTCTAGATTTATTTTATATTATAAGTGGGAAAATGATCTTTTTACGTTGCTTAGAAAGTATTGTATGAGTTTCATAAACATGCAGATCAGGAGATATACTTATAATAGTGTTTTTAGGTTTAAAAGTAACTAGCAACCTAGCATAAATCTTCCCATGAGCAAGTAGACTATTTCCATAAAGGTAGCTGTAAAAGAAACATATCTAGTATCACAAGTAATAACCACCAGCGGGCGTCAACAACCTGACACGAACTCACTGGCGAGCATGCATGTTTGTAGGAATAACAAAAAACTACCTCACAAAAACAAGGAGGAAGATCCCAGCAACACAAGGGATCCACAACAATCACCAAGGAAAAACCAGCCACTCAACCAGCTACTTCTCAAAACCTGAGGCATCCAAATAAAGAACACCTCAGCAAGTAAAACAAGAAAAATCTGAATTAGAGCATAATATCAAAATGGAATGAAAGAGAGTAAGTAAACATGACAGTAAAAGCAAATGCTGTCCAAAGTAAGCCAAAGTACACCAAGTACAAGGAAACAAAGACAAGCCCTGCTCAAATCCTGCAGAGGCTACAAGGCAAAAGAAAAGAGAACTTGCCACAATATGCTGCATTCTATAAGAAACAAACACCTAACAATCCTAATTTGTGAGTTAATGGCAGTTGTAAACAACATGGACCTGAGTTGGTGACCAAAAACAGTCCCCCAAACAAAACAGTTCCAACTAAAAATTCATTGTATCAGCATAAGACCACTACATACCCAGCCCGTACCTGGGATTAAAAGGTGCGGCCACGACAATACCCAGATCGTACCTGGGATTAAAAGGTGGCGGCCACGGCTCGCACACAAAACCATCCCACTCCTTTAGAGTGTCAAAATACCACTACCCGCCATAACCCACGATTCAGCGTTCAGAAAAACAGCTGACAAATAACCCCAAACCCAACGGGATTCACTCGGGAAAATAAGGGAATACAGAGAGAAAATAGTCGAACACAGCTTACAGGAATCGTCGAGCTCAGTTCGACGATTTTTTTTTGTCGAACTCAGGACACAGGAAAACACCGATCTAAGTTCGATGATTTTCGTCGAACTCAGGTCGACGATCTTCGTCGATCTCAGGCAACCGGAGATCGTGGATTTTAATTTGACGATCAACGTCGAACTCAGATCGACGCTCTTCATCGATCACAGGCAAACAGAGATCGTGTATCTTAGTTCGACGATCAACGTCGAACTCAGATCGACGATCTTCGTCGATCACTGGCAAAGGGAGATCATCGATCTCAGTTCTATGAATTTAGTCAAACTCAGATCGACGATCTTCGACGATCTCAGGCAGCGTTGAGTGCACTCAACGCTGTCGATGCTTCCAAACAGAACTCTTGCAGAAATTGAATCTAATGCTACCTATCCTAGCAGGCTACGACCACCATACATGAAGGTCAAATCCAACATTCATCTACACTACCCCCAGCACCCGAACTGGGCAAACTTAACAATAAGGAAGGATTAATAAAAAGGCTAAATATTACCCAATCCAAGATTAATAAGTGACAATTTGATAAAAGTCAAGACTACAGCGGCCCGGCCAAAAACCTGTAGTTCCAGAACTTGAGAAAATAGAAAAAAATATATAGTGGGGCATTCATGGTTCTAGATCGGACGTTCAGTAAGTTTGGAATGGCCTAAGCGTTCAAGATCCACATGATATTTTTTGACGGGAAAACAAAGCAAAATAAAAGATCTCAGGCTAAATGTATGTTAACAGCAAATGAGAACATAAAAAGGAGAAAAGCTTGGCAAGGGTGGGAGCACCACTTGCCTCAAATTCCAGCAAAGCTTGGTCGGCCCCTTCCACTCACTCGGCACTAGCAGCACAGTACAAGACGAAAATTTTGTCGGAGTGCAGGTCCAGGCGAGAGCAATCCAAATCCGCATTCGAAATCGAATTCCGTCCAGAAACGATCCCGAAATCGCCATCCGAAGCCAGCGGGATTGGCGGTTTTCTTTCTCTCGAACAGGCGGCGGTTTCCCCGAAAAGCGATAATGAACAGTCCTAAATTCTAGCCTAAGGCTATTTATAAGCATGTGCTTTTAAGAAATTTAATAATATATTATTAATTACTTACACAAAATATCAAAACGACCCGAAAACCGAACCATCTCAGAAATTGATGAATTTCACACCGTAGCTAAATACCCACGCTACGAACGCAACGACGAAGTTGAAATCAACTTTTGACGAACAAAACTCGGGTTATCACTACCCGAAGCCAAAACACAAGCTTCCCCCGAGAGGCCTCACCGGTCACCAAAACAGACCTGGCTTGCTAGGGAATCTTGCCAAAAGGCTACCAACAACCACACAAGGAACCTAAAGAGCTAAGACCACGCTCTAACAAACGGCACATGCCGGAAACACGTCAACATAACGGAAAACGAGAATTAAATAATCGCAAAAAAAATCGGGGGCGTTACATCACTGGCTGAGCAATTGGTAACTTCTTCCCCTATCTCTATTTGATTTAAATTCCTATATCATATGTTGTGTGGCTTAGTTTAAATCTAGGGGAGAGATTTGTTACCTATTGCGCGCGCACATTTCATGTGCATACTAGAAGCTTTTATAGTTTTATTATGATTAGTTCATTGCATCACACACCACTGCACCCACATGAGCCCATGCTTAGCTTTTTACGTGCTACGAGTTAAACTCGTTTCTTTTATATGATTCTGGAAAATTATTGTGATGGCATAGGATTGTGAGATAGAGTAAAATGTTGACCCTGTTGTGCTCCTAGTAGAGTGTTCTCGTCTCATGTAGAAATTAGAGTAGATTTAATTTTTCTGTATGCTTTTAGTTTTATATTTTTCTAATTGCGTAAATACATTTTATTCTACTCAAACTTTGGTGAATCCGGTGTGAATCCGACGGTTGCTTAGGGATGTGTGTAGACGGCCGTTAGGTTCGTATTGCTCGAGTCGAGAGGATGGATAATCTTTCTCGTTGGCTAAGAACGTGCCCCAAGCTATTCTTGAAGCATGGGTATAGGTTAGTTCACTCGCATGAGCATGATGTAGGCCATCATTTTGGCCTGGTTGAGCTTTTTACCATTCCTAACGTTTTATCCTCGCTAGCCCCGTTGTGCCTACCCCTCCTTTTGATTCAGCTCCACCATGATTTCACCAAAGCCTCATAGCCAATCCTAGACGCACACCCAAGTTGAGCTTTAGAGTTTTACATTTTCATTTTGGGATGTGATGTGGTGATATTACATGTGAATATGTGGATGTGCTCCAAAGTTTTATTTGATGAAATTGTTAAAATAAAATAGGATTCAAAAAAAAATATATATATAAAAAAATTAATTGTCAAAAAAAGAAGTGAAAAGAAGAAAAAGTTTGATTGAAAATTCTTTTTGAGATGAGATTGTATTTGGAGTAGGCGGTACACACACCCATATTTGAAAAATTAAGTGTAGGGTGTGGTGTACCCGCGTGTATTTTGCTTAGCAGAGGGATTCTTTTTATGATAGCTCATTTGGGATAGGTGTTTAGCCTTCCTGTTTATCTTTGTTTACCTCACCGAAACACAAGCCCCATCTCTTCACCTAAAGTACTACTGATTCGTGTGTGAACCAAACCAGTGTCGTGGAGAGAATGCGAAAGGTCAAGCATATGGTCACCGGCATTGGTGGATTCCTTTGTATGTTATCCCGAGCCTTGATCTTTGGCAATGCTCGCCTAGCGATTAGTCTACTTTCTCCCTACGCGTGACCTGTTGATTCAACGTGATTCCATTTTTGAGTAATAATAAAATGTTGATACGCATTATGAAAAGCTTAAATTATTTTGTATACTTAGAAATTTCTTCTATTATATTTTACGCATGCTAGCATGCGACTTCGCATGGTACTCCGTATCGCAATTTCCTTGTTAGCTAAATCATTTTCCCTATCTGCATAGATTTTGTTTGCTCGGGACTCGCAAACAGTTAAGTCTAGGGGTGTGATGAGTCCGATTTATATAGGGTTTTTCGGACTCATCTGGGCTAGTTTTCACGCGTTTGCACTTCACTTTTAGTTCTGTTTCGTTCATATTTCTTCTTATCTATATTTCCATAGGAAGTGCACACTTTGGCCCGTGTTGTGTATTTTTGTACTTTTATTGTTTGTACACTTTATTGTGATTGCCTGGAATGTCTGCACATATCAGTGATTTGTTTTTCCTATTGTACGTGTTTCGGGAGTGTTTGTAAACAGGAATACTGCGCACAATCATCGGATCTACTGCGCACGACCACTGGTCGTGCTTCGATGATCGTGCGTACTTGCCTTCCTTTTCCAAGTTCTTCCTGGGCATACGCACGACCACTGGACACAGTGCGCACGACCACCGATCATGCGCCACTGATCATGTGCATTGATCAATCTTTTCCTGGAGTTCCATCTGGGGTAATCGCACGACCATTAGACATACTACGCACGACCACCGGTCGTGCGCCATTGCTCGTGCGCAGTACCCCAGTTCTTCTTCCTAATCTGCCATGCCAGTGTGCACGATCACTGGACATAGTGCACACGACCACTGGTCGTGCGCCCGTGATCATGCGCATTGTTCAATTCTGCTTTCTATAAATATGCAGGTGCCGCCCTAATTCGAATAGCTCATTTTCCCTCCGCCGTTTTCATCTCCGAGGAAGGATTTCGCCGTCCTCCTTCAATCTCCACCCTAGGGAGGTGCTCTGGGCAAGCTTTCACCGCCAAATCCAAGCCGGAGCTTCGTCTCGGCCTCCTCCATCATCTCTTGGGATCATTTCAAGCTTCAATTCCATAGCCATCAAGCAAAGTGAAACTTGTAACTTTCATCCGCTATCGTGACACAAAGAAGACGGGCCATTGGAAGGTGGTGACAAGCCCTTCTCTACCCCGGGCGCAGTTGAGGACCGAGCTTGGATGCAAATTGACAACCCGACGATTCCAACCGTGAATCCTCAGCAAGACTTCGGTTCGGTCGATCTCTTGCTTTGTTCTTCCTTTATTGTTGTTTATGTGTTGTTGTAAACTTTATTTATAGATGATGTGCGCTTAGTTGTAAAACGCTTATTTTAAATAATGTCTTTGTGATTTGTATTGTCGTTATATTTTCTTGAGGTGCGTCATATTCCATCCACCACCACCCACCCTTGCCGCAGTAGCAATTGCTAGTGGCGTGCGTAGCAAAGAGGTGCTTTCGGCCCTCATTCCACCGTTCTAACCACCTCATCCACAAGCCTACTCGTCCATCCGCCCAGCGATTCAGTGCATAGTGGCCCGACTAGTCTTCCATCCCACCTGGCGAAGCATCGCAAAGCGGCATTGCATTGGAGTAGTTGTTAGATTTTTACTTTCTTCTTCCGCAAATATCAAAACCCCCCTTAGTTAACTTCGACCTAAGGACTTCAATATCAAGTCCTCCTCGAAATTAAATCCATCTTACTGTGTTCCTTGAGAGGTCGATACTTGGGAAAACTCACCCATTTTATATTACTTGTGCGACCGGTTCACTGCCGTGATCTTTAGCATCAGTGGTCGCGAAGACCGTGCCGATTACGATGGCCAGTCTTCGATCCCTCCGCCTCATCACCACCCAACAGGGACGGGGAGACATTATTTATTCTCTTGCGAGGCGTGGACGACACGTACAGGAGGACGCTGACGACGAGGTGGATCCGGACCTCGATGAGCCGCTAGTGCCTCCATCCCGTTCTACTTATGCTCAGGGAGAGTCTTCTACTGCTCCCCCTCCAGCTCGTTCACATTATTCGTGTGAGTTCTGACACTTCTTCGACACCGAGCTCTCACCGCGCTTACATCGTATCGAGGAGGCGTAGACGCAGATCGAGGATATCCTCATTCAGATCAGGGACCACTTGGGGATCTCTCCTTGAGAGCCGACAGCTCCTGGCTAGCCACACTTACCCGACGACCAGACCAACCAGCCGCCCAACTTTTGACCTGTATCTGTGTCTTGTAGCATATCTTTGTATCTGTGTATTGTAGTCTTTCTTTATATCAGTGTAATTCAGATATTATATATGATATCATGTCAGCTCCTGTTTCATTCATGTGATCTTCTATTTTCATGATAACAGTTTTTTTATTGGTGAAATTACACTATCTATTCTTTACCTTGCAATGAGGACATTGCAACTTTTAAGTCTGGGGGGTGGATGTTCTCCAATTTTATAATTGCTGTGATATACATGGTTACAATTGATTCTAATTTTGCTATCATAATACTCAAATTTGTTATACCCCCGTCAAAAACGAAAAAATTAAAGAAGTGAAATGATTTTTATTACTCCTTTAAGCTCTCATGTATTCATTCATTTGGGATTATAACTATCTAATTTAACTTCGCACACTGATTAAACTAAATTGATGTAGACTCATTGAGTGTTCAACTTTGTTGATTTGTAATCAAGTAAGAAATTCATTAGCTTAATTTTCTCTATATAATTTATATTAAAGATTAATCCTTTATATCATTAACTATCAATCACTCTATTTTAGAAAATATAATTATCTATAATAAAGTGAGTCGATGAGTGTACCATTTTTTATAATTTGGTATTAGGGAATTAAAATGAAAAAAATACTCTCTATTGATGTCTAGAACTTACCCTCTAGCGGTCCTCAAAACTTTTGCATAGGTTAATTAGTGAGGGCGAAAATGACTTAGGCCTCCTTTTGGATAGCTTGAGCCTTGCAAACACAAAACCAGAAACATTAAACCCTTGCATACCCAATTTGGACCTAATCCCTATCCTTTTGACACTCTAATATAAAAATTCACCAAGGCCAAATCTGTACCTATTAGCACACCTATCATTGAAACTTTGTTGGAATGTGTTTGTTCATAGTGATATGTGGCCTGAGTGCGTGTATACTTTCACCCACTTGGAATGATCCCTACTATGAACCCCCCAAAAAGTAAAGACATAGTGATATGTGGCCTGAGTGCGTGTATACTTGCACCCACTCAGAATGATCCCTACTATGGCCCCTTGGTTTAGAAAATAAAACGAAAAATATAGAGTTTCCTTCAAAAATTTGGGAAGTATAATCATTGCAAAGTCTGGGGGTGCTTTTATAACATTAATGTATGTTAAGGTATTTACAAAACAAAAGGCTCAATTGTGATTTAGGTGTGAAAGAAAAGAAAAAAAATCCATCAAATTTATCTTTGATTACCCCACCTGTAATCGCCTATCCTAAGCCAAAAAGGCTACACCATAATACAAGTCCTAAGGATCCGACCTCACTAATTCTAACTAGTGTCGTGGAGAGGGTGTGAAAAGGGTAAGCTCATGACTATCAATATGGGTACTTATAAGTTTTGAAATACTAATACGTATCTTATTGAGATTGTTATTTTCTCCTCACATTTATCATAGATGACTATACTTCTATTTCTAAGAAAGAGTGAAAGATAGTTAAAAGATATATTGGAGGAATTTTAAGATAAATCAATACTTAGAAACATCTGCAGAACTATTTCCTTTACGATTACATCATCAAAGTTCTCTTTAAATTTATAGCAACAAGTGTGCGGAGGCAAAATTATTTTTTGGTAACCCAAGTGTTTGAATTAGTTTGCTTAGGGACAAGCAAACATCTAAGTCTGGGGGTATTTGTTGAGTGCGATTATGATAGGCTTTTTACTATCATAATTGTAATCATGTCTACTATTTTCTACCTCCCTTTGTAGTAATTTCGCGACAATAGTTAAGAAATTGTCTAATCATGAATAGGAGAGCACAGTTAGAATTTTGGTATTCCTTGTATTAAGTTATCTAATTTATTCCTTCACTTTTACAATGCAGGTAATGCTAACCAGTGGAACTAAAAGTCTTGAAGCAAACAGAGGAATTCATGGAGTCAACATGGCTGATGACAGGACAAGAATTTGGAGAACGCGGGTAGGCACACGCCTGTGTCCCTACCCGTGTCCTATGTGGGCTGGAATTGAAGAAACTGGAAGAATGAGTCAGAGAAGTACACGGGTAGGCACACACCCGTGTGCCGACCCGTGTACTTTATGGGATAAATTCAACTTCGCCTGCTACCAACCCGTGTCTGAAGAACATGAAGAACAACATGACCGTGCCAATACCCGTGTCATCTAACACGACCCACGACCAGACATGATTATTCGTGTGGAACCACCCATGAACCGTCAACACGGCCTGACATACGACCGTGTTGGAACCCGTGTCCGACCCTGTTTGCAAGGGGACTATAAAATACCCGTAGAAAACTTTAGAAGGAACTTTTGGATCATTTTCATTGGAGAACTTCTGGAGCATGAGGGTGGAGCATCCAAGAGAAGGAGGATTTGAAGGGTATTTTTGTATGCATTTAATCTTTCTTGTATCCCTCTTAATCTTTCCTTTCTCTTGGTGATTCAACTCTATTTATCTTTTATTTTGCATGAACTCTAATTTGAACAATTTGTTAATCATGTATCATATTGTTTTCATCAAATTTGTGGCATTTTATTCGTATGTAGGCGTACAAACAAAGAGTTTTATCCTAATTATGATTTGCTTATTTATTTTACATGAATTGCAAATCTCTAGATTGAGAAATTGGATATTTGTGATGATATTTGCATGTTCATATTTTGGTGTTAGTTCTCTTTGTAATTCAAATTTCATGATCGAGAGATTTGTTGTTTGTATAATTGGAATACGAATAAATGGATTCATGTTATTTTAGAGATAGGATTTCATGAATTTATGTAGTAAATAGGGTGCTTCCATTAATGCAAATTTGAATGTTGTAAATTGTTCGAGAGAAAATTTACTAATTTAGGTTTAGAGTTTGAATTGCTTGAGAGAGAATTCGATAGATGTTTACTGTACAACCCCGTATCCCGTCGAGCGGGATCCTCCCCAAGTGGCGCGCTCGGGACATGTTATGAGCGACGTTTTGGTGCAGCCCCGTTCGAGGACGTGCGAGTAGTTGTGCGTGCGTGCGGAGAATTTATATTTGAAGGCATTTTATTGGTATTGAATTAATATCTTTATATATATGCTGGCACATGGGGAGGCAGAAAGAAAAGGAGTGAAGGCAGATAAAAACAAGAAAAAAAGGCAAAAGGAAGAGAGAGAGGGAGAGGAGGGGGGCGGGGTACAGCAAAACAAAAAGGGGGCTGGGGCTCGGGAGGAAGAGGGGGAAGAAAATGGAAAAAATGGGGAAAGCAGGGAGGCATCAGAGGGGCTTCCCGGCTAGGTTTCGGCAAAGGCAACAATCCCTCCTCTTCTCTCTCTCTCGGCCTGGAACAGTGGCAACCCCTCAACCATGGCCTCTCCCACTCTCTCTTGGCCTGGCGCAGCACAGCCGCCTCTGCCTCTTCCTCCCACTCTCTCCCGTCGCCGCCTGAGCCAAGATCGGCCGTCTACAGCAGCCGCCCGCCCCTGCATCCCTCTCTCTGCCGCTGTCGCCTAAGCAAAGCAGCCGCCAGCCCCCGCATCCCTCTCTCCGCCGTTGTCGCCTAAGCAAAACAGCCCCAACCCCGGCTCCCTCTCTCTCTCTGTCCCGTCGGCCTGCAGTAGAGCCCGACGTCGCCTCCCTTCTTTCCTCCCGTCGCCGCCTAGGGCAGAGGTCGGCCACTTGGAGCCAAGATCGGCCTCGTACAGCAGCGGCCGGCCACTTGTAGCATGGTCGGCCATGGAGAGGCTCGGCCATGGAGGGGAAAAATCATTCGAAGCTTTTAACTCTCCCACGGTGGTCGGATCCGAGCATGGACAATCACTACGGACGCTAGACGTGGAGCCTCGGGCAATGAGCGCGGTTGCGGCCCCGCCAAACACGCGTCAATGGTAACGAAATTTCTACTTGGGCAAGTGAAGCCCTCAGTTTCCATATTTGCATGGAATCCCCTCTCCACCAACGGGTGAGGGAAGGGAGCTCTCTGACAGGTTGACATGTACGTCCCCGCAATTAACTGTGTTAGCACCCGGAAGCGTGAGTACGGGTTTAGGCATGCTGTGTGAAGCCCATCCGGAAGTGTGAGCCGGATTGGTGATGTTCTGGGGTTGCCGGAGAAGACTTCGAGGAAGTTGTATACTTTCCATTTGCAGGGAATGCGCACCATAGCCCCGAAAAAGGGGTATGTGCAATATGTTCGGCCAGCTTATGTTAACCAAGTGGCGTTTAGCTGACCGCCGCTTGTCGAGACGTTGGCGTACAGGTGTTGCAGTACCAGGCGGGGAGTATCGGGCTTAAGCCCAAGCTTGTGCCGACCCTCGAAGGCCTTATTTGTTTATATTGCCGGCCTGCGTGCCGAAGTATGGAATTCATATTCCTGTAATATTCTTTTAATATCTGTGATGCTCTGAGGATGTGTAGTTTTCTTCCTCACTTTAGGCGAGCAGTGTTCTCGTGAACCGCTCGCCCCGTGGGGGCCCCGAGGTATGGTTGCCTGGAAGCCCCTCATGGCATGTTGACAGCTTTTTAGAATAGCGGAATTACGTTGTTCGTAGCCCAGTTTGGGCAGAGCGTCGTGGAATTGCTCGGCGAGTTTGCGCCATCAGTAGGGCGGGTGAGGAGCATTTTCTGTAGACCCAAGGAGACACATCTGGATAGGAGAGAGTTGGTCTTGAGATCCTCCTTGGATGTTCCGGTCGGCCAAGAGCGCCCTTCGAAGGTGTCTTAGCTCAGCCTTTGGCTTGGGAGGGGAAGAGTTTGTTTGTCTTCCGGGTATGCGGTGGGTCCTCCATGCTGAGACCTTGGCTCTGTCCCTTATGTTCCTAATCTGATGCCTAGATCGTTTGCTTGAGGGTAGTAGGTGCGCGGTCACCCCTCTTTTGGGACCCCGAACTCCACAGAAGCCAATTTTTGGCTTCAACAATTATGGTGCGGTGAGTGTGGAGAGTGACCAGTATAGAAAAACTCAGGCGAACGTCATGGCTATGGAAGAGGAACCAAGTGACGACAAGGGTCATGTGATGAAAAAAGTCCCATCCCATTACCCTCTTGTCGCTAGGATGTTCGATCCTGGAGATCAAACGTGCCTTAGGGAGAATATTATATGATCGACCTTGATTCTTAGGAGGGTGGACGTAGCGGGTAGAGATGTCCCGTGTCGGACTTTGACTTGATTGTCCAGGTTAACAGTTCTTTTGAGTTATTTGTTTACCTTTGTGTTTGCTTTATATTTATGTTGGAGAGGAGACCCTGAGAAGACCCGCTGACCAGGCTCTCATCAAGCTGGCAGGCTCCTACTAGCTGGCAGGTCCGAAGGCTCACCTGCGCTGGATAGGTTAGGATAGGTTAGGTTTGGTTTGCGGGAACGTCATCGGCACCCCGAGCTCGGCTCGGCCCCAGGTAGACCCGCTGCGCAGGCTCTCATCTAGCTGGCAGGTCCGTAGGCTCGCCTGTGGGGGATAGGTTTGGTTGGTTTGAGAACGTCATTGACACCCCGAGCACGGCTCGACCCCAGGTAGACCCGCTGTGCAGGCTTTCATCTAGCTGGCAGGTCTGTAGGCTCGCCTGTGGGCGATAGGTTTGGTTGGTTTGAGAACGTCATCGGCACACCGAGCTCGGCTCGGCCCCAGGTAGACCCACTGCGCAGGCTCTCATCTAGCTGGCAGGTCCGTAGGCTCGCCTGTGGGGGATAGGTTTGGTTAGTTTGAGAACGTCATCGGCACCCCGAGCTCGGCTCGGCCCCAGGTAGACCCGCTGTGCATGCTTTCATCTACCTGGCAGGTCCGTAGGCTCGCTTATGGGGGATAGGTTTGGTTGGTTTGAGAACGTCATCAGCACCCCGAGATCGGCTCGGCCCCAGGTAGACCCGCTGTGCAGGCTTTCATCTAGCTGGCAGGTCCGTAGGCTCGCCTGTGGGGGATAGGTTTGGTTGGTTTGAGAACGTCATCGGCACCCTGAGCTTGGCTCGGCCCCAGGTAGACCCGCTGTGCAGGCTTTCATCTAGCTCGCAGGTTTGTAGGCTCGCCTGTGGGGGATAGGTTTGGTTGGTTTGAGAACGTCATCGGCACCCCTAGCTCGGCTCGGCCCCAGGTAGACCCGCTGTGCAGGCTTTCATCTAGCTGGCAGGTCCGTAGCCTCGCCTGTGGGGGATATGTTTGGTTGGTTTGAGAACGTCATCGGCACCCCGAGCTCGGCTCGGCCCCAGGTAGACCCGCTGTGCAGGCTTTCATCTAGCTAGCAGGTCCGTAGGCTCGCCTGTGGGGGATAGATTTGGTTGGTTTGAGAACGTCATCGGCACCCCGAGCTCGGCTCGGCCCCAGGTAGACCCGCTGTGCAGTGTTTCATCTAGCTGGCAGGTCCGTGGGCTCACCTGTGCGGGATAGGTTTGGTTTGTTTGAGAACGTCATCGGCACCCCGAGCTCGGCTCGGCCCCAGGTAGACCCGCTGCACAGGCTCTCATCTAGCTGGCAGGTCCGTAGGCTCGCCTATGGGGGATAGGTTTGGTTGGTTTGAGAACGTCATCGGCACCCCGAGCTCGGCTCGGCCCCAGGTAGACCCGCTGTGCAGGCTTTCATCTAGCTGGCAGGTCCGTAGGCTCGCCTGTGGGGGATATGTTTGGTTGGTTTGAGAACGTCATCGGCACCCCGAGCGCGGCTCGGCCCCAGGTAGACCCGCTGTGCAGGCTTTCATCTAGCTGGCAGGTCCGTAGGCTCGCTTGTGGGGGATAGGTTTGGTTGGTTTAGGAACGTCATCGGCACCCCGAGCTCGGCTCGGCCCCAGGTAGACCCACTGTGCAGGCTCTCATCTAGCTGGCAGGTCCGTAGGCTCGCCTGTGAGGGATAGGTTTGGTTGGTTTGAGAACGTCATCGGCACCCCGAGCTCGGCTCGGCCCCAGGTAGACCCGCTGTGCCGACTTTCATCTAGCTGGCAGGTCCGTAGGCTCTCCTGTGGGGGATAGGTTTGGTTGGTTTGAGAACGTCACCGGCACCCCGAGCTCGGCTCGGCCCCAGGTAGACCCGCTGTGCAGGCTTTCATCTAGCTGGCAGGTCCGTAGGCTCGCTTGTGGGGGATAGGTTTGGTTGGTTTGACAACGTCATCGGCACCCCGAGCTCAGCTCGACCCCAGGTATACCCGCTGTGCAGGCTTTCATCTAGCTGGCAGGTCCGTAGGCTCACATGTGGGGGATAGGTTTGGTTTGTTTGCGAACGTCATCGGCACCCCGAGCTCTTCTCGGCCCCAGGTAGACCCGTTGTGCAAGCTTTCATCTAGCTGGCAGATCCGTAGGCTCGCCTGTGGGGGATAGGTTT
Source organism: Platanthera guangdongensis (assembly GCA_039583875.1). Taxonomy (NCBI): domain Eukaryota; kingdom Viridiplantae; phylum Streptophyta; class Magnoliopsida; order Asparagales; family Orchidaceae; genus Platanthera; species Platanthera guangdongensis. The sequence continues at coordinate 102,152,852 of CM077166.1, read as the reverse complement.
GGTTGGTTTGAGAACGTCATCGGCTCCCCGAGCTCGGCTCGGCCCCAGGTAGACCCGCTGTGCAGGCTTTCATCTAGCTGGCAGGTCCGTAGGCTCGCCTGTGGGGGATAGGTTTGGTTGGTTTGAGAACGTCATCGGCACCCCGAGTGTAACGTCCCGAATCGCTCTAGGCCCCTAGTGTGTGTTTTTGAGTCAGGAGGGTTGACTCGAGTCCTGAGAAGTGCAGGGAATTGGACTGCACTTGTGGAGAAGTGGAGAAATCAGTGCAGAGAGACACGGGTAGTGACACAGGTAGTGACACGGGTAGTGACACGGGTAGTGACACGGGTAGTGACACGGGTAGTGACACGGGTAGTGACACGGGTCACGACACGGGCGTGTCCCTACCCGTGTCTGTCGAGTTACACTCGACAGGCCGTGTCGAGACTGACGAGCTGTGTCGACATCATGTGACATGGGTAGCGACACGGCCGTGTCCCTACCCGTGTGTGTCGAGTTACACTCGACACGCCGTGTCGAGTCTGACGAGCTGTGTCGACATCATGTGACACGGGTAGCGACACGGGCGTGTCCCTACCCGTGTGTGTCGAGTTCCACTCGACGAAAGGTGTCGAGATCGACGAACTGCGCACGTCGACTTCGACGAATGAACATGACACGGGTAGAGACACGGGCGTGTCCCTACCACGTGTTCTCCAGTCAACGATTTTGATGGATCATCGAGATGCAACCCGAGAAGGACACGGCCAAGGACACGGCCAGGAACACGGCCATGTCAAATATTGTACCGACATGGAAACTGTCGTTGCCGCTTCACCAGGCAGGACACGGGTAAGGACACAGCCGTGTACCTACCCGTTTCACATTTTATATATAAGGGGGACAGAAAACCCTAGCCGTTTTCATGTTCATTTCATCCCCTAATTCCTGTGAGAACTCCTGGTGAGAGGGAAACTGCTGGAGCAAGTCCTACCGAAGGAGATCCGCCATCGCCGTGAAAGAGAAGATGGTGGTACCGCTGGAGCCAATGTGAGTTTCCTACCCTCTCCCTTGGTACTAGATCTATAGTTATTTTCCTAGGCGAGACATCGACTCAAGAGAGTCTTGATGGTGAGGAGGAGTTTTCTAGGAAAGTCTTAGGTTTTAGATCTCTTCAACCACGCCCTTCTTCAATGTGATGATAAGGGATGGTTTCGTGAAGGATATTGGCCTCTTGAGGGTGAATAAGGGAGGAGGTGTTCTGGAATGATTTGGGAATAATCGCCTTGAGGAGGAAGATGAACCGATGCCGTTCATTCCACCTTAAGATGCGTGGGGAATCTGTATTTTGTGCGCAGCGAACTTCGTGGTCATTTTAAGTATAATATGTCCAGATCTGGGATTTCGGCTTAACACGAAAGTTGAAGCCCTTGAAAATACCTTTCCAACGAATTGTTGCACGACTTCTGGAGAAGTCGGTAGCCACGGGAAAGTCTAAACGAAAATGGTGTTCAATAAATCCCGTATGCATAAACTGTGTTCTGTACGCAGCGGACTTCAAGTCCGATTTCAAATAGGATAATGTCAAATCTGGGTTGAGGTCTGAATACGAGAATTGTAGACCATGGAAATACCTTTCCATCGTGGGGTTACACGACTTCATCGGATTCATGTAGCTTCGGGAATCTCCGGTCTAAGTTGCTGTCCAGATTCAACCTGCACCTAAAATCTGGGCTTAATGGAAAATGGATTTTGATTCAGTGGAATTAATAATGCAAGATACTTGGCTTGGCTGAACTTTTATGAGTATTCATTTGTTGCATGATTGAAGTAGCTTATTAATCAGATTTCATATTATCAAATTGTGAAACAATCTTATTTAAACGGATTGAATTGCTAGAAATTGAAAGATTGATAATTGGGCACTTCATGTTTATATTATGACATTATCGAATTGAAAGTGTGTTAGATCTTTATATGCCCACCATGTTTATATTACATTGTCATCATTTGGAAAGTCATATATATGTATAGATTATGGCCATGGGTATGATTGGTTAATGAAATGAGTCTAGTAGTCCAATACCTAGAGCGTCGACTCTCTACGGGTAGTATTGCGAAGGGATGTAAGTGCGGTGTTGACCGCCACTTGTTTTGGTTGTGTTGTGATAAGGTATGGATGGATGGTTGGGATGTGTTCTCGTGCTTACTTCCGAGGCCCCTTCCATGTTATGTTGATGTGGTATTTGCATGTGGTGTGAGTCGACACGCGGTGTCGTAATCCTGGCTTAAGGATTGTGTGGCAGGTCTATGGGCTCGCCAGTCGTCACACCGACGAGAGTTGGCAGTTAGACTTGGTCGGTTTGGGCTGTGTCCTCGGTGTTCACGTCCCGAGGCCCCTCCGGCCATGTGAACGGTTGGGCTGTGTCCTCGTGCTTTCTTCCGAGGCCCGTTTCGGGTCACACAAGGCCAGTTCGGGCTGTGTTCTTGGTGCACATCCACCCAAGACCCCGTTGGACCATAGTACGCATGGGCTCCGTTGTTTTGTTCTTAGTGTTCAGGCGTACGGAGGCCTAGGTGAAGTAGTGTGATACCCGCGTAGTAGTAGAAGTGCCCGTTCCACTGTCACCGCCTGGCCACGTCGGCTGATGCCTGAGAGGTTAGCTACCTGCTCGAAAAGTGGGAACTATAGTCTGTGTCGACATAGCAATTGCATGAGTGTGCATGGGTGAGTCATTGCATAGCATTCATAGCATTTCATAACATTGCACAACAAGATCCTCGTCGTATAAGTTTGTATGAGCACTCCTATACGATGAGTTACTTTATGCAACCCGATCCTTAACTTATAAGTTTGTATGGGCATTTTTATAAGTTAAGTTACTTTCCTGCTGTAGATTACCTTACACCTATTGTTATATGATGTTAGCTTATAGAACTGCTAGATTATACATTATATTCATGTACCTTGCCACCTGCTTATACTCCTTTACTTGCATACTTGTTATATACTATACTCTTGTTCCTTTTCTCCGCCCGGTGCCGAGGAGTCGCCGGGGGAGCGGATGTGAAACCACTTAGTCGTTTCGACTAACGGTTGCTACGTCTTCCTTTTTAGGAGGTCACGCCGCAGGTAGAGCAGCCGCAGACTACGCAGCAGGACATCCAGGCCAGGACGACAGGGCCTGATGTGACGGTGCCGTCGATACCGTCGGTTACTGATGTTAGTATTTTGATTACTCTGATGTAGCCCGTTTGGGCAATGATTAGCTGTACTTTGATATTTTGTAGAAGTATGTTTAGCTTCTCATTATTTCATGTTTTGGACATTATATACTTAGTGTGGATTTTGACTTCTCTTGCTTATTTTTTTGGTTGGGTTGGCATTTATATTGATATGGTTGTAGCCGGCGGAATAGGCGTCTTGTGGTACATGTTAGCCCGTGTGCTAATGCTACCGCAAGGCGGCTGTTCCGGGCATAAGACTCCCCCTTCGTGACGTGTTTTGGAATCCGGGGAGGAGGGGTCTTACAAATGGTATCAGTTTGCCACGATCCTCAACTAAGGAAGTGATTCAACAATGGTGCCACCCCCGTTTGGTTAGTCAGTTTGGGGACAAACTGACTTAGCGGAAGCAGTGGTGTGACCATATGTAATTCACATTAAGTTTGTCCAACTTTGACCTTGAGTTTAGCCAACCTGACAACAAATTTGTCGTGTACGTGTAGGTTCCACTGCATGTTGAGCCGATGGTGGGTACTCCTACCCCTCCCATACCCACTCAGTTCCAACAGTCTGAGTTGGGGCGGACGCTCACCGCCATTCTTGATGCTTTTAAGGCACAGCAGGCTCCGGTGCAACAACAGGCCCCGAGCTCCAACTGGTTGAGCACCTTCCGGGCTCTCTCCCCTCCAGTCTACCTTGGGACAGAGTCAGCCGTACGTACAGAGGAATGGCTAGACACGGTACAGGAGTTGTTGCCTGGTATCCGTTGTCCGGCCAACACGGCAGTGACGTTGGCAGTGTCCATCTTGGACTTACATGCGAAGAGGTGGTGGAAGTCCCTCATGGGCTCTACCTTCCAAGGCCGAATCTACACTGAGATAAGTTGGAGTGAATTCTCGGGTGTTTTCTTGGAGCACTTTATCCCTACATCGGCCCGAGATGAGCTTGAGCAGAGGTTCCTTCTACTAAAGCAGGGATCAAAGTCGGTTACAGAATACCAGCGGGAGTTCCAGCATCTCGTATGGTTTGTGGATTCTTATGAGTTGGATGATAGAGGTTTTGCCAAGCGCTTCTATAAAGGGCTGCGAGATCCCCTAAGGCAGTCCCTTTTGTTTAAAGCGGATGGTAGCTTGGCAGAGATCATTGATATGGAGAAAAGATTGGAGGCAGACCACCTGGGATGTAGTAAGAGGCCTGCGGAGGACGTGATGGATGCCGGCCCAAGTAATAGAAGGAGGCGGGACTTCAGAGGAGGAAGAGGATATCAAAGAGGTGGAGGGCGTGTCCACCGAAACTATAGGGTGGAGCATCCAGTTCCGCAGCCGCCTGCGTTACCTCCACCCCCACAGCCTCAGCAATTTCAACAACCTGAAGGGCGTCGTGGTCTGGTGTGCTTCGAATGCAACCAGCCGGGCCACATCCGGCATTTTTGCCCGCAGCTATATGGGAACGCCCCTCCTGCTCTCCCTCCTGCTCTCCCTCCTGCTCTCCCTCCAGCAGCTCCATGAGGGCGGGGATATATGTGTGGTCGAGGACGAGGACCGCCAAGAGGAAACCCCGGACCGGTATGAGATCAGGTGTACGTGCTTGACATGGCGCAGGAACGGAACGCACAAGATATGATTGCAGGTATGATTTAATTAATTTACATATTTGCATGGTCTAACTTGAATTGATTAGAACTTACTAGCCACTAGTAATAAGTTTTGGTTGTTGGTACTTAGGCACCGTGATTATTGGCTGGAAGACAGCCTATGAGCTGTTCGATACCGGTGCCTCACACTCCTTTGTGTCCGAGGATTTCATAAAAGACGTGGATGGTGTACAGTACTTCACTGGCATAGCCCGACGTGTACGCCTTCCGGATGGCTTGGAGATGATCGCAACCGCCAAGTGCGAGTTGGAGTTATTTATTGATGGGAAGGCCTTTGATACGCCAGCCACGGTTCTAAGAATGCCGGAGTTTGACATCATTTTGGGCATGGCATGGTTGGATTGGCACTTCGCCAGGATCAACTGCGCGGAGAAGCGGATCTATTTGAGACATGGAGACTCTGACGTCATCTTCCAAGGTATTGGCTTCACGCCTCGCATGATGTTATCTTCCGTCCAGGTTGTAAAAGCTCATATGAAGGGGGACGAGGTCTTCATGATCTGGTTCGAGTTGAAGGAGGAAGCGTTGGAATTAATGGATGTACGGGTTGTGCGGGATTTTCCCGAGGTATTTCCTGAGAAGCTACCAGGATTACCTCCGTATAGAGAGGTTGACTTCCAGATCAATCTAGTACCAGGTGCCAAGCCTGTATCCAAGACTCCGTACAGAATGGCCCCGAAAGAACTCGCGGAGTTTAGAGTTCAGTTGCAAGAACTGATGGAGTCAGGGTTCGTTCGGCCCTGTTCATCACCCTGGGGAGCCCCTGTGCTGTTCGTGAAGAAGAAGGATGGAACCCTGCGATTATGCATAGATTATCGGGAACTCAATCTGCTGACGGTGCGGAACACATATCCGCTACCTCGGATCGACGAGTTGTTCGATCAATTGTGGGAGCACATTGGTTCTCTAAACTGGATTTGCGCTCTGGATACTATCAGTTGAGGATACAAGAAGGGAACATTCAGAAAACAGTCTTCAGTTCGAGATATAGTTTGTATGAGTTCACAGTAATGCCGTTTGGGCTCACAAATGCCCCTTCTGCCTTCATGAGTTTGATGAACAAGGTGTTTGAACCGTATTTGGACATCTTCATCATTGTTTTCATCGACGACATCTTGGTCTACTCAAAGACGGAGAAGGAGCATGTCGAGCACCTGACCTTGGTTTTGAAGAAATTGAAGGAGCATGCCTTGTATGCCAAGTTTAGCAAGTGTGAATTCTGGCTTAAGGAGGTTGCCTTTTTGGGGCATGTGATCAGTGGAGCAGGATTAGCGGTGGATCTAGCAAAGGTGCGAGCCGTGAAGGAGTGGTCGCCCTTGAAGTCGGCGGCCGATGTACGAAGCTTTCTTGGACTTGCTGGGTACTACCGCAAGTTCGTGAAAGGATTTTCCAAGATTGCCCTTCCTCTTACCTCCTTGACGAAGAAGGGTGTGTCGTTTGAGTGGACACCTCAATGTGAAGCAGCATTTCAAGAGTTGAAGGATAGGCTTACCTCCGCCCCCATCCTTGCACTTCCATCGGGGAAGGAAGGATTCCAAGTTTACACGGACGCATCATATCAAGGGATGGGAGCAGTATTGATGCAGCACGGGCACGTGATCGCATATGCTTCAAGGCAGTTAAAGAAACATGAAATCAATTACCCGGTTCATGATTTGGAGTTGGGAGCAGTGGTCTTCGCTTTGAAGGTCTGGAGGCATTACCTATATGGCGTACACTGCGAGATCTTTTCCGATCACAAGAACTTGAAGTATGTCCACACTCAGAAGAAGTTGAACCTGAGACAACGACGGTGGTTGTAATTTCTATGCGACTATGAGTTCACCATGAACTACCACCCCGGGAAAGCGAACTCGGTAGCCAATGCCTTGAGTAGAAAAGTGCCAGGCTCTAGCCCAGAGTCTCGGTTGATGAGTATGGAGTTGGCCTGGATGATCGAGGAGATGGAAATTACTCTAGTATTCAAGGCTCCTTCGGCAGAGTATGCAGAGTATTTGGCCAACATGAGCATAGTTTGTGATATCAGAGACCGGATTCGGGTGGAGCAAGGAATGGATGCGCCCTTGGCCCCGGCAATCAAGGCAATTGAAGATGGGACCACCGATGAGTACACACTCAAAGTCGGCCTCGTTTATTTTCGTGGCCGACTCTATATTCCCAAGGGCGGCAAAATTCGGGAGGATATCTTGGGAGAGGCACATTCCTCGCAATATTCAGTGCACCCGGGTATTGCTAAGATGTACGCCGGATTGCGAAAGACCATGTGTTGGCCGGGAATGAAGAAGGATGTCCGGTATTATGTCACTCATTGTGAAGCATGTCAAAGAGTGAAGGCTGAATGCAGGAGTCCCGGTGGTTTGTTGCAGTCGCTGCCCATCCCCGAATGGAAGTTCGAGGATATCTCCATGGACTTTGTCATGGGTTACCTCGTTCCCGCTCCGGGAATGATTCAGTGTGGGTTATTGTTGATCGACTGACAAAGGTGGCCCGGTTCATTGCAATGAAGAAGGAAGCACACGTGGATGTTTTGGTACGCCTTTTTGTGGAGCAATTTGTACGTTATCATGGCGTGCCCAAGACAATTGTTTCGGATCGGGATGGTCGGTTTACATCCAATGAGTGGAAGGCTGTACAGGCGTATTTGGGCTCGCGCCTAACCTTTAGTACCGCATTTCATCCTCAGATGGACAGGCAGTCTGAAAGGACCATCAGAACACTGGAAGATTTATTAAGGTTATGTGTGCTGGACAGAGGAGAGCCATGGGAAAAGCTCTTGCCACTAGTGGAATTCTCCTATAATAATAGCCATCAGGCGAGCATCGGCATGGCGCCCCATGAAGCCCTTTACGGAAGAAGGTGCAGGACTCCCTTGTCTTGGGTGCAAGATGAAGATCTGAAGGCATTGGGAAACGAATACATAGATGATACTGATGCGGCGGTCAGATTGATACGGGATCGCATGTTGGAGGCTCAAAGTCGACAGGCGAAATATTACAATAAAAAGCACCGGATGGTGGAGTTCCAAGTGGGCGAAAAAGTGTTTCTCAAGATTCGGCCGATGCATGGTGTGTCGCGGGTACGTGGGGTGAAAAAGCTCAGCCCAAGGTATGTTGGGCCTTATATTATACTAGAAAGGATCGGCCCGTTGGCCTATCGGTTGGAGTTACCACCAGAACTAGAAAATCTCCACGACGTGTTCCATGTGTCGTCGCTTCGAAAAGCACGGTTGCGGCCCGACCAGTATATTCCCACTACTGATGGTGCAGTGGCATCAGATAGGTCTGTGCGACTAGAGCCGGTGCGGATTGTTGACAGCGAGACAAGAACTTTGCGCCGCAAAAGTGTACCCTTAGTGAAGGTGCTATGGTCGAATCATGGGAAGGAGGAGTACACATGGGAGCCAATGGATTTGATGCAGCAACGCTACCCGGAGTTGTTTGCTCAAGGTAATCTTATTTAAAAGCATATGTTAAATTTCCTGTTATGTTTTTCTCCCCACAGCCTAAGCCTGATTTCGGGGACGAAATCTTTTATTTTGTTTATAGGATTTGTAACATCCCGAATCGCTCTAGGCCCCTATTGTGTGTTTTTGAGTCAGGAGGGTTGACTCGAGTCCTGAGAAGTGCAGGGAATTGGACTGCACTTGTGGAGAAGTGGAGAAATCAGTGCAGAGAGACACGGGTAGTGACACGGGTAGTGACACGGGTAGTGACACGGGTAGTGACACGGGTAGTGACACGGGTCGCGACACGGGCGTGTCCCTACCCGTGTCTGTCGAGTTACACTCGACAGGCCGTGTCGAGACTGACGAGCTGTGTCGACATCATGTGAAACGGGTAGCGACACGGCAGTGTCCCTACCCGTGTGTGTCGAGTTACACTCGACACGCCGTGTCGAGTCTGACGAGCTGTGTCGACATCATGTGACATGGGTAGCAACACGGGCGTGTCCCTACCCGTGTGTGTCGAGTTCCACTCGACGAAAGGTGTCGAGATCGACGAACTGCACGTCGACTTCGACAAATGAACATGACACGGGTAGAGACACGGGCGTGTCCCTACCCATGTGCTCCAGTCGACGATTTTGATGGATCGTCGAGATGCAACCCGAGAAGGACACGGCCAAGGACACGGCCAGGAACACGGCCGTGTCAAATATTGAACCGACATGGAAACTGTCGTTGCCGCTTCGCCAGGCAGGACACGGGTAAGGACACGGCTGTGTACCTACCCGTGTCACATTTTATATATAAGGGGGACAGAAAACCCTAGCCGTTTTCATGTTCATTTCATCCCCTAATTCCTGTGAGAACTCCTGGTGAGAGGGAAACTGCTGGAGCAAGTCCTACCGAAGGAGATCCGCCATCGTCGTGAAAGAGAAGATGCCGCCAAGGAGAACTACGAGATCCATGGCCGGAAATGGTGGTACCGCTGGAGCCAATGTGAGTTTCCTACCCTCTCCCTTGGTGCTAGATCTATAGTTATTTTCCTAGGAGAGACATCGACTCAAGAGAGTCTTGATGGTGAGGAGGAGTTTTCTAGGAAAGGCCATGCTAAGACTTGTGTCTTAGGTTTTAGATCTCTTCAACCACGCCCTTCTTCAATGTGATGATAAGGGATGATTTCGTGAAGGATATTGGCCTCTTGAGGGTGAATAAGGGAGGAGGTTTTCTGGAATGATTTGGTAAGAATCGCCTTGAGGAGGAAGATGAACCGATGCCGTTCATTCCGCCCTAAGATGCATGCGGAATCTGTATTTTGCGCGCAGCGAACTTCGTGGTCATTTTTATATATGATATGGCCAGATCTGGGATTTCGGCTAAACATGAAAGTTGAAGCCCTTGAAAATACCTTTCCAACGAATTGTTGCACGACTTCTGGAGAAGTGGGTAGCCACAGGAAAGTCTAAACGAAAATGGTGTTCAATAAATCCCGTATGCAGAAACTGTGTTCTGTACGCAGCGGACTTCAAGTCCGATTTCAAATAGGATAATGTCAAATCTGGGTTGAGGTCTGAATACGAGAGTTGTAGACCACGGACATACCTTTCCATCGTGGGGTTACACGACTTCATCAGATTCCTGTAGCTTCGGGAATCTCCGGTCGAAATTGCTGTCCAGATTCAACCTGCACCTAAAATCTGGGCTTAATGGAAAATGGATTTTGATTCGGTGGAATTAATAATGCAAGATACTTGGCTTGGCTGAACTTTTATGAGTATTCATTTGTTGCATGATTGAAGTAGCTTATTAATCAGATTTCATATTATCAAATTGTGAAACAATCTTATTTAAACGAATTGAATTAGTAGAAATTGAAAGATTGATAATTGGACACTTCATGTTTATATTATGACATTATCGAATGGAAAGTGTGTTAGATCTTTATATGCCCACCATGTTTATATTACATTGTCATCATTTGGAAAGTCATATAGATGTATAGATTATGACCATGGGTATGATTGGTTAATGAAATGAGTCTAGTAGTCCAATACCTAGAGCGTCGACTCCCTACGGGTAGTATTGCGAAGGGATATAAGTGCGGTGTTGACCGTCACTTGTTTTGGTTGTGTTGTGATAAGGTATGGATGGATGGTTGGGCTGTGTTCTCGTGCTTACTTCCGAGGCCCCTTCTATATTATGTTGATGTGGTATTTGCATGTGGTGTGAGTCGACACGCGGTGTCGTAATCCTGGGTTAAGGATAGTGTGGCAGGTCTACGGGCTCGCGAGTCGTCACACCGATGGGAGTTGGCAGTTAGACTTGGTCGGTTTGGGCTGTGTCCTCGGTGTTCACGTCCCGAGGCCCCTCCGGCCATGTGAACGGTTGGGCTGTCTCCTCTTGCTTTCTTCCGAGGCCCCTTCCGGGTCACACAAGGCCAGTTCGGGCTGTGTTCTTGGTGCACATCCACCCAAGACCCCGCTGGGCCATAGTACGCATGGGCTCCGCGGTTGTGTTCTTAGCGTTGAGGCGTACGGAGGCCTAGGTGAAGTAGTGTGATACCCGCCTAGTAGTAGAAGTGCCCGTTCTACTGTCACCGCTTGGCCACGGCGGCTGATGCCTGAGAGGCTAGCTACCTGCTCGAAAAGTGGGAACTATAGTCTGTGTCGACATAGCAATTGCATTGGTGTGCATGGGTGAGTCATTGCATAGCATTCATAGCATTTCATAACATTGCACAACAAGATCCTCATCGTATAAGTTTGTATGGGCACTCCTATACGATGAGTTACTTTATGTAACCCGATCCTTAACTTATAAGTTTGTATGAGCATTCTTATAAGTTAAGTTACTTTCCTGCTGTAGATTTCCTTACACCTGTTGTTATATGATATTAGCTTGTAGAACTGCTAGATTATACATTATATTCATGTACCTTGCCACCTGCTTATACTCCTTTACTTGCATACTTGTTATATAATATACTCTTGTTACTTTTCTCCACCCAGTGCCGAGGAGTCGCCGGGGGAGCGGATGTGAAACCACTTAGTCGTTTCGACTAACGGTTGCTACGTCTTCCTTTTTAGGAGGTCACGCCGCAGGTAGAGCAGCCGCAGACTACGCAGCAGGACAGCCAGGCCAGGACGACAGGGCCTGATGTGACGGTGCCGTCGATACCGTCGGTTACTGATGTTAGTATTTTGATTACTCTGATGTAGCCCGTTTGGGCAATGATTAGCTGTACTCTGATATTTTGCAGAAGCATGTTTAGCTTCTCATTATTTCATGTTTTGGACATTATATACTTAGTGTGGATTTTGACTTCTCTTGCTTATTTTTTTGGTTGGGTTGGCATTTATATTGATATGGTTGTAGCCGGCGGAATAGGCGTCTTGTGGTACAGGTTAGCCCGTGTGCTAATGCTATCGCAAGGCGGCTGTTCCGGGCATAAGACTCCCCATTCGTGACGTGTTTTGGAATCCGGGGAGGAGGGGTCTTACACTGAGCTCGGCTCGGGCCCAGGTAGACCCGCTGCGCAGGCTCTCATCTAGCTGACAGGTCCGTAGGCTCGCCTGTGGGGGATAGGTTTGGTTGGTTTGAGAACTTCATCGGCACCCCGAGCTCGGCTCGGCCCCAGGTAGACCCGCTGCTCAGGCTCTCATCTAGCTGGAAGGTCCGAAGGCTCGCCTGTGGGGGATTGGTTTGGTTTGAGATCGTCATCGGAACCCCGAGCTCAGCTCAGCCCTAGGTAGACCCGCTGTGCAAGCTCTCATCTAGCTGGCAGGTCCGAAGGCTCGCCTGTGGGGGATAGGTTTGGTTTGAGATCGTCATCGGCACCCCGAGCTCGGCTTGGCCCCAGGTAGACCCGCTGCGCAGGCTCTCATCTAGCTGGCAGGTCCGTAGGCTCGCCTGTGGGGGTAAGGGACCTCGAGTGCTGCTCGGCCCCGGGTAGACTCGCTACTCAGGCTCTCATTAGTTGTGCAGGGCGGTAGGCACACCTGGGGGGAAAGGATTAGCTCCGCATGCTCAAGAGATTGCAAAATATTTGGCTTCATTATTTCATAATATCTTGAAAATTATGTACTTATTGTAAGTAAATGTATAAGGGCAATCCAATAGCAGTGAAAAAAAACGTATCGAGTGGTTCAACAAGATCAGAAGGGGCATGAAAAGATTAGTGGGCATAACTGCATAAGTGCAATTTTTAGTTTCTCCCAAAATTTTTCTTTGGGTCGGCTCCCACTCGCCGTATACTTGGGGTTGGACATTTCTTTCCGAGCTTGTACCAACCTCGAAAAGAGAGGGGATTGTGTACAACCCCGTATCCCGTCGAGCGGGATCCTCCCCAAGTGGCGCGCTCGGGACATGTTATGAACGACGTTTTGGTGCAGCCCCGTTCGAGGATGTGCGAGTAGTTGTGCGTGCGTGCGGAGAATTTATAATTGAAGGCATTTTATTGGTATTGAATTAATATCTTTATATATATATATATATATATATATATATATATATATATATATATATATATATATATATATATATATATATATATATATATATATATATATATATATATATATATATATATATATATATATATATATGCTGGCACATGGGGAGGCGGAAAGAAAAGGAGTGAAGGCAGATAAAAATAAGAATAAAGGCAAAAGGAAGAGAGTGAGGGAGAGGAGGGGGGCGGTGTACAGCAAAACAAAAAGTGGGCTGGGGCTCGGGAGGAAGAGGGGGAAGAAAATGTAATAAAAAGGGGAAAGCAGGGAGGCATCAGAGGGGCTTCCCGGCTAGGGTTTGGCCAAGGCAACAATCCCGCCTCTTCTCTCTCTCTCGGCCTGGAACAGCGGCAACCCCTCAACCCCGGCCTATCCCACTCTCTCTTGGCCTGGCGCAGCACAGCCGCCTCTGCCTCTTCCTCCCACTCTCTCCCGTCGCCGCCCGAGCCAAGATCGGCCGTCTACAGTAGCCGCCCGCCCCCGCATCCCTCTCTCCATCGCTGTCGCCTAAGCAAAGCAGCCGCCCGCCCCCGCATCCCTCTCTCCGCCACTATTGCCTAAGTAAAGCAGCCCCAACCACGGCTCCCTCTCTCTCTCCATCCTGCCGGCCTACAGCAGAGCCCGACGCCGCCTCCCTTCTTTCCTCCCGTCGCCGCCTAGGGTAGAGGCCGGCCACTTGCAGCCGGGATCGGCCTCGTACAGCAGCGGCCTGCCACTTGGAGCACGGTCGACCATGGAGAGGCTCGGCCATGGAGGGGAAAAATCATTCGAAGCTTTTAACTCTCCCACGGTGGTCTGATCCGAGCATGGACAACCACTACGGATGCTAGACGTGGAGCCTCGGGCAATGAGCGCGGTTGCGGCCCCGCCAAACACGCGTCAAGGGTAACGAAACTTCTACTTGGGCAGGTGAAGCCCTCAGTTTCCATATTTGCATGGAAGCCCCTCTCCACCAACGGGTGGGGGAAGGGAGCTCTCCGACGGGTTGACGTGTACGTCACCGCAATTAACTGTGTTAGCACCCAGAAGCGTGATACGGGTTTTGACATGTTGTGTGAAGCCCATCCGGACGTGTGAGCTGGATTGGTGATATTCTGGGGTTCCCGGAGAAGACTCTGAGGAAGTTGTATACTTTCCATTTGCAGGGAATGCGCACCATAGCCCCGAAAAAGGTGTATGTGCAATATGTTCGGCCAGCTTATGTTAACCAACTGGCATTTATCTGACCGCCGCTTGTCGAGACGTTGGCGTACAGGTGTTGCAGTACCAGGCGGGGAGTAGCGGGCTTAAGCCCAAGCTTGTGCCGGCCCTCGAATGCCTTTTTTGTTTATATTGCCGGCCTGCGTGTCGAAGTATGAAATTCATATTCCTGTAATATTCTTTTAATATCTGTGATGCTCTGAGGATGTGTAGTTTTTTTTCTCGCTTTAGGAGGGCGGTGTTCTCGTGAACCGCTCGCCCAGTGGGGGCCCCGAGGTATGGTTGCCGGGAAGCCCCTCATGGCCTGTTGACAGCTTTTTAGAATAGCGGAATTACGTTGTTCGTAGCCCAGTTTGGGCAGCGCGTCGAGGAATTGCTCGACGAGTTTGCGACATCAGTAGGGCGGGTGAGGAGCATTTTCTGTAGACCCAAGGAGACACATCTAGATAGGAGAGAGTTGGTCTTGAGATCCTCCTTGGATGTTCCGGTCGGCCAAGAGCGCCCTTCGAAGGTGTCTTAGCTCAGCCTTTGGCTTGGGAGGGAAAGAGTTTGTTAGTCTTCCGGGTATGCAGTGCGTCCTCCACGCTGAGACCTTGGGTCTGTCCCTTGTGTTCCTAATCTGATGCCTAGATCGTTCGCTTGAGGGTAGTTGGTGCGCGGTCACCCCTCTTTTGGGACCCCGAACTCCACAGAAGCCAATTTTTGGCTTCAACATTTACCCTTTACAATACAACAAATTTGATAGTCTTATTATTTCATGATTACATAGAATTGAGTTAATGAATGAGTATTTTCATGTAATTGCTCATAAGCTTTCGGCTGTTTATCATCTTTAATCCTTCGATGTTTATTTATCCAAATAATCATAGTTAGGTTAATTTAGATTAGAAATCAATTTTAATTATAGGTATGATAATAGAGTGAGGGTGAGTACGAGAACTTGAAAGGATCCTGAGGAATACGACACGAGATGTAGATTTCTATTATACTATGATTGATAGGTGTACTTGCCTGAAAGTTAATTCAATCTAGCTTATGCCCATCTACGTAGTTTATACTAGAGTGTAGAATGAATCCGCATCAAGTTATTACTTGTTAGCAAAACAATTCATCAATCACGAGCCTCGGTCTTTGGCATTGCTCATCTAAGTGGCCTGCCTACTTTCTTCCTATGTATGACCGAACGATTTTCCCGAATTCCAATTTTGAGTAGAAACAATATTTATTTGCACATGTTGAAAAGTATAAACTCCATAATATAATTAAAAAGTTTATCTATTATATTTTCTATGCCATGATGTATTTGATTTCTCGCAATACTTTTTTTGGAAATTACTAAGCCAACTAACTGTTTTCTGGTCCACGGGGTGATGATTTGCTCGGGACGAGCAAATGTTTAAGTCTGGTGGTGTGATGAGTCCGATTTATATAGGGTTTTCAGACTCATCTGGGCCTGTTTTCTCACTTGTGCGCTGCATTTCAACCGGTAATCGGTTATATTTGCTTCGATCGGTCAATGACCACACTGTGCACCGCTTTGGCCCGAGGGTTTGCAATTGTGCATTATGTTATCGGGGGTAAACCCATGGTGCTCCACATGGCTATTTCCGGCTGTTTTTTGTTGTGTCTTGGTGCTGGGAGCTTGTGCTCCAGTTTTGGTTTTTACTGTTCAGAAAGTGCATTTTCCCCATGACAGGAATTTTGATTTGTGGAAAACGCATGGTCATGCATTTCCTTAGCGCACGCTTTTGCCCAATCGTGTGTTTTGATGAGCAGGAGAAGACTCGAGTGGAGGTCGATGAATTTCGTCGAGCTGAGCTCGACGATCTTCACGTACGGTTTCTTCGGAACTGTGCGCGAAGGAAACACACTGTTTTCCTGTGGCTGCCTTGATTTATTGTGCTCTGTTGTTAATCGTGTGATTTGCTCACGCACGGCCAGACGTGCCCGTGCACGAGTAAAATGTACGATTCCACCTGCTTGCTGGAAATTTCTGCTTTCTGTTGTTACCCTTGTATTTTCCTTCACGCACGGGTGGAAGCGTCCGTGCGCGAGGAAACGCACGGGTCAACACTTATTCTTCCGCAAGATTGTTCTGGAAATTAATATCACAAGGTTAACGCACAGTCGTGCACCTAACCGTGTGTGACAATTATTTTCGACTTCTCTATTTAAGTCGCGGGTCTCATTAGCCCAAGGATCCAGTCCACCATTTCCGCTCATTTGAGTGGGAAAACCTTCCTCCTGCCGTTTTCTTCTCTCTCCTCCTTGGACACCTCATCTGGCCACCATTCTCCCTCCAAAAGCTCTCAATAGCTTCATCTTCGACCGCCATCATCTTCTCCAACCTCAAAGCTCTGTTTCAAGCTCTAAGGTGATGCATACGTGGATTTCTCCGGTTAGGTTTAACCCGACGACTATTCAGGAAGAAGACGGGATATTAGAAGGAAGTGACAACCCTTCTCAATCACGGACATCATCTGTAGATCGAGCACGGACAAGGCCCGACAACCCTTGACTCTGGCCGCGAATCTCGGAAAGTCTTCGTGTGTATGGTTGTATCTCTCCCCCTTCTCATGTAGTAACTCTTCTCTTAATTGCTTGGTTGTTGGATTGAAGAGAAAGAAGTTGATTTACTTAATGATTTCAGCATGTCTATGTGTTGACATATGTTAGTTCTTGATTGTGTTGGTGTGCGTCCATCCTTTGTTTTCTTGACGAGATAACGCCGTCCTAACAATTTTTAGTAGCGTGCGTGGTGAAGAAGTGACTGCGACCTTCAATGTTTTGTCCATCCTCCTTATTATTCAATTGAGTAATCCACCCAAGCGATGCGGTTAAGGCAACCCGCATTAGTTTTATTAGTGTTAAAATTAGGAAACCAAAAATCAAAACTCCTCCTCCTCAACTAAAGGAGAGGTGGAGGAGATGGAAGTAGAGGAATAGGTCCGCACCCAGGTGGAGGTGGCGGAAGGAGTCCTGGATGAGCAGGTCGAAATAATGGCCTTATAGGAAGCTGAGGAGGAGGAGGTCCCAGTCCTAGGTGAGGGAGCCATTGGAGAGTGGGAAGAGCAATCCCGTCTAGAGATAGCCGAGGAGGTGGTGGAGATGGAGGTTTTCAACTAGGGAGGCATGGTGGAAATGGTCCGGATCAGTGGGGCGCTGAGCCCGAAGAACCGAGGGAGGATGCTGATGTGCTTCTAGAAGAACCTGGACATCTTCGCATGGAACACGACAGAAATGAAGTGGATCGATTTGGATGTCGCCTTCCACCGCCTCAACCTGGATCCAGAAGCCCGCCCCATCTAGCAAAAGAAGAGGTCCACAACTGACATGTTGGGCGAGCCCATCAAGGAGGAGGTGGCCAATCTCCTCAAGGCTGGCTTCATATCCGAAATCCAATACCCCCGCTGGGTATCCAATGTTGTAATGGTTAAAAAGGAAATGGCCGGACGAGGATGTGCGTGGATTTTCTTTATTATATAAATCATGTCCTATGGATTGTTATCCCTTGCCTGGGATCGACGCGCTGGTTGACTCAGCTGTTGGTTTTTCTGTGATGAGTTTCTTATATGGTTTTTCAGGTTATCATCAAATTAGGATGCACCCACACGACATAAAAGATATCTCCTTTATCACTAGGGACGGGTACTACTGCTACAAAATGATGCCCTTTGGGCTAAATAATGTGGGGGCAACATATCAAAAGATGATGAACCAGGTCTTCCAAGACTAAAAGGGGAGGAATCTGGAGGTGTACGTAGATGATCTTATGTTCAAAAGCCGAGAGGTGGAATCTTATCTTCGGGATCTGGAGGAGACCTTGGGCATCCTACAGAAGTATAAGATGAGGCTAAACCCCTTGAAGTGCGTCTTCGGGGCGAGTAGGGGGAAGTTTCTAGGCCATCTCCTTACTCCTTCAGGGGTGGAGCCCAAACCTGACAAGGTCAAGGCGATCATGGAGTTGGGGTCACCTCGGAATGCCAAGGAGGACCAGAGGCTGATAAGAAAGTTCGTCGGGCTAAGCAGGTTCCTCTCTTAGGCTGGAGAGAAGTGCTCCACCTTCTTCAAAGCATTAGTGGGGGGAGGGGTCAGAAGTTCGAGTGGTCCAAGGAGTGTGAGGCGGCATTCCAAGCCTTGAAGATGCATTTAACCCAGGCTTCGCTCCTCCAAGGGCCCAAGGATGGGGAGGACTTGTCCTTGTATCTTGGGGTGGGAGCAAAGGCCTTGAGCTCCATATTGGTCCGAGAAGAAGGGAAGAAGCAGTTGCCTATCTAATATGTGAGTAGGGTCTTAAGGAAGGCGGAACTCTGATATACGATCTTAGATTAGCTGTCTTACGCTTTGATCATCTCAGCACGGAGACTCTAACCCTATTTCCACGGGGACTCCATCTAGGTGGTGATTGAACACCCCATCCGCAACATATTTGAGGGGGTGAAGCACTCGGGGAGGTTGTTAAAATGGTCGGTGGAGTTGAGTGAGTTCGACATATCCTTCATTCCCTGCCTCTCGATCAAGGCCCAAGCGATGACTGACTTTCTTGCTGATTTTATGGTTGAGGTAGCGGAGGCGGAACTCACTCGTTCAGTCCCTTGGAGGGTGATGGTGGAAGGTGCTTCTGGGATGCACTCCTTGGGGGTGGGGGTGATCTTGGAGAGCCCTCAGGGAACAAAGATTGAGAAAACTGTGGTCATACATTTTCCCATCATCAACAATCAAGCCGAGTACAAGGAAGTGATAGCAGGATTGCGCCTGGCCAGGGATCTGGTTTTGCATGATGTGGAATTCCTCACAGACTCCATGGTGCTGGCTTCACAGATAAATGCGGAGTTTGAGGAAAGAGAGCCAACTCCCCAGTTGTACTTGGCAAAGGTGAATGGGGTCATCGACATGTTCCAGACCTTCTCCATCTGGCATGTGCCACAGGAGGAAAACGAGCAGGTGGATCAATTGGACAAGCACGCACCCCGGGTGTGTGGAAACCATCACTGACTTGTTCCGCCCTTCCATCGAAGAGGGGGAGCTGATGGAGATAGAACAACACCCCTCATTGATGGATCCTTTTACAACTTTCCAATCTACAAGGGAATACCCAAAGGGGATGGACAAGAAACGACTCATGCATAAGTCGGCATACTACCTTATGTGTGACGGGCAGCTATATAGAAAGAGCCTCTCGAGGATGTTGGCGCGTTGCATGGCTGAGAGGGAGGTGTTGAGGATTTTGGAAGAGCTCCATTCCGGAGAGTGCAGGAGTCACACTGGGAGCCGGACCCTGGAGGGGAGGATAAAAATGCAAGGATATTTCTGGCCAACCCTGGGTCATGATGTTGTTGAGTTCACGAAGAAGTTCCATAAGTGTCAGTTGTTTGCACCTCTCTAGCTTATACCAGCTCAGCGTCTCAGGAGCATCACGACACCCTGGACCTTTGTCATCTCTGGTATGGATCTGGTGGGACCTTTCCCTTAGGCCAGTGGGAAAAGGAGGTTTTATTTGTCATGATCGATTATTTTTCTAAGTGGTTGGAATTGAAGGGGCTTATTAAGGTGACCTCCCATGTAATCCAAAACTTTATTTGGGGGGAGATCATTTGCAGACATGGATTGCCCAGGCCATTGTCACAGACAATGGGCCACAGTCTGCCAGCGTAGGGTTCATTAGCTTTTGTGGACAGCTTGGGATTGATCTCAGGTTTTCCTCGGTCCCCCACCCCAGGAGCAACGAGCAGGTTTTGGTGTCAAGAAGATCATTGTAAACCTCTTGAAGAAGAAAGTTGAGAACGTGAAGGGGAGCAGGGTAGAACAGCTTCCTTCAGTACTCTTGGCCTTGAGGACCATCCCCAACATAGCCACGATAGAGACGCGTTTCAATCTCTCCCATGACTGTGAAGCAGTACTTCCTATAGAGTTCGAGGTCCAAACACCTCGGGTAGTTGAGGAAGAATGAGGTAGAGAAGAGTGGCGAGCTGAGAACGAAGATGAGCTGCGGCTCTCCCTGGACATGGTGGAGGAGCTGTGCGACCTGTCAGCTATTGATGAGTCCAAATTATATACATATTTTTGGACTCTTCTGAGCTAGTTTTCTTTCACAAGCACATCACTTTTAGTTTGTTGCGGTATGTATTTCTTGTAATCTTTATTTCCATAGGAAGTACACTTTAAGCCCGTTTTCAGTGTGATTTCATAGTTTTGTACTTTTCCCTATACTTGGTGTTTTTATGTGTCTAGAGAATGTGGAATGCCCGTTTCGGTGGATCTTTTGTTCTTATTACAGGTACAAGGGTCGTGTGCGTGTTCCGGGACTGTTCGGGAAATCCCAAAACGGTACAGGAACACTGCGCACAGCTATTGGACATAGTGCACATGATCGCTGGTCGTACGCCACTAATCATGCGCTCTATATTCTCCATTTTCCAAGTTCTGTCTGGGGGAATAGCACGACAATTGGACCTAGTGCGCACGAACGCTGGTCATGCGCCACTGCTCGTGTACATTATTCCAGATTTTCTGAAGTTCTGCCATTGCCTATCGCACGATCAAGGGATCAAGTGCGCACGACCACTAGTCATGATCCACTGATCGTGCACATATATATTGATTTTTTTCTGTCCAGCTATAGGATTCTCTGGAGCAGAGCGTCCGATCATCAACTGTTAGAGCGCACGACCACTGGTCGTGCACCACTTATCATGCTCTCTATTTGTGTACTATCATATTTAATCCACTGCTCCATGAATTAGGGCATACACTTTTACATTCTCTCCGCCCAGCTGTTGCGCGCGAAGTGCCGTTCCTCTCCCCCATAGGTCCTCCACTCATCTCTACCCTCCGGGAAGCTTTCTCCAGCCATCCGAAGTCATCTTCACCCCTTCGGAGAGTTCCCGGCCACCAACAACTTGCAACGGAGACCTTTCGGTACTTTTCATTTGAGCAAAGGGAATAAAAACTGAAGGCAAGGGAAGAAGACGGTGGAAGACAAGTGGATTGACAAACCATTTGCCTCCGGAAGCAACCACGGTCAGAGTCGTGAAGTGGACTGACAACCCACCACTCCGGACAGGAACTACGGCTAGACTTTCCCCATTTCGGTTTATTCTACCTCTTCTCTTTGTGGATTGTGCTCTAGAGCTTGTAATAGACTTAAACTTCCTTTTAATTTGTCTATGAATGAAGTTTGTTTGGGTAGTTTCATCCTCAGTTGTAGCTGTGATGCACTCGCCTCATTTCACGTCCATTCCACTCATGCTCTAGAACCACTCTGGCAAATGCTAGAGTTGGTGGATGAAGAGGTGATTACGACCCTCACTTTCCGCAAGGTGTTCATTCCATTCACTTGCTCTCCATCCATCCGCCTAACGAAGCACGACATAGCGGCCTGCATTAGTTTCCATCCGCCAAGCGAAGCGGTGCTTACGACCCGCATTAGTTTTTTTTGTTGTTAACTTATGAATCAAAATAAAAACCCCTTGTTGTTTCTTTAAACTCTTAGTAACGATATCTCTACGACACTATCATGTACCCTTCCTGCATTCCCTCGAGATCGACATTATGGGAAGCTATTCCCAATTTATTACTTGACAGCAACCGGTGCACTTGCCGACGACGCATCAAGTTTTTGGTGTCGTTGCCGGGGAATGCAGACGTACTGTTGATTTGTGTTGTGTATGAGGTCGTTGATAAGTGATTACGAAATTTTGTTATTTCATTTTTTGGCAACTATCTGATGGTTGTAAGGTAGTAGCCGTTGAAATTAACCTTCATTTACCTGTGATCATATGGATTAGTTTGAGATTTCTGCAGATTTAGTCGAATATGTGTCTCGCGGAAGATCCTTTTGTGGAGTCTCAGAGGATGATGCTCTTGATCATCTGCAGTACTTTCGTGAAGTTTGCAACACACTCAATTACGAAAAGGAGAAGTCATATTGGGTCAAGATGCGATTATTCACATTTTCACTTGTTGGAAAGGCAAGAATGTGGTATCACGAATTCCTAACTGACCCGATTGTGTCTTGGAATTTCACAAATTTTTTTCCTTCGTCCTGTCCTTTAATCGATGAGGAAAAGGGGGGTAAATAAAGTCTGCAACTAGAGTCACAACATTTGAAGGTTGAGTCCTATTGCGATCTTCGGTGTTCGGTTGTTCAATGAGTTCTTTACATTGCATTTCCGACGACTCCAACTAAGGCTTACTAATTATGGTTGACTTTCCACTCCACAGTTGCATGACATTCACAGTTTCAGTAGACCGCTGTTCTATGGTCATATAAAAGGGCTTTTGGATGGAATATACAAGATCTGAAGGGCATTATCCCAACTGTCTGCATGCACAAAATCCTGTTAGATGAAAGCGTCAAGCCTTCTGCACAACCGCAGTGACGGTTCAACCTTAAGATGCAAGAAGTAGTGCAGAAAGAAGTGATCAAGTTATTGGACGCTGGAATCATATACCCCATCAGCGACAGCAAATGGGTAAGTCCTATTCATGTAGTGCCAAAAGGGGGATCACGGTGGTAGAAAATGAATGCAATGAACTGCTCCCTCCCAGGACAATCACCAGATGGAGAGCGTGCATTGATTATAGGAAGCTCAATGAGGCTACGCGCAAAGACCATTTCCCACTCTTGTTCATTGATCAAATGTTGGAAAGGCTTGTCAGAAAGAAATATTATTGCTTCCTTGACAGATACTCAGGGTACAACCAAATTCTCTCGACCCTGAGGACCAAGATAAAACAACATTCACCTACCCTGATGGTACATTCACATTCAAGAGGATGCCTTTTGGACTGTGCAATGCTCCTGCGACCTTTCAACGATGCATGCTGGCTATCTTCCACGATATGGTTGAGAAGTTTTTAGAAGTTTTTATGGATGACTTTACTCTTTTTGGTACAGATTTTGATGCGTGTTTGGAGAACCTCACAACCATTCTGAAATGTTGTGAAGACACCAATTTGGTGCTGAATTGGGAGAAATGCCATTTCGTGGTAGAGAAGGGTATAGTTCTTGGACATGAAGTGTCAAGCATGTGTATGGCGGTGGATCAAGCTAAAGTGAAGTCATCAAGAAACTGGCTCCTCAAACTTCTGTGAAAGGGATCCGTAGCTTCTTAGGGCATGCCGGAATCTACCGACACTTCATTAAAGACATCTCCTCTATCGTGAAACCACTGAGCAATCTACTTGGTAAGGATGTGTTTTTCAAATTTGACGAAAATTGTTTGCAAGCTTTTTGCAAATTGAAGAGCTTCTTGACTAGTGCCCCAGTTCTCACGTCCCCAGATTGGACATTACCATTTGAATTGATGTGCAACACGAGTGATTTCGCTATCGGAGCAATCTTGGGATAGAGGAAGAATAAGGTTTTC
This sequence comes from Platanthera guangdongensis, assembly GCA_039583875.1. NCBI lineage: Eukaryota > Viridiplantae > Streptophyta > Magnoliopsida > Asparagales > Orchidaceae > Platanthera > Platanthera guangdongensis. The sequence continues at coordinate 102,129,473 of CM077166.1, read as the reverse complement.
CACACAGTTTATTATGCAAGTCGTACTCTGAATGATGCTTAGTGGAACTACACCACTACTGAGAAAGAGATATTAGCAATGGTTTTCGCATTGGAGAAATTTCACCCTACCTTGTGCTATCGAAAGTCGTGGTGTACACCGATCATGCTGCTCTTAAGTACCACATGCAAAAAAAGGATGCAATGCCACGACTCATCCGATGGATTTTAATACTGCAAGAGTACGAATTGGAAGTGCGGGATAAGAAGAGAGTTGAGAATGTTATTGCGGAGCATCTATCACAGTTGGAAACGCATGATGTTAGAACCCCACCTGTTTTTAGGATTTTGGCTAAGGTTCACTATTAGGGTTGCATAGATTGACCCTCCTTGTATAGTCTAGGGTCATAGGTCTTCATTAGATTATAGGGTAGGTCAAAAAGTCATATTTATCAGACCAAGCCTTCAAAAGACTTCGAAGATTGCAGAAACCAGAACAAGGCAAAAAGTTTCTGTTGAAGAAGTCGTTTGATGATCTTCTATCTCTATTTGACGAACTCTGATCTTCTATCAGACTTTAAGTTTGATGATCTTCTAACTCTGTTCGACGAACTCTGATCTTCTATCAGACTTTGAGTTCGACAATCTTCTATCTATGTTCGACGATTGTACAACCAAGTTTGGAAAGCTGTATTTCATTTCAAAGATCTCAGGGCTTAGCTCGACGAAAGAGAGGTTGAGTTCGACGATCCAGGAGCTCAGATCGACGAAAATTGCCAGTTCAACATTTCTATTCTCGGCAGATATTTCAATTTGATTAGGCGTATTTCATTGCTTATATTACTCTGAGTAATTAATGCTTAGATTTTTAAAATATAGTCGTTCATATGACAACATTAATTACTGGTTTTCACAGAGTCATTATACAGCTAATTCTTGGGACAGTAAAGGAATTAATTGATTGCTCTTCTAGGCGTTGTCCAAGTTCCAAAAATTTCAGCAGTCAATTAAGGCAATCGAATTAAAATTCAAAGACCTATTTGCTACAGAGGATATAGTTAAGTTTTTGAAGAAAAACAGAGACAAGAAATTATTCAAGAGAAAGAGTTTCGCACTATCTTCATCAAGTGTTCTTCTTCCAGCAAGCTTCAAGAGACAATCAACTTCATTTGTCTAAAGCTTTCTGGAGAAACTTTTGAAGAAGACCTACACACCCTGAAAAGCTCTCAATCTTCCTGAACAGAACTTCATCTCAGGAGGAGCTTTGACACCTTCAAGGATCCACAAGTCTTCTCAGTTGTTTTGAGAAAAGAGAAGACAACATATAGTTTTTATTTCTTTTACCCCACTGTACACAGGGTTTTAACTCCCTTCAAAAGTTTATCACTTGGTTGCAAGTCTCCTGATCAAAAGACTTGATTTGGTTTTTGGGCACATGATCAAAAGCCTGAAGGGTTTCCTGATCTACCTAAATTAGATCTTATGGTGACAGGCACCTGAGCAAAAACTTGATTGGTGGCAGGGCACCTGATCAGAAACCTGAGTGGATTCCTACCAGGGTGGTAGAAGAGTGGATGTACCCAAGTTTAGGGGAACCACTATAAAATTCTTGTGTCGTCTGTGATGCTCTCTTATTTTTATTGTGTGCTGCTTGCTGAATAGTTTTGTTTTATTTCTGTACTATCTGATTACACATATAAGTATTATTAATTTAATTCCGCAATAAAAATCTAATAAGATTTCAAAATACTCTATTCACCCCCCCTCTAGAGTTAAACAGATCTAACTTATCAGGTGGTATCTTTCATACCGTCCTTCAATTGGTATCAGAGCCTTGATTTTCTTTGGTTTCACAGATTCACATATAAACCACGATCCTTATTAGATTGTTTTTCTCTTCTTTAGTTTTTCTTTTGTTACATCAATGACACAGAATAAAGATTATGCTAGCACCAGACCTCTAGTATGTAACTTGAACAAATTTGCACTCTAGAAGGCAAGAATCAAGTTTTACATGAATTTTATTGATGAGGATTTTTTCAATTCAATTTTGACAGGACCCCCTCAACCTACAGCTGTTACATCAACTTCAACTTCAAGCACTCATGCAATTCCACCACCTGAGTGGACTGATGCTCATAAGAAAGCCAAAGTAGCTGATGCAAAAGCTATGAATATACTGGCCCAAACTTTGTCAGATGACATATTTCAAAAGGTGGATAAATGCACTTTTGCCAAAGAAATTTTGGACTCTCTAAACCAGATGGTGGCAGGCTCAACAGATGATAGAAAGGACAGAAGATCCCTCCTAATATCTCAATATGAGAACTTCAAGAAAGACGAATTTGAAACAGTGGCTGAGATGTATAACAAGCTTAATGTTATCATCAATGAACTAAAGACCCTGTATAAAGATATCTCCTTAACTGAGATTAATGACAAGATCCTAATGTGCTTCCCCAACACTTGGGATTCTAGGATCTGGCCAATCAAGGAAGCCAGAAGTTTGAATGAGATATCCACTGAATCTCTCCTTAGAAAGCTAAAATCCTATAAGCAGTTAATCAAGACTAGAGAGGCTTCTAAACTGAAGGCCTCAACCTCTTCAAGAAAGGAGCATAATATTACTTTCAAAGCAACAGAAGAATCTGAAACCCTTTCTGCCAATGAAGAGTTGATGAGTTTGTTGGCCAAAAGGTTCTACAAACTGGCCAAGAAAGACTTCAGGAGAAGGCCATCCAAAAGTGATGATAAACCTAAGTATGACAGAACTCCTACCAAAGAGATTATCTGCTTTGGATGCAGAAAGCCTGGGCATATTCTTCCTGAATGGCTAGAAGCTCAGAAAAGAGACAGAAGAAAAGAGAAAGAAAACAAAAATAACTCAAGCAGGCACTCAAGCAAACACTCCTCCAACAAACATAAAAGAAAGGAGAAAGGCTTCATTGCTGAAACTTGGAGTGATACTGATGAAGAGACCTCATATTCCAGCTCTAGTGAAGATGAATAAGAAGCCAAGGCAAGAGAAGTCTGCCTCATGGCAATCAATGCCTCATGCAACAGACCTAATGCTGAAGACCAAGCAGAAACTCATTCTGAGGAATCAGAAGAGGAATCAGAGACAGAAGAGGATAAGGTAATTTCTTCCTTTGATTTCAATTCTATTGATTTTAAAAATGAATTCAAAGCCTTATGTAATGACCTAATAAAATTTGAAAAAAAATCAAAATGCTAAGAGACATGCAAGCTGAATTTGATAATTTATTTACTGAAAACACTAAGCTCAAGGATGATTTAGTTTTAGTAAATGAACAAATCATTTTTCTGAAAACTAAATTATGTGAGGACAGGCAACTTGAGGAATCTCTCAATGGGAGAATCCTTAAGCTGATGGACATCACAAGTATAGTCAATGCCAGACTAAATGGCAAGCTGGGCTTAGGTGCTTCATCAAGCTTACCTCCCATACTTAAGAAAAATATATTAACTACTCCAATAAAATTTGTCTTTGAAAAAGGAAAGGAAGAGATAAACAATAATAAAAATGATAAACAACCTGAATTAAAACTTAAGAATAAGAACAAAAACAAGAAAAATCTAAATAAAAACAATGTTCAACAGATTTCGTCGAAATCAAATCGACGAAATATGGCTCGTTCGTCGAACTCCGATCGATGATTTATGAATGCCAACATTAGCCATAATAGTTCGTCTTTCTGCGATCGACGAATCTTGTATGGTGCTTCAAGCGGATATCGACAAACTTGGGGCATAGAAAATGAATATATTCATTCTCTGAGCAGAGATCGATGATCTCATCCCATCTCATCGAACTCCGATCGACGAACTTACAACACTTCATCGAACCCGGTCAGACTTAACAAAAACCATAACTTTAACAGAAATTTTAATCAAACTAGAAAACCTGTTAATCCATTTGCTCATTGGGAAATTCCACCTAGGCGATACCATCCCTTAGGATATAAATCTCAACCTGAATTTTCTGTTATATCTAGTTTTTCACATCAGGAAAATAAAGGGCCCAAGGTAATCTGGGTCAAGAACCACTAATTTTTTACTTTATAGGTAAAGAGCTGTCCAACTTTTAATCAACAATGGTATCTGGACAGTGGATGCTCCAAGCATACGACTGGCAGCAAGGACAACCTAAATAACTATAAGTCCAAGCTGGGACCAAAGGTAATCTTTGGTGACTCAAATTGTGGCCAGACAGAAGGCTTTGGAGAAGTCAAGATTGGAGCAGTCACTTTCAATAAGGTTGCATATGTACCTACTTGTGTGAGAGAGTGGATGATCTAAGCCTCACCCAAGAGGTTCCAATATATCCCTCTCCACAAGTTGAAGAAGAAAGTGAAGAAGAAAGTATAGAAGTGACTGCACCCTTTCCAATAGCTAATGAAACTCCACAATATGAATTTATTCCCCAAGCTGTTGCCCCACCAGCTTCTCCCACTGATTTTGTCACACTTAGAGATCATCCTAGATCTCAAGTGATTGGAGACATTTCAGTTGGTGTGCAAACAAGGCATCAACTCAACCCTGACTTGATGTTTGCTTGTTTCCTCTCTCAACCTGAGCACCAATCCATTAAAGATGCTGAGCAAGATCCTCACTAGATCATTGCAATGCAAGAGGAGCTCAATCAATTTGAGATATGTAGAGTTTGGGATTCAGTTCCTAGACCCAAAGACTACCCAGTCATTGGAACCAAATTGGTGTTCAAAAATAAGTTGGATGTAGAAGGAAACATTATAAGGAACAAGGCAAGGATAATAGCTCAAGGATATAGGCAAGAGGAAGGCATTGACTATGATTAGACATTTGCTCCTATTGCAAGGCTTGAGGCTATAAAAATCTTCCTTGCATATGATCCATTCAAAAAGTTTAAAGTCTACTAAATGGATGTCAAAAGTGCTTTTCTGAATGGAGAACTCAAAGAAGAAGTATATGTGGAGCAACCACCAGGTTTTATCTCTCCAACGTATCCCTCTTCTGTCTTTAGATTGCATAAAGCCCTCTATGGTTTAAAGCAAGCTCCAGAAGCTTGGTATGAGACCTTAGCTAGCTTTTTGATAGAGCATAAATTTTCTAGAGGCATTATAGATAGGACTCTTTTTATTAAGCATCATAAAGATAAAATATTATTAGTACAAATTTATGTAGATGATATTATTTTTGGCTCAACTGATCCCAAACTATGCAAAAAGTTTTCTAAACTTATGCATTCAAAGTTTGAGATGAGTAGCATGGGTGAACTTTCATATTTCCTTCGTCTCCAAGTGAAGCAATCATCTGATGGTATTTTCATCTCCCAATCTAAATATGCTAAGGAGCTTATTAAAAGATTTGGGATGTGTGATGCCTCAGCAATGAAGACACCCATGGCTGTAAATGTTGTGATAGATTCTGATGAGCATGGAAAATTTGTTGATCAGAAGTTGTATAGGGCCATTGTTCGGTCCCTACTATATCTCACAGCAAGTAGGTCAGATATCATGTTTGCTACATGCATTTGTGCTAGGTTCCAAGTGAACCCCAAAGAATCTCATTATATTTTGCTAAAAAGGATTTTGAGATATATAAAGGGTTGTCCAAATCTAGGACTTCTATATCCATCAGAATCAGAATTTGACTTAACTGGATTTTCAGATGCTGACTATGCTGGATGTAGAGTGGACAGAAAAAGCACAATAGGAAAATGCCAGTTCCTTGGTGATAGGCTTGTGTCCTGGTTCTATAAAAAGCAAATCTCTTTGTCCACATTAACTGCAGAAGCAGAATACATAGCTGCTGACAGTTATTGCTCACAAGTTTTGTGGATACAAAACCTACTACTGTATTATGGATATAACTTAAATAATTCAACTATATATTATGATAGTACTAGTGCTATATCCATAGCACAAAATCCAGTGCATCATAGTAGGACCAAGCATATAGAAATAAGACATCATTTCATTACAGATTGTGTAGACAAAAAGAAAATTAATCTTGTTTTTATTTCCACTGATTTACAAAGCGCAGACATCTTCACCAAGGCATTAGATGAGAAGAAACATTTATTTTTCTTAAATCAGTTAGTAATGATCAATGGAGATGAGTTAATCTAAATTTGGTCTGTAGTCGACGATCTGTTGACAATTCGTAGAACGAAGATCCACGATCTGTGAACTCCTCATGAAGAGTTCGTCGAATGGAGTTCGACGATCACTTCTTAGTGAAACAGTTTTCGTCGTACGGAGATCGACGATCCATGCTTCAATGAATTTATCATCGAACGAAGATCGATGACTTATTTGTCTTCTTCATACTGAGATCGAAAAACTCATTTTCTATTAAAATACTTCGTCGAACTCAGATCAAAGATCTTTTCTTTTTCGTTGGACGGAGATCGTTTTTTAATCTTCTAAAGACTTTATAAACTAAGTTTTAGACGAAATCCATCCCGCGCATTCAATTTCCTTTGCACTTGATCTCTTATTTTTCCTTGCAGTAGCTCTTATGGCGATTTCGACGGCGAACCTCTCCAGGATGAAGTTTTATGCTGGGTTTGATATAGATGTGAACTCCTTCAAGCATACAGACCAAATCTTCCAAGATATTTTAAAATTGTTCAATGTGCCGCAACTTCTCAAAGTGATGACTACCAGGATGAAGCTGCTTGTGGCAGAGATATAATAATAGGTTTTCTCATCGTCTTCTCCGGACGGACAAACCCTAGTCGGCACCATTACTGGATAGGAGGTGATTCTAACTCCTGATATTCTTTCTGAGATGTTTGGTTTCATTAATGGAAATGACGATATAGAACTGAATAGTGATGAGTATGGTGAAATGCTTACACGGATGGGTCACTCCGAGGGAGACCCTAGTAAGTTACTAAAGAAGAACTTGTCTGTTGAGTACAAGTTTCTGGCTGACATATTAGACAAGGTACTGCTTGGGAAACACATCGCCCATGACTATATTACCAAGCGTCAATTCCTTCTGATGAGTGCCCTGGTAAATAAAAAATCACTGAATTAGGGTAGTATTTTGTTTGATTTGATTAAGAAGAAAAATAATAAGAGAGATGTCTTTTTTGGTAGGATTCTAGGCATTTTCCTCCAGGAGAAATGTCCTCAACTGTTGGTCTCTCCAATAGTTTTCATCAATGCTTCCAACGAGACTAACCTCAGCACTCTTTGGAAAATAGAAGAGGACCATATCAAATCCCTCCAGGGCCTCCTCTTCCTTAAGGACTTCAGAGGACACCAGGACTATAGTAGTCACTCCTCAACCTGCTAAAGAGGTACCAAAGAATCCTCCTCGTCCTTCTCCACCTCATACCTCACTGCCTCAATCTCCTTTACCTCACCAACCTCAGGAGATTCCACTCACCACTTCTGTATCCACACAGATATCTCCCACCGTCAATCTCCTCACAACACCCACACCATCCCCATCACCAATACAATCACCAATACATACTTCTCCACAATCAAATCTACCTGCTGATACCACTCCTATGGATATCACATCTGACATCCCTCCACTCATTACTCCTATCATCCCCTCCGCATCCACCATCATCCCTCCAATTCTATCTTCTCCTACATACACTTCCATAAATGTCTATACTTCTTATGGTATCACCACTTCTTCTCTCCCATCTTCCTCATCTGATTCCATCTACCATCATCTCTCTTCTCACCCCAACCATTAAATCTATCATAGAGGATGCCATTTCACCTCTAATTCTTTCCATCAATTCTTTAGCTACTCAGATTGCTTCTTTCTCTGGCCCTTCTTCACTTAGGGGCCTGGCATTAGGTCTTCCTGATACCAGGCATGGGATGATGTTCTATGAAGAAGTTCCCACTCCTCCAGCAGCAACAGCAGTAATAGAAGAAGCAGTTCCTATAAATACAGTAATTTATGATACTGAGATACCAGAGGTATAAGAAACAGAGCTAGCAAAAAGTTTGGATACAGATTCAGAGATAGATGACTCATTTTATTCTTTGGATGTTCTTTTTGTTGGAGAAGTTACCATCTCTCCTTCAGTTGAACTGACTACCATTCTAAATTCTTTTGATTTGACTCACAACAACATTCTTTCATTTGTTTCCAATCAGCTTTGTATAGATTTTATCTGTTATACTGCTCCAGTGAGCACAAAAATATTACAGCTGATTCAGAGTAGCTTTACAGCTCCAGAGCCTGAGCTTGTTCCAGCTCCAGAGGCTGAGTCTGTTAACATTGCTGAGGATGAGTCTTTTGAGCCCAAAGCTCTCTCTCCTCAAACATTTGTCTTCTCCTCCTCTCCTCTACCTGACATGGATGAAATTCAAGATGAAGAAATGGCTGAAGATAAGCAGAATGTTGAAGATAAGCAATCTCTAGAGCAAATTCCTGCTCCAGCTCAAGAAGTATCTCTTTCAGAAGAGCAACTTAAGGCTACTTCTCCAGAGTCCATCTCAGCTCCAACATATAAGATGGATGATAGTCCTCTTCCTGATCTTGATGCAATCATTATGGAAGATATAGAAGAAGAAAATAGGTTATTGTCTGAAAACGTTACTGAGCCAATTGCTCCAGAATTTGTTCTTCCAAAACCTTCAGTGGCTCCTCCAGCAGAAAAGTAAATTTCAAAATATCTTCTACAAGCTCTTGATAATCTATATGATATCCGTCAAGGATCTTCTACTGATGCTGACGATTTTGATGATGATTCTGATTATGACAGTTCCAAGAGATCTAAATCAAAGAAGACGAAGGCTCCAGGAAAGGCTGCTCCCAATCCCAATCCAAACAATGATATTCCTTTTTACATCTTATATAACATTCCTTTGACTCCAACAACTCCTCTTTGGATGAAGTTGTCAAGGAACCAGGCAAAAGCTCAGAAGAAGAATAAGAGGTCTGGATCTTCTCCAGTGAAGAGATTCAAGAAAGATCCACCTCCTCCTCCTCCTCCTGCTGTAGGTGCCTCAGGAAACAGTGCTTCCAGGTCAACCTCCTCCCAGCAACGTAAGCTTTATGCCCCTCACAGTCAAGGAAGATCATCTAGACACTATCCCAGAGGTGGCTACTCTAGTAGGCAAGGAAGACAACACCAAGACAGATTTGCTGGAAAACTCAGTGAATGCAGACCTCAAAGTTTTTACTATGCTGGAAAATCTGAAAAGAATTATCCTTCAACAAATTTTCAGCAACAGTCTGTTATTTTTAGGAAGCCACAAAGGACAGCTCAGTATGTTTCAACTGATACAGGGAGACCTCCATCCCCAGTTTATGAACCTGAATTAGATCCCAACTTCAAAATGGCTAGATTCCAAGAATTGGTTGGCTTGTCTTAGATTAACAAAGATAAAGCAGAAGGATCTGATCCATCAAAATTCACAATAATGTCTACCTACATACAAAAAGAACTTGACAAATTTGAGGTAGATAAACATCTATTTGATCCTAATTCTTACATGCAGGTACACCTAGAAGCTGTTATTCCAAGAGCCTATACTGTAAAAATTCTAGGAGTTCAAGACCTAAAGATGTCCAAGAGAGAAGCAGAAGATCCTCTTAGGGAGATTATATTTACTAAACCTTCTTCTTCTGCTCCTCCTTCAGACAAGCTCTAAAACAATATTATTCTCTGTGTATATATTTATCTGCTGAATTGTTTCTCATTATGTCAGATATTTACTTTCATGTTGAATGATTGTATTTTCTTTACTTATGCATTATACATAGTGACCTCACCCAAATAGGGGGAGATTGTTGGAACCCCACCTGTGTTTAGGATTTGCGCTAAGGTTCACTATTAGGGTTGCATAGATTGACCCTCCTTATATAGTATAGGGTCATAGGTCTTCATTAGATTATAGGGTAGGTCAACAAGTCATATCGATCAGACCAAACATTCAGAAGACTTAGAAGATTGCAGAAACCAGAACAAGGCAGAAATTTTCTATTGAAAAAGTCGTTCGATGATCTTCTATCTCTATTCGACGAACTTTGATCTTCTATCAGACTTTGAGATCGATGATCTTCTAACTCTGTTCAACGAACTATGATCTTCTACCAGACATTGAGTTCGACGATCTTCTATCTCTGTTCGACGATAGTAGAGGCAAGTTTGGAAAGTTGTATTTCAGTTCAAAGATCTCAGTGCTCATCTCGATGGAAAAGAGGTTGAGTTCGACGATCCAGGAGCTCAGATCGACGAAAATTGCCAGTTCAACATTTCTATTCTCTGCAGTTATTTCAACTTGATTAGGCGTATTTCATTGCTTATATTACTCTGAGTAATTAATGCTTAGATTTTCAAAATATAGTCGTTCATATGGCAATATTAATTACTGGTTTTCACAGAGTCATTATACAGCTAATTATTGGGACAGTAAAGGAATTAATTGATTGCTATTCTAGCTGTTGTCCAAGTTCCAAAAATTTCAGCAGTCAATCAAGCAATCGAATTAAAATTCAAAGACCTATTTTCTGAAGAGGATATAGTTAAGTTTTTGAAGAAAAACAGAGACAAGAAATTATTCAAGAGAAAGAGTTCTGCACTGTCTTCATCAAGTGTTCTTCTTCCAACAAGCTTCAAGAGACAATCATCTTCATCTGTCTACAACTTTCTGCAGAACTTTTTCAAGAAGACCTACACACCCTGCAAGGCTCTCAATCTTCATGAATAGAACTTCATCTCAGGGGGAGCTTTGACACCTTCAAGGATCCATAAGTCTTCTCAGTTGTTTTGAGAAAAGATAGACAATATATTGTTTTTATTTCTTTTACCCCACTGTACACAGGATTCTAACTCCGTTCAAAAGTTAATCACTAGGTTGCAAGTCTCCTGATCAAAAGCCTTGATTTGGTTTTTGGGCACCTGATCAAAAGCCTGAAGGGTTTTCTAATCTACCTGAATTAGATCTTGTCGTGATAGGCACCTGAGCAAAAACCTGATTGGTGGTAGGACACATGATCAAAAACTTGAGTGGATTCCTATCAGGGTGGTAGAAGAGTCGATGTACCCAAGTTTAGGGGAAGCACTATAAAATTCTTGTGTCGTATGTGATGCTCTTTTATTTTTATTGTGTGCTGCTTGCTGAATAGTTTAGTTTTATTTTTGCACTATCTACACATATAAGTATTACTATTTTAATTCCGCAATAAATATCTAATAGGATTTTAAAATACTCTATTCTCCCCCCTATAGAGTTAAACAGATCTAACCTATTAGATGGTATCTTTCATACCATCCTTCACATGACACTTCACAACATGAAGGCTCTACAATTTCCGACTCATTTCCCGATGAGACTCTTTTCTCATTAACAACGGAACATGGTAAGGGTCCGTGGTTTGCTGACTTAGCTAACTTCCTCGCATGCGGAAAATTGCATCATAATCTGTCCTTCCAGAAGAAGAAGAAGTTTCTCTCAGATGCTAAGTACTATTTCTGGGAGCATCCGTTGTTGTTCCACACTTGTGCTGATGGCATCATCAGAAGGTGTGTTCCGGAATCTGAACACGGATCGATTCTTTAGCACTATTGAAAGAAATTGTACCTAATCACCTAGAGGGGGGGGGGGGGGGGGGGGTGAATAGGTGACCTTAATCTTTTTAAACTTTTAGGCAGATGTAATCACAGAATTCACAGAACTATAAACAACATACACAGAATCAGACACACACAGAGTACACACAATTTTATAGTGGTTCACCAAGGTCTGGGTACATCCACTTTCCCCCTTCGCCTATCTAGTAGTGTACTAGATTCGGCCAAACTTCTCCACTATTCCTCAGATCCTCAGATCTTACACTCAAAACACCAATCAGGTTCCTACAACTTAAGCTCAAAGCCCTACCACTCAGCCTTCAACAAGACCTACACTCAGCCTTCAACAAGGCCTACACTCAGCCCTCAACAAGGCCTACACTCAGAGAAATGAATCTCCTACACTCAGGCACACAGGCCCTACCACCAGCCTTTATAATTTCAGGCTTACAACTCAGATCCCTAAGGATCCTACAGAAAATTAAAATTACAATGAATATAACCACAACTCAGATTGAGAGAGAAGATTTGTCTGGTTTCTTAAAGTGTTCTTGAAAGAACTTTCCTGAGATCAACCTCCCTTGGCTTTCTTCAAAGCTTCTTGAATTAGAACACAGTAGGGTTGAAACTCTATGCAGATAATCTTCAATCACTGCTGACTTAAGAATCAGATCTCAATCTGAAACTTTCTTCACAGCCTGGTTCAACAACTGTCTTCTTAGAAGGAGCTTATCTCTCCAACTTCTTAGATCTTCTGATCACTTCAATTTATTCTTCAATCTGATTGTTGTTTACCATGTTTTCCGTTGACAGAATAAGCCTTTATATAGGCTTTCTTTATGGTGACCGGCTGATCCGGTTTTTAACAACTTTCTGACAGCTCTGACAGTTGCAGTAGACCGGCTGGAATGGCAGCTGTTAAGTCATCCAGTCACTTCTTGAATTTTCTGTAACTGTCTGAAAGTGTCGAGACAGTCAGTCTTTAAGTGTCGACACTAATAGACCAAGTGTCGACACAAGTAGGCTAAGTGTCGACACTAGTCTTCATGGTGTCGACACAACTCCTTGTGTTGTAGAAATTACTTCTCGACACTGCTTCTTCAGAATGTGTCGACACTGATATTGTGTGTCGACACAAGTCCTTCTTCTTTGATACTTAGTTGTTTCTTGTAAGTGTCGACACAACTCCTTTGTGTCGACACAACTCCTTGTGTTGATACTTGCTGAGTGTCGACACATTTTCTTAGTGTCGACACATGCCTTCTGTGTTGATACTTTTGCTGAGTGTCGACACATCTCCTTTGTGTCGACACTTGTACTTAGACTTCATTGAAATTTGCTGAGTGTCGACACAGCCTCCTAGTGTCGACACTTTCTTCATGTGTTGAGACTTTTGCTGTGTGTCGACACATTCTTCATTATGTCGACACTTGTACTTAAACTCTGTTGAAGTTTGCTGAGTGTCGACACATCCTCCTAGTGTCGACACTTGTACTTGAGCTTTGTTAAAGTTTTGCTGAGTGTCGACACAGCCTCCTAGTGTCGAAACTTTTGTTGTCGACAAAGTTTCTCTGGGTGTCGACACTGCTTCTAAGTGTCGAAACCGATTATGTAGACAAATCTTCATTGTGTGTCGACACTGCCTGTATGTGTCGACACTTTCTTCTGGTGTCGACTCTGCATTCCTGGTGTCAACACAATTACTCCAAGTTTCGACACTACTTCTCTAGGTGTCGACACAAGCCTTCTTAAGTGTCGACACTTTTCTTCTAGGTGTCGACACATGAACTTAGAAACTTTTAAGCTTTCCCTACAATTACTTTACCTGCACAAGGTAACTCAAAATACATCAAATACACCTTGATTTATATCATTGAGTAGGGTGAGGCTTCTTCAAATTCAGGTACATATTTTCCAATGTACCAAACAATCTCCCCCTATTTGGAGAAGTCATAACCCTTATTCAATGATATACACCATACATAACAAATTCACAGTATGATGTAAAACAATATTAAATGATAGGGTAAGTACATAAACATGTATAAACAAAACATGTATACACAAATTTCTCAGAACAGTAATGTAATAGATTTAACACATATCACATTGTTCTAACAACTTCAACATTTTAATTATTCAAAAGTTTACAGAAAGTTGAATGCAACTGATTACACATAGTAAACTTAAGAAAAATTTCTATCCAAAGGCTGCTCAGGCTCCTTGATCATAATGCCCTTTCCTGATTGTATCTTTGCTTGGATAGGAGCTTCAGTATCTTCAGCAGCAGCAGGCTTCTTCCCTTTAAGATCTTTCTTTTTCAATTCTTTAGCCTTGATCTTCTGCCTTTCAAAATAACGATAAGGCTTTGGGAAGTACTTGCTAGGCTCCTGTACAGTAGGAGGTAGCTTTCCCATCTTAGCCTTTCGTCTATATTGAACAATAGCCTCTTGCCTGTTCTCATGTTTCCTCCACTCCAGTTCAGAATACCACTTGTTTCTATCCTGGATATTGTCCTTGGCAGCCTTCCATGCAGTCAAGATGATATTCCTGGAAGTGGGGCTCCATTGTTCAAAATCAGGCCTTAGTTCAGCTTGCTCTCTGAATCTTTTCTTAGACAATTGAGTCTCTTGTTCTTTTAATAAGGCCTCTTGTTCCTTCAGAATTGCCTCTGGTACTGGCTGAACTACTTTCTCTATGATGACATTCTGATTTCCCTCAGGAGGGCTATATATTGATTGTATGTCTTGATGTATCATATCAAAGTTTGGTGGAGGGTATATCACTTGTCAAATTCTTCTTTGGTAGTGGTCAGGGCTACATTCTGGGTAGTTGCTATATTTTTCAGTTCAGTTACAATGGCATTGTGTGAAGCTGTCAAATTATCATTCATTCTTATCTGATTCTCCAGGACATAGCCTTGCTTCACTTCTAGATCATCAAGTTTTGTCTTTATTTTTTCTTGATGTGTGGCCAGATAGACTACTGCATTTCCTCCCTTATGGAAGCAGTCAGTCATTTCTTTCTTATTCAGATTCATTTCAAATCTGATTGACTTAATGTCTTGGGCCAGATCAAATTGCAGTGACTTATGCCCTTCATCTATATTCTTTTTTATAGCTTGCCTTTACTCATCCATCTTTATCTGCAATGCTACCATCAGAGAACTGAAATCTGTAGATGGGGCAGGATGTGGTGTAATGGTCTGCATTGCCTTTTTATATGTTTGGCTCCTCCTCTTGAAGACTTGAAATTTCCTCTTTTGGCTCTTGCAGCCTCTTCATCCTCTAAAGCAGATGTGCTGACTATTTCAACTCTTTTCTTTGGGCTAGGAGGTAAATCCTTCCTAGGTAAATCCTCAGCATGCTGTTGCATCTCAGGTTCTTGTCTTGTTGTCTCTTCTTGAGACCTAACTTGCTCCCCCTGAAGATCTACCTGCTCCCCCTCAACAGCTGCTTTTTCCACTTCAAAGTCAGTCTGTATTAAGTCTGGGAACAGCTCTTCCAGTGTAAACTCTTGCTGAGGTTGACTTGGTGAATCCCTGATCTCAGGAGCAGCTGATACCTCTTTCTCAACTACAGATGTGTCCTCCATGACCACATCTTGGGGTTGGTTATGTCTCTGTGTTTGCTGATTAACATTAGGTAATGAATCAGACAAAACATCATCCTCAATAGGGAAATCTAATTTATTAATTTCAGTTATTACCTCAAGTATAGTTTGAGTAGCTTGTTCACTTTCTAGTGGAGGTGGCTCATCCACAAGTAAGGGCTCCCCCTGGATGGAATCCAGGAGAATTGGGCTAGCTTGTGGTAGCTCCCCCTGCCTTTCTGCATCTTCTTGTCTAGCTGGAGGCTGTCCAGCATTCCTTCCTTGTTCATCATCAGAACTAAATACTACTAGCTCTTCAGAGCTGCTTGAGGATTCTTGAGCCACAGGGGCTGTCTTCTTCTTATTTTTCTGTGGTGTTTCCTTCACTAGAGATGGCAGTTCTTTGGTCATTACTCTATCCCACCTAGAGAAGATTCTCATATCCATCTTTCTCATGTGGTTAATCTTTGAACCTGTAGCTTGGTTCATTACCTCAGCTATACTGCCAACTAGGTAACGACTTAGTATTCTACCCAGATTGGGCTACTTCATACTTTCTTTAATTTTATCAAACACAACTATAGACCAGTCAGTATCTAGTTTGAATATTATCCTTGTCATGAGACTAAACATATGAGCTGAAATTCTGTCATGCCCTCCAGGCTTGCACAGTATTACCTTTCCAACTATTTCAGACAAGAATTTTCCTTGGCTGTTCATTCCTTTTCTGTTGAATACTGATCCAATTTTCACGTTTGAGTCCAGTCCACACCATGTCAATGCTTCTCTAGTCTGAGAAGTAGAAACATCTTCCTCTTCCTTTGTCCATGGTAGTTGAAGAATTTTTCTTAGACTTTTAGATGAGACCTTCACCTTTGCCCCATGAACTCTAGACTTAATCTTGAGTCCTGATTCATCTAGTGTTTCTCCATTCAGAAATTCCAGGACTTCCTTCTTCCATATCTTGGTCGGTTCTGAAACAAGAAATTCTAACCCAGTCTCTTCTATTAGGGTTATCACGCCTTTGATCTCGGGTTCCGCGTCATCAAATGCATGTCGCACGAGTTCATATCCTTCATTCACATTCTCTTCTAGCTTGGGTGCCATTAGGGTTTGAAGAAATTTGAATTTAGAGAAGAGAGATGTCGACACACAAGTTTGGTCTCGAAACTTTGGTGAGCGTGTCGACAGACAATGGCAAAAACCTATTTATACCTTTCTAGAATCGAAGATGAAAGGGCGCGTCAAAATACTTAAATTGTGTCGACACTGTTGAAAAGTGTCGACACTTACTTATAATGTCTCGACAACTATGTGTCGACACAAGTATAGTCGACAGAATATATGTCTCGACACTTGTTTATGTGTCGACACCGCTTTGCTCAACACTTAGTCGAGACTATACTAGAGTAATTCTGTGTTAAGTCTAAGTGTCGACACTTACTTAGATGTGTCGACACCTACATTGCATGTGTCGACACTAATTCTCTGAAGTGTCGACGCATACTTCCTAGATGTGTCGACACCATTTCTCTGAAATGTCGACACCACTTCTATGTGTCGACACAGACAACTCTGTGTGTCGACACCATTTTACTTAGCCAATTTTTTATAAACTATTCTAAGTTTATCATACCTAATTCAATTTTAAATTTATTGAATTTGGTTTCATCTAAGGGCTTAGTATAATTGTCAACTAGCTGATTATCTGTACTAATATATTCTAGTGAAATATCTCCTTTTTCCACATGTTCTCTTAGAAAATGGTATTTTATTTCTATATGCTTATTCCTACTATGGGAGACAGGAATTGTTTGCAATAGAAATAACACTAGTAGAATCACAAAATAGAGGTGTTCTACTTACTTGTATACCATAGTCTTCTAGCTGATGTTGAATCCATAGAAGTTGAGCACAACAACTTCCTTGCAGCCACATACTCTGATTCTGCTGTGGAGATAGCCACACTTGTTTGTTTTTGCTACTCCATGATATCAGTCTTCCACCTAGGAATTGATAGGTTCCAGTTGTACTTTTCCTATATTCCTTGCAGCCTACAAAATCTGCATCTGAATAACCTGTCAGTTCAAAGTCTCCATTTCTAGGGTACCAAAGGCCTAGATAAGGAGTGCCCTTAAGATATCTCAGAATTTTTTTGACTGCTGTCAAATGAGATTCTTTAGGTCAAGCTTGGTACCTAGCACAGACATATGTAGCATACATGATATCTGGTCTACTTGCAGTCAAATATAGTAGGGAGCCAACTATTCCTCTATACAAAGTCTCATCTACAGGTTTCCCTACATCATCTTTGCTAAGAGACGTACTTGACCCCATAGGAGTTTTCATGGTACTGGATGATTCCGTACCATACTTCCTTATCAATTCTAGGGTGAACTTAGACTGGCATATGGATAAACTATCCTCAGTCTGTCTAACTTGGAGACCCAAGAAGAACTTAAGTTCCCCCATACTGCTCATTTCAAATTGTCCTTGCATAAGTTTTGCAAACTTTCTGCAAAGACCACTTTCTGTAGACCCAAATATAATGTCATTTACATATATTTGGACTAAGATTATCTTGCCTCTGGATTCCCTAAGGAATAGAGTCTTGTCTATTTTCCCCCTTGTGAATTTATTCTCAATGAGGAAACTAGACAGGGTTTCATATCAAGCCCTAGGGGCTTGTTTTAACCCATATAAAGCCTTCCTAAGTCTATAGACATAATTAGGTTTGATAGAATTAACAAAACCTGATGGCTATTTTACATAGACTTCTTCCTTCAGATTTCCATTCAGAAAGGCTGACTTAACATCCATTTGGTATACTTTAAACCCTTGATAGGTTGCATAGGCCAGGAACATCCTTATAGCTTCCAGTCTGGCTACTGGAGCAAAGGTTTGATCAAAGTCAATACATTCTTCCTGCCTATATCCCTTAGCAACCAGTCAAGCTTTGTTCTTCACAATAACTCCATGTTCATCCATCTTGTTCCTAAAGATCCACTTAGTTCCTATAATGTTATGGTCCTTGGGTTTAGGAACTAGCTCTCAGACATTGCATCTTTTGAACTGGTTCAGTTCCTCTTGCATAGCCTCAATCCAATGAGGGTCTAGGATGACTTCTTCAAATTTCTTTGGCTCTACCTGGGATAGAAAACTGGAGTAGAGTACTGAACTTAGATTTCTGCTCCTTGTTTGTACCCCTTGTCTGAGATCACCAATGATTTGATTGGCTGGATGATCTTTTAGATGCCTATTTGCTGGAGGTAGCCTGTCTTCAGGTTGTACACCTTCAGCTTCTTCAACTTGCTGCACTCCTTGGTATTCTTCTGCATCAGGTGAAACTAGTACTCCCCCTAGACAACAACCACTATCATCCACTTGCTGACTTGTAGTAGAACCTTTTCCAATAGTGAGCTTGTCCATCTTCTCAGTCACACCTGTAGAGCTGCAAACACTTCTAGACAATTCATTGTTAATGAGTTTAGCTTCATCAAACACTACATGTACTGACTCTTCTACAACTTGAGTAGTCAAGTTGTAGACCCTATAAGCCTTACTGTTGTTGTTGTACCCAACAAAGATCTCCTCTTGGGATTTGGACAGCAAAATTAGTTAAGTAAGACTTATCATTGTTAAGTATATAACATTTACAACCAAAGATCCTGAAATATGATAGATTTGGTTTTCTGCCTTTCACAATCTCATAGGGGGTCTTATTGTGGCTCTTGGTAATGGTAGCCCTATTAATCACATGACATGCAGTATTAACTGCCTCAGCCCAGAAATATTCAGGGAGAGATGTGTCACTTAATAGGGTTCTACCAGCCTCAATCAAAGTTTTATTTTTCCTTTCAGCAATACCATTTTGCTGAGGTGTTCTTGGTGAGGAAAATTCCTGAAATATCCCAAACTCTTCACATAGCTTTGCCATACTATCAGATTGGAATTCAGTACCATGGTCACTTCTTATTTTGACCACTGTACTGTCTAACTCATTCTGAATTTGTTTGACAAAACTATAGAAGATACTAGGTGTTTTAGATTTTTGCCTTAGGAAGAATACCCAGGAAAATCTTGAATAATCATCTACAACCACAAATGTGTAGACCTTCCTACCTAGGCTGTGAACTGGTATAGGACCAAAAAGATCCATATGCAAGAGGTATAGACACCTCACAACATCTTTGTTCTCAATGCTATTAGAGGTGGATTTGGTCTGCTTGCTCTTTTGACAAGCTGAGCATATCCCAACCTTTTTACACTTAACTTAAGGACCATTACTCACTAACTCTTTGCTAAAGAGTTGACCAATTGTCTTATAGTTAAGATGGGCTAGCCTCTTGTGCCATTTGACACAATGAGAGACTTTCTCATCAGCTACAAGACACACAGGAGAAACATTGTTCTCACACATAATGTCTAGACAATAGACATTTCTCTTCCTATAACCTGTCAGAATGATCTTTTGATCATTTGACCTCCTGATATGACAACCATCTTTGACAAATGAGATGTCATATCCTAGATCACTCAGCTGACTTATACTAATGAGGTTGTGTTTCAAACCTTTAACATAAGTCACTTGAGTAATTATAATAAGGTTGCTAGAAATGTTACCAAAGCCTTTGATGATTCCTTTTTCAGAACCACCAAAGGTGACTTTAGGACCATCCTTGATTGGTGTATAGTCCTTTAGCAATCCCCTAGTTCCAGTCATGTGCCTGGAACATCCACTGTCCAAGTACCATATTGGAGCTTGGCCACTTGGACTCACCTGCAAAACAGATTAGTTAACCTTAGAACCCAAAGAATTCTTGGGTCCTTGGTGCTGGTTAGTTTGCCTCTTAACAAAACTACCTATAGCTTTTCTAGCAGGCAGATTGCTACTCACCTTGGCACTTGAATTGTGCCAACAGTCTATGGCAAAGTGGCCTATCTTGCCATAACACCAGCACTCAAATCTGTTGTACCTTTGTTTAGGTACAACCCTGGCTATTTTGTCTACAGCAGGTTTCTTGTTGAGTACTGGGGCTTTGCCCTTAGACTTGGACTGTACAGTCCTGACAGGTTTAGTAAACCCCAATCCAGTTTTACCCTTTTGAGAAATGAACTCATCTATCAAAGGTAGAACAGACTTTGGTTTAGAAAACCTTGCTACTATATCTCTCTCTTTCTGAAGACTAATCTCCAGATTTCTGATTTGATCATTTTTAAATATTATAGTCCCCATCTGAATAACAGTAATGTGCTTCAGTCTGGCTATTTCATTTAATTTCTGATCAAGCAACTTGTCAAAATCTGTTACAACAACTTTAAGACTGGCAATCTCCTTAGCCTGACTCTTGGCCAAGGATTTGCTTTTTTTCAAAGCTTGCAACACTACTCTATATTCATCAATTAATTGATGAATGTCTCCTTCAAATTCAGATCCACTCTCATCACTTGATGATGATGTATCTGAATCTGACTCAGTACTAGAAATTGAACTAGCATAATAATTTTGTACCTGACTTGGTCCAGGTTGATCCTGGATGTTGTCTCCTTCTGTTAAGTCCATCAGTCCCTGGCACTGATTATCCTCATGCTCAAATATTGAGTTCATTAACTGGATGAACTTGTAATACCCCCTATCCGTCACATAGCATATAACAGTAGGTCTGGCCGGGGCCCGACGTCGTATGCCACAGACAGACCGGGTGGTTACTCATGGAAACCATCCAACCAATCTCAACGTCCTACACAGAGCATTCTAGCGGAAGCAGTTTATAAAAGTTGTAACAAAGAACCCAGCATTAAAAGCATGAATGTCCACTAATACAGAATAGGAATGTTATACAAAATACCCAAAAATAAGCCTTAAGGCCTTACAAAATGTTTCACTTCAAATTACATGTTTTACAAACAACGGCACGCAGGCCGGTCACACATGAATAAAGCAGTAAACACTTCCAATTAGGCCTTCAAGGGCCGGCTTCGCATTCGGGCTTTAGCCCGCTATTGACCGCTTGGTCCAGCTGCACCTGCAAGCAACAAACCACCGCACGGTGGCAAAACAAGGCAACGGTCAGCAATGCTGACCAAATTATAACGATCCCGCCCCCAACTCGGGGCGGCGATGCTCCTTCCCTGCATTCCATTAGCATAAGCGAGCAATAAACATATACAGCCATTTCATCACAGACATTGGCTCGCACGGCCACACACCCCGTGCTCTCAGGGCACATTCTCGGTGAACCGGTCGATGTCACGGCAATTTAAGCCATCGACATTCCAGACTCACCACCGCCACTTGGACGGCCAAACCTATGAGCAATTTGTCTTCCTGGCCTGGGTCACGACAATTTAAGTCATCGACCGCCAAAGACCCTAATCTATGCCAACGGTAAGTGCCACGTGCCTTTAGGTCTCTTTAACTGAACGACATAGAACGGGTACGGTTCCATCTAACCCGTGCTCACATCGCAACGACAATTTAAGTCATATGCGCGGGTCAAACTTCCACCGAGTTCCATATCCATCACAATTCACATAACCCGGTTATGTTCAAGTTGGCTCTCAGGCCACCAAGTTGGCAAGATCTCGTATCCGCCCAGTTTTCCGGGTGCACCTTTGGGTTAGTCCCCAAGGCTCCCTGCTACAATCTACCGCGTAGAAA
This sequence comes from Platanthera guangdongensis, assembly GCA_039583875.1. Taxonomy (NCBI): domain Eukaryota; kingdom Viridiplantae; phylum Streptophyta; class Magnoliopsida; order Asparagales; family Orchidaceae; genus Platanthera; species Platanthera guangdongensis. The sequence continues at coordinate 102,107,680 of CM077166.1, read as the reverse complement.
ACCCGAAAAACAACCAATAGCACGGAGTCTTCTCCGGCATTATGCAATGCAACATCACCGATCCAGACCAACATGTCCGGGTAGGCTTCACACATCATGCCTATGTCCGTTCTCGCTTACGGACTCTAAACAACGGGGACTTCACATATCTACCCGAAGGAACGCCTCCAACTCTCCGCAAACTCGCGAGAGCGGGCTTCCTATGCAAAGAAAGAGAGCTACTCATGCTCAAGATGAGGATCGTTACCCTAGCGCTCCTCTTTGGCGCCATTGAAAAGTAATCGGATGAAAAGCACCGCACTAGCTTTGCCTCCGTGGATCCGGAGTCGGCTCGCAATTTGGAGCTTCGAAGCTCCTCCAATGGCGGGATCTAGCTCCTTCTTCCTTCCTTGGCTCTCCTCTCTCTCTAAGGTTTTTAGAAAGATAACACTTAAGAAAAGTGAGGGTTTCTAAGTCCAATCCCGGGTATATCCCTTCAGGAACAACCCCCAGCCGTTGGATCTCAAAATAAGAAAACGAACGGCTTTAATTCGGGACTGAAATGCCCAATCTGGACCGAACACGGCCTGGCACACGCCCGTGTCCTGGGCCGTGTGCCTTATTCGCCGTCAAAATCGGCTCGCCTAGAACCTCACACGGGTATCGAACACGCCCGTGTTCGAGCTGACATGCCCGTGTTCCATGTGACACGGCCGTGTGGCCGGCCGTGTACCCCCATCATTTTTCCCCAAAATCAACCCGAGCACTGCACGGGTTCTAGGACACGCCCGTGTCCTTACCCGTGTCACCTCAACATGCCTGGACCCCAGGCCGTGTACACGGTCTCGACACTCGACACTTCGTCAAGCGAAGATCGTCGACCTACTGACACGGCCTTGGGCACGCCCGTGTCCTAGGCCGTGTGCCTTATCTCGACACAATATCGAGACCAAAGTGTCGACTTCCCGGGACGAGTGTCGACACGGGTTGACACGCCCTGCGACACGCCCGTGTCGCAGGTCGTGTGCCATGTCTCGACACTTCGTCGAACGCAGAGTGTCGACTTCGCGGGCTAAGTGTCCACACGGGTCGACACGGCCTGCGACACGCCCGTGTCGCAGGTCGTGTGCCCAGTCTCGACACAATGTCGAGACCAAAGTGTCGACTTCCCGTCTCAGTGTCGACACAGGCTCGACACGCCCTGGGACACCCCCGTGTCCCAGGCCGTGTGCCTGCAGCCAGAACCCAAACTGGCCCAAAATGTCCCCCTTTGCTCCTTTGAGTTTCGGGGCGTTACAACTCTCCCCCTCTTAAAAGAATTTCGTCCACGAAATTATACAAAGGAAAGACATGTACGAAACCAAAATTTGTACCTGAGCGGAACAACTCTGGATACTCGTCAAGCATAGTTTGCTCTCGCTCCCAAGAGAGCTCCTCACGACCGCAATTGTCCCACCGGACCTTGACCATCCTGATCTCTTTATTGCGTAACCGCTTGACCTCCGAGTCCTCAATCCACACGGGCTTGACCTTTGTCGTTAGCCCACTATCCACCGGCACTTGATCAACCGCGATCACTTGCGTAGGCTCTTGCACCGCCTTCCGAAGTACCGAAATATGGAATACATCGTGTAAACCACTAAGCTCCACTGAAAGCACCAACCGATAGGCTGCTTCACCAACTCGCTCCAGAACCTCAAACGGTCCAAGGTACCTCGGGCTTAGCTTTTTCAATCGCCGCACCCGCGAGACACCCTTGAACGGCTTGATCTTTAAGTATACATAATCGCCCACAGCGAACTCCACGTTCCTGTGCTTGGCATTATAGTACTTTTCTTGCCGGTCCTGAGCGATAAGCAACCTCTCCCGAATGGTTCTCACCAAAGAAGTAGCATCCTCCACTTCCGATCGCTTATACAACTTTGACTCACCCGTTTCTAACCAAGACAACGGCGTGCGACATTTTCTACCATATAGGGCCTCGAAAGGCGCCATCTGAATACTCGCTTGGTAGCTATTGTTGTATGCGAACTCCACCAAATAAAGGTGGTCTTCCCATTGCTTTCCGAAATCCAAGACACACATGCGGAGCATGTCTTCCATGGTTCTATTGACCCTCTCGGTCTGCCCATCCGTTTGCGGATGGAAAGCTGTGCTGAATTTCAACTTTGTTCCCAACATTTGCTGCACAAGCCTCCAATCGTTGGACGTGAACCGCGCATCTCGGTCACTCACGATGCTGCGGGGCACACCATGAAGCCGTACTATGTTATCCACGTAAAGTTTTGCCAACTTCTCCACCGGATCATCCTTCCTATGCGGAATAAAATGCGACACCTTCGTTAATCGATCAATAACCACCCAAATGGCGTCGTTCCCCTTTTGCGACCTTGGCAAACCGTGCACAAAGTCCATAAAGATGTCGTCAAATTTCCACTCCGGAATAGGCAAGGACTTAAGAAATCCTCCCGGCTTTTGGCACTCCGCCTTTACCAAGGCGCAAGTTTGGCACTTCGCTACGTATAGCGCCACATCCTTCTTCAAACCCGGCCACCAAAACAGTTTCTTAACATCACGCTACATCTTCGTGCTCCCCGGGTGAATCGAGTACTTGGTATGGTGCGCCTCGTACAACAACTCCACCCGCAAATTGCCCACACTTGGGACGCACAAACGACCGTCTTTCCAAAGTAATCCGTCCTCCACAACGAATTGGGGATTTGACCCATCCAGAGCCTCTACCATGAACTGCTTCATATGAGCATCCATATCAAAAGCCTGCCGAATACGATCAGCCAGGTCATATTGGACTTCAGTCCAATTCAGAACTGCTTCAGCACTTGATCGCCTGTCCACACAAACAATCTCCAACGCCTCCAACTCTCGCACCAACCGCTCATCATGCACCGATAGCCAATTGGCTTGAGCTGGGGCTCGGCGACTCAGCGCGTCCGCAACCGCATTCCCTTTACCGGGCACGTAATGGATCTTGAATGTATAGTCCCCCAGGAACTCCATCCATCTACGCTGCCGCATATTCAGATCCTTCTGATCAATAAGATACTTCAGGCTCTTGTGATCGGTGTAGATATCAATCTTCACACCGTACAAGTAGTGTCTCCACAGCTTCAGGGCAAAAATCACGGCCGCTAACTCCAAGTCATGGACCGGATAGTTCCTTTCATGCACTTTTAGCTGTCTCGAGCCATAAGCTATTACACTTCCGTGTTGCAGTAGCACGCAACCCAAACCGCTGCCCGAAGCATCGCTATAAATCTCATAGCCTTCGGTCCCACATGGCGAACTCAGCACAGGCGCCGTGGTCAACCGACACTTCAACTCCTCAAAAGCTCGTGCGTACTCCGGCGTCCAAACGAACTTATGCTCCTTCCTCGTCAAAGTAGTGAGAGGTAACGCTATCCGCGAGAAGTTCTCTACGAAGCGCCTATAATAGCCGGCAAGCCCCAGAAAACTCCGGACTTCCGCTATAGTAGCAAGCTCAGGCCACTCCCGTATCGCAACAATCTTCGCCGGATCCACAACAATACCCTCTCCACTCACTATATGACCGAGGAACGCCACTGAGGATAGCCAAAACTCGCACTTCGATAACTTGGCATACAACTGATTTCTCCTTAGCATCTCCAACACCAAATGAAGATGCTTGAAGTGATCTTCCTCAATTTGCGAGTACACCAAAATATCGTCGATGAAGACGATCACGAAATGGTCCAAGTACTCCCTGAACGTCCTGTTCATCAAATCCATGAACACTGACGGTGCATTAGTCAGCCCAAACGGCATGACCGTAAACTCATAATGCCCGTATCTCGTACTAAACGCTGTCTTCGGGATATCACTCTCCCTTATTCGCAGCTGATAGTACCCAGCCTTGAGATCCAACTTCGAGTACACCGTCGACCCGACTAACTGATCAAAAAGATCATCAATCCGGGGGATCGGGTACTTGTTCTTCTCAGTCAGCTTGTTGAGCTCCCGATAATCAATACATAGCCTCAAGCTTCCGTCCTTCTTCTTAACAAAGAGGATCGGTGCGCTCCAAGGCGAAGAACTCGGGCGCACATACCCTTGCTCCAACAACTCTTGCAGTTGAACTTTCAGCTCCGCCATTTCCTTAGGCGCTAGCCGATAAGGAGATCGTGACACAGGCTTTGCACCTGGCACTAGCTCGATCGTAAAATCTATCTCCCGCTGAGGCGGGGCTCCAGGAAGATCTGCGGGGAACACATCAGGGTATTCCGATACCACTGAAATACAATCCAACGCGGGCTTCGGCTTTGCAACCTCCACTAGTGTAAAGAACAGTTCTGCACCGGCACGAACCGCCTTCACCACCTGAAGAGCAGACATCAACGTCTTGCTCGACCCCTTTAAGCCCGTAAAAGTCGTTTCACGACTTGCTCCCAGCTTGACTTCCTTGCTACCGCAATCTATATGGGCCTACTGCTCCGAGAGCCAGTCCATGCCAAATATGACGTCGAACTCCACCAACGGAAGTAAAGACGCCCGCAGGTCGAACTCCTGCTCCCCAATACGAATCTTAACATCGCAGATCCTATCCGCTCGCATCGAACACCCATTGGGCAACAACACATCCAACTTATCCTTCGCCATCGAAGAAGGGACTCCAATGCGTGATATAAATCCTTCGGACAAGAAGGAGTGTGAAGCTCCCGTATCAAAGAGTGCTCGTGCCGGATTTTCACAAATCAATACAAATCCTAAACAAGCAGTGGTAAGGTAACATGTGCATAACAAGTATTAAAAGAAATTGACTTGCTATAAATTAAACCGTACCTGTCACCACATCAGCCTGTTTGATGGCCTCCTGTTGGCCAAGATTGTAGACCCTTGGTTGGGCCGGAGCATAATGGGATGCGGTCGACTCCACCGCCTTTCCCTTCTCTTCATAAGTAGCTCCCGGCCTTCTCTCGGACTTAGGACGTCCGCTCCAACAGTCACGGCCAAAATGCCCCGTCTTTCCACATGTAAAACACGCGCCCGGGGTCCGACCCGTAGTCGCCCCAGAAGCACCAGAAGGAGCTAGACCCGAAGTCCTCTGCTTCTTGAAAGACCTCCGATAGCCGGTCTTTGAAGTAGTCGGCACTTTAAATTCAGATTTCCTATCACCCAAGCCTTTCTTTGCTTGCACATTCTTCATGTCCTTCTCCAAGGACCGGGCAGTATTGACCAAGGTTAAGAAACCCTGCGTCATTGGCCCCGAAAGTAGTAATCTCAACTCATCTCTCAAGCCTTCGTAGAAGCGATTAGTCTTACGCTCCTCATCCATGATGGTGGAGCTAGCATATCGACTTAAACGAGTGAACTCATGGAGATATTCATCCACGCTCTTCTCACCCTGAACCAACTTCAGAAACTCATTCTCCAACGCTATCTTCTGCGTCGAGGGGAGGTATCTAGCCAAGAACAATCTCGAGAACTCTTCCATCGAGACATCCCCAAGTTGCCTACCTCTCAATAAGTGCAGCTCCAATCCTTCCCACCACATTCTCGCTTCGCCGTCCAGAAGGAACGTAGCGATGGTGGTCATTTGCCACTCCTCCGTCTCCGTTGCTGTCATGACTCTCTTCACCCTGGAGAGCCAGTCTTCAGCCTGAGATGGGGTTCCCAACCCCGAGAATAACGAAGGGTTAAATCTCATTACATGCTTAAGCTGCCTCTCAGTTGCCCTCCTTGGCAACACTGGTTCCACAACCACTTGCTCCACTCTCCTCGGCTCAGGCTCTCGAAGAGGTTCCATGCTCCATCACAGGAGCGGGCTGCTGCGCTTGCCTTGCAGGCTGCGCATTTATCACGGCCAACACCGCTTCAACCACCAATCGTATGTTCTCAGCCGACAGAGGTGTTGCAGGAGCAACGTCCGGTGCACTACTAGCCTCAGAAACTCGGCGTTCTGACGGCCCAACACCACTTCTGGTCACCTATAATGGTACAAAACACCATTAAGCGACCAAATAAATTGCAAACAGCAATTATAGGAACACGCAGGTTCCTCAAATACGAGTATTTTCATTCCTAAGTGGACATTCATGGGTTCTTTTACTGTTATAACGATGACGCACACAATGTGCTCACCACCCCTTAAAAAGAATTCGCCCACGAATTCACTTTAAGCCCGACCAAAACCAGTAGTCTGATACCAAATTGTAACACCCTCTATCCGTCACATAGCATATAGCAGTAGGTCCGGCCGGGGCCCGACGCCGTATGCCACAGACAGACCGGGTGGTTACTCATGGAAACCATCCAACCAATCTCAACGTCCTACACAGAGCATTCTAGCGGAAGCAGTTTATAAAAGTTATAACAAAGAACCCAGCATTAAAGCATGAATGTCCACTAATACAGAATAGGAATGTTATACAAAATACCCAAAAATAAGCCTTAAGGCCTTACAAAATGTTTCACTTCAAATTACATGTTTTACAAACCACGGCACGCAGGCCGGTCACACATGAATAAAGCAGTAAACACTTCCAATTAGGCCTTCAAGGGCCGGCTTCGCATTCGGGCTTTAGCCCGCTATTGACCGCTTGGTCCAGCTGCACCAGCAAGCAACAAACCACCGCACGGTGGCAAAACAAGGCAACGGTCAGCAATACTGACCAAATTATAACGATCCCGCCCCCAACTCGGGGCGGCGATGCTCCTTCCCTGCATTCCATTAGCATAAGCGAGCAATAAACATATACAGCCATTTCATCACAGACGTTGGCTCGTACGGCCACACGCCCCGTGCTCTCAGGGCACATTCTCAGTGCGGTCGATGTCACGACAATTTAAGCCATCGACATTCCGGACTCACCACCGCCACTTGGACGTGCAATTTGTCTTCCTGGCCTGGGTCTCATCTAATCATGCCAACGGTAAGTGCCACGTCTTTAGGTCTCTTTAACCGAATGACATAGAACGGTACGGATGTCACGACAATTTAAGTCATATGCGCGGGTCAAACTTCCACCGAGTCCCATATCCATCACAATTCACATAACCCGGTTATGTTCAAGTTGGCTCTCAGGCCACCAAGTTGGCAAGATCTCATATCCGCCCAGTTTTCCGGGTGCACCTTTGGGTTAGTCCCCAAGGCTCCCTGCTGCAATCTACCGCGTAGAAAACCCAAAAAACAACCAATAGCACGGAGTCTTCTCCGGCATTATGCAATGCAACATCACCGATCCAGACCAACATGTCCGGGTAGGCTTCACACATCATGCCTATATCCGTTCTCGCTTACGGACTCTAAACAACGGGGACTTCACATATCTACCCGAAGGAACGCCTCCAACTCTCCGCAAACTCGCGAGAGCGGGCTTCCTATGCAAAGAAAGAGAGCTACTCATGCTCAAGATGAGGATCGTTACCCTAGCGTTCCTCTTTGGCGCCATTGAAAAGTAATCGGATGAAAAGCACCGCACTAGCTTTGCCTCCGTGGATCCGGAGTCGGCTCGCAATTTGGAGGTTCGAAGCTCCTCCAATGGCCGGATCTAGCTCCTTCTTCCTTCCTTGGCTCTCCTCTCTCTCTAAGGTTTTTAGAAAGATAACACTTAAGAAAAGTGAGGGTTTTTAAGTCCAATCCCGGGTATATCCCTTCAGGAACAACCCCCAGCCGTTGGATCTCAAAATAAGGAAACGAACGGCTTTGATTCGGGACTGAAATGCCCAATCTAGACCGAACACGGCCTGGCACACGCCCGTGTCCAGGGCCGTGTGCCTCATTCGCCGTCAAAATCGGCTCACCTAGAACCTCACACGGGTATCGAACATGCCCGTGTTCGAGCTGACATGCCCGTGTTCCATGTGACACGGCCGTGTGGCCGGCCGTGTACCCCCATCATTTTTCCCCAAAATCAACCCGAGCACTGCACGGGTTCTAGGACACGCCCGTGTCCTTACCCGTGTCACCTCAACACGCCTGGACCCCAGGCCGTGTACACGGTCTCGACACTCGACACTTCGTCAAGCGAAGATCGTCGACTTACTGACACGGCCTTGGGCACGGCCGTGTCCTAGGCCGTGTGCCTTGTCTCGACACAATGTCGAGACCAAAGTGTCGACTTCCCGGGACGAGTGTCGACACGGGTTGACACGCCCTGCGACACGCCCGTATCACAGGCCGTGTGCCATGTATCGACACTTCGTCGAACACAGAGTGTCGACTTCACGGGCTAAGTGTCGACACGGGTCGACACGCCCTGCGACACGCCCGTGTCGCAGGCCGTGTGCCCAGTCTCGACACAATGTCGAGACCAAAGTGTAAACTTCCCGTCTCAGTGTCGACACAGGCTCGACACGCCCTGGGACACGCCCGTGTCCCAGGCCGTGTGCCTGCAGCCAGAACCCAAACTGGCCCAAAATGTCCCCCTTTGCTCCTTTGAGTTTCGGGGCGTTACAGAACTCATCGTCCTCTTCTTCAGCAAACAATCCAATATAAGCTTCAGCTTCTGAATCCGTTTCTGAAGATGACATATCAGACAGACTTTTGTCCTTCTTAGCAACAAAGGACCTTTCCTTTTTACCCTTGATCTGAGTCTTCTTCTTATCAGTTGACTCTTTTCTTTTCTCTGGACAGTCAGCAACAACATGTCCCTCTCTGTTACAACAATAACAAACTATCTTTGAAGATGTAGTTTTACTTAACTTGGGCTTTCTCCTGTCATACTTTGATGACGTCTGTGAAGTCGATGGCTTAGACCTCCACTGTTTCTTCTTTAGAAACTTCTGAAAATGTCTAGTGAAAGCTGCAAAGTCTTCATCACTCTCACTGCTTTCAAAATTCTAGCTTTCTGACTCATCTGTCTCAGTCTCAGCAACTTTTGGAGGTGGAGATGGAGACTTGCTTTTATATTTCCTAGTGGCTTCAGTCTTGAAAGCCACAAGCTCTTTCTTTATGCTCAACTCTTGTAGTCTTCTCTTCCTCCTTCCTTACCAGTAACTGCATCTCATATGATAACAGTTTTTCCAAATAATGTTGGAGGAGGAATGTCTGCTAATTTGGCCATTTCCCTTATGACACAAATCTTAGTATCCCAGTCTTTAGTTAGGGATCTCAAGAACTTATCATTCAACTCATAATTGCTGAATTCTCTTCCATAGGACATTAGCTCATTAACTATCATATAGAATTTCTTGTAGCACTCAGTTATGCAATCAAACCTTACTTGTCTGAAGCTTTCATACTCTTGGTTTAATAAAGACTTTCTATCCTGTCTAACTTCTTCAGAGCCCTCCATGTACACTATCAGTGTGTCTCACATTTCCTTTGATATTTTACAGTGAATTAAATTCTGGAATGTGGCATCATCTATAGCACTTACAATTATATTCTGGGCCCTCTTGTCCATAGTGGCCAGAATAATCTCATCCTTGGTCATTTCAGAATAGTCCTTAGGAGTTCTCTGGTTTGCATCTAGAACTGATACTTTTATTGGCACATATGGCCCTTCTTTGACAGTAATATAAATTCTGGGGTCAGAGGCTTCCATAAACAGTCTAACCCTTTCTTTCCAAATGTCAAAGATCTCCTTTCTGCAGATTGGCAACTTCATGGATCCTAGCTCTTTGTGATTCTCTGTTGAACCCATTTTCTTGATTCTTGATTACCACTAATTCTGCCAACAGGAACTTTACTCAGACTTTTATGTCCTTTTTGAGTAACCTCGCTCTGATACCACTTGAAAAAATTGTACCTAATCACCTAGCGGGGGGGGGGGGGTGAATAGGTGACCTTAATCTTTTAAACTTTTAGGTAGATGTAATCATAAAATTCACAGAACTATAAACAAGCATACACAGAATCAGAAACACACAAAGTACACACAGTTTTATAGTGTTTCCCCAAGGTTTGGGTACATCCACTTTCCCCCTTCGCCTATCTAGTAGTGTACTAGATTCGGCCATACTTCTCCACTATTCCTCAGATCCTCAGATCTTACACTCAGAACCCCAACCAGGTTCCTACAACTCATGCTCAAAGCCCTACCACTCAGTCTTCGCCAAGACCTACACTCAGCCTTCAACAAGGCCTACACTCAGCCCTCAACAAGGCCTACACTCAGAGAAATGAATCTCCTACACTCAGGCACACATGCCCTACCACTCAGCCTTTATAATTTTAGGCTTACAACTCAGATCCCTAAGGATCCTACAAAAAATTAAAATTATAATGAATATAACCACAACTCAGATTGAGAGACAAGAGTTGTCTGGTTTCTTGAAGAGTTCTTGAAAGAACTTTGCTGAGATCAACCTCCCTTGGCTTTCTTCAAAGCTTCTTGAATTAGAACACAGTAGGGTTGAAACTCTATGCAGATAATCTTCAATCATTGCTGACTTAAGAATCAGATCTCAATCTGAAACTTTCTTCACAGACTGGTTCAACAGCTGTCTTCTTAGAAGGAGCCCTCTCTCTCCAACTTCTTAGATCCTTCTGATCACTTCAATTTATTCTTCAATCTGATTGTTGTTTATCATGTTCTTCTGTTTATAGAATAAGCCTTTGTATATGCTTTCTTCATGGTGACCGGCTGATCCGGTTTCTGACAACTTTCTGACAGCTCTGATAGTTGCAGTAGACCGGCTGGAATGGCAGCTGTCAAGTCATCCAGTCACTTCTTGAATTTTCTGTAACTGTTTGAAAGTGTCGAGACAGTCAGTCTTTAAGTGTCGACACTAATAGACCAAGTGTCGACACAAGTAGGCTAAGTGTCGACACTAGTCTTCATGGTGTCGACACAACTCCTTGTGTTGTAGAAATTACTTCTCGACACTGCTTCTTCAGAATGTGTCGACACTGATATTGTGTGTCGACACAGGTCCTTCTTCTTTGATACTTAGTTGATTTCTTGTAAGTGTCGACACAACTCCTTTGTGTCGACACAACTCCTTGTGTTGATACTTGCTGAGTGTCGACACATTTTCTTAGTGTCGACACATGCCTTCTGTGTTGATACTTTTGCTGAGTGTCGACACATCTCCTTTGTGTTGACACTTGTACTTAGACTTCATTGAAATTTGCTGAGTGTCGACACAGCCTCCTAGTGTCGACACTTTCTTCATGTGTTGAGACTTTTGCTGTGTTTCGACACATTCTTCATTATGTCGACACTTGTACTTAAACTCTGTTGAAGTTTGCCGAGTGTCGACACAGCCTCCTACTGTCGACACTTGTACTTGAGCTTTGTTGAACTTTTCTGAGTGTCGACACAGCTTCCTAGTGTCGATACTTTTGTTGTCGACAAAGTTCCTCTAGGTGTCGACACTGATTATGTAGACAGTTCTTCATTGTGTGTCGACACAGCCTGTATGTGTCGACACTTTCCTTCTGGTGTTGACTCTGCATTCCTGGTGTCGACACAATTACTTCAAGTGTCGACACAGCTTCTCTGGGTGTCGACACAAGTCTTCTTATGTGTCGACACTTTTCTTCTGGGTGTCGACACATGGACTTAGAAACTTTTAAGCTTTCCCTGCAATTACTTAACCTGCACAAGGTAACTCAAAATACATCAAATACACCTTGATGTATATCATTGAGTAGGTTGAGGCTTCTTCAAATCAGGTACATATTTTCCAATGTACCCAACAACTATCACAATCGTGAGATAGGTGGCCGCATGGGACTGGCTAGGATAGCACATAAGGTTCTACACTGTGGGTTCTACTGACCAAGTCTGTTCAGAGACACTTACATTCATGTGAAGGAATGCAATGAATGTCAACGGGCTGGGAATATCTCCGGAAAAGACGAAATGCCTCTCAACAATATGTTAGTCTGTGAGCCTTTTGATATTTGGAGGATTAATTTTATAGGGCCCTTCCCTCCATCGTTTGGAAAAAAATATATTCTCGTGTCAGTTGATTATGTCTCGAAGTGGTTGAAAGCTGAAGCAATAGCCGCCAATGATAGCCGCACCATGCTGCAATTCTTGCACAAGCACATTTTTACAAGATTTGGAGCCCTGTGCTCTATCATATCGGACGGTGGAAGCATTTCTGCAACCGGCAGTTCTCTACTCTCTTGAATAGATTTGGACTTCATCATTGGGTCGCTTTGGCCCATCATCCACAAACATGTGGACAAGTGGAAGTTTCTTATAGGGAATTGAAAAGGATACTAGAAAAGTCTATTCTCGTGAATAGAAGGGATTGGGCGAAGAAAGTAGATAAAGCATTATGGGCATACAAGACTGCTTATAAAAACCCTATTGGAATGTCCCCATACCAGCTTGTTTTTGGAAACTCATGTCACCTGCCGGTGGAGTTGGAACACAAGGCTCTATGGGCGACCAAACTTCTGAATATGGATCTGACCATAGTTGCGAAAGAGAGGTTGGAGAAAATAAATGAACTAGATGAATTCAGGTCACTCGCTTATGAGAACGCGAATAACTACAAGGAGCGAACTAAGCGATGGCATGACTGATATGTAGTCCTTAAGGATTTCAAGGTTGGAGAGAAGGTCATATTATGCAACTCTCGCTTGAAACTGCTTCCTGGCAAGTTGAAGTCAAGATGGAGCGAACCTTTCATTGTGACCAGAGTGTCACCGTTTGGAGCGATTAAAGTTAATGGTGACAAGCTATGGACATTCAAGGTTAATGGACAAAGGCTAAAGCACTACGTTCAAGGGGAGACTGTAGATCAAGGACAAGTTATGGACTTAGAGAACCCTGTCGAAGATGTCACTTGAATCATATTCTCAATTATTTAGTTCAAATAATCTGATTTGTAATATAAACTAAATCTTATTTTATTATTGTAAGCACATTATAATACATGTATTCAGTCCACCTTAAGGATGGTAAAGAAAAGGGGCTTCTGGGAGACAACCCATGTTGGACCACTTTGTCCTATTTTGTGTGTTGTGTTTCTTTTTGTATATGTATTTCTATTTTCCTGTTGTGCGTGGATCATTAATTCACAAGTGCTGAAAATTTTTGAGGCGCAGCAGACCAGCCGCTATTAGACAGCCACGCAGCGCGACTGTTATGCTTAGTTTTGAGCATAGGTACTTCTTACCCCTAGCTCTTTATTTAATTTGGAATGTTTAATTTTACTAGTTGTTGCATTCAAGTCTGGGGGGAGAGCATTCCTATGGTCACTACACGAGCACACAATTTATTACATAATAGTCTATTATTTTTTATTTCAAAATCTCTGTAACACACACTGTATTACCCAATTGAGCGCGATCTTAACCACGTGCGCGGCTCAAGTCAAATGTATTATTTTTGTGTAAACTTTAAAATAGTGGTGCTGGCTTAGGATTTTAGGATAGAGTAGTGCGAAACTCGTGCAGTGCTCCTAATCTAGTACTCATGGTCTGTGTAGAAATAGTATAGATTTAATTTTTCTTTATGCTCGTAGATTTATATTTTTCTGCAGATGTAAATATTGTTTGTACTACTCAAAAATGTGAATCTGGTGTAATCGAGCGGTAGTGTAGCAATGCGTGTAGCCGTCACTAGACTCGTATTGCTCAAGTCGGGAGGAAGGATCATCTTTCTCGGTGACTAAGAACTTGCCCCAATCTACTTTCGAAGCATTGATGCATGGTTAGTCAAATATGAGCGTGACGTAGGCCATCAATTTGGCTAGTTTGAGCCTTGTTTACCTTGTCCTAACTGCTAACCGTTGCAAGCCAAAATTTGTGTCTACCCCTCCTTTGATTCAGCTCCACCTTCATTCACTAAAGCTTAAAGTCAATCCTCCTATCACAACCGAATCCTTGAGCTTGATTGAATTTAATATTTTGACGACATGTGATATGTGGAGTTCAAGTGATGTGGTAGATGAATTCAAGAAAGTTTAATTGCTAAAAATTTGGGGATTGCAAAAGAAAAAAATGATTGAGAATTGAAAGTGAAAATCTAAAAAGAATTATAATTAGAAAAGGAATCCCCATCTTATTTATCTTGATTTTGGTCGAGTTAGACCGTGTGCACACCGAGTTTTCAAGCTAAGTCTGGGGGTGTGTCACACATGCAGTTCTGAGTGGCTGTTTTGGTCTAGCTTTTTGTTCTCTCGCTTTGGTTGCGTGTAGCCTTGATGGAGACGATGGCCCCCAACTTGTGGAAGATGATGAAGGCTTGCTCGCGAAGGATCCTTCTCCATCTCCAACAAAAGACTTGCGCCGCCATGGTGATCGTGCAGAGCGTCGCTACAACCTCCACCCACGGCGCAAGACCACCTAATATTATTTAGTTGAATAATTTTAGTATTATTTGAATTTATTATGTTATTTGTTTTGAGCATTTTATCATTTCATTTTGGGTTTGAAAACATTAGAGTTTATTTTTTAATATTGGGCTGCATGTAGCCAAAGTATGATGTAAGCCTATATATAGGCATGTAATGTTTTCCTTTGAGGCAAGTTGAATGAGAATTTGAAAACACTAACTCCTAAGAATTTTCCTCCTCCTCCTCTCTCTCTCTCTCTCTCTAAATTTCCGCCAGCCCATGGCTTTCCTCCTTCTAGCCGCCCAACACCACCATCTTCCCCTCATTCTCTTAGCCAACCCTAATCCCCGCCTTCCATGCTGCCAACTCCAACCCTCCTCTCTCCCTCATCCAAATCCGCCACCTTTCCTCTCTCCAAGAGATCCTCCACCCTTGTCATCTCCTCCCTACCCGAGCCCCCCTCTTTATCACCCTAAGCCGGCTGACCACCCTCACCCAAACACAAACAGACCATCGCCATTTCAAGGAGGAACCCGACCACCCCTCCCTCTCGGTGTTAGACCAAGGTGCTTGTAACAAGCTCTCGTGGATCCCGGCCAAGGCGTGAAGCGACGAAGAAGGATGAGTTTCTTCTCCATCCAGCGTAACTCCAGCGGAACCGTGGAAGAGCAAGTCAAGTTAGATAATCAGAATCATCTATTCCGGTTTGGGTAACAAAAATTTCTACCTTTGTGTGATTCCTTCCCTAGATATTTTTGTGGTGGAAATTCTTGGCGTTGAATTAGAATCATTGAATAATCGTGGTTTCTTCGATTGTATTTGTGTTCATCTTGATTGAATTAATTTTCGAAAGGCTTGGCGAACCTCGTAACTTCTTATTGGGAGAGATCTACTTTTTTTGAATCGTACTTTTGGTAGATCTCTTTTGGTACAACCTCGCTTTGATACCAAATTGATGCAGGCCTAGGCATCACGCACTTGTATGCACACGTCCCTTTTGCTACATCCTCTCTTATATCATCTATTTTGAATGAATTTGGTATCAAAGCAAGCCTTCGTCACCTAAAATTACTTAGAATGATGTCGCACACTTTTATGCATGTCTATTTGCAAACATAAACAAAAAATATTTTTGCCTGGTCTGCCAATAGCGGCTTAAATTTCTTATTTTTCAGCAAAATTCAATTTTTTTTTATAATATCCTTTTTATTTCCAGTAAGAAAAAGCAAATTTTTTTTTACCCTAGCCATTAAGTGGGAACAATTCCATCTGTGTTGTTTCTTTGAGTCAGTTTATTTCATTTCTGCATGCGTACTAGATTGAGCACTAAGTATTCACCATCTTCCTCCCAAATGGCGGACGAGCGGGAAGCGGGTCACATTCCCGTAGCAATTGAGGAACTCCGTCAGGAGTTCACCGATTAGTTGATGGAGATTAGGGAAATGCTACATGAGTTAAGAATGAATCGAGTGGCTCCCCAAAATCAAGCCGCCAATCCACTTGATGAAGGGAATAATAATCAAAACAACAACCATAACAACGAGCGAGCCCCACGTACACCGTATGAGTTTGACATTACTAGAGTCAGAAAACAAAATAAAATAAAGGGGGGGGGGTGAATAGAGTATGGTGCTTACTAAAAACATTTTACAACTTTTGTTGTATTCTAAGTGAACAGGGAAGCAAATAAAATAAAGCAAACACAGCAACTATCTAATAACAAAGCAATCACAGAGCACAGCTAGAAAACAAAAGAGAAGAGCAATCAGACGACACAAGGAGCTATAGTGGTTCCTCAATCAATCTGGGTACATTCACTCTTCTAGCACCCTAGGTAGGAATCCACTGCAGGATGAGTTGATCAGGTGTCCTGGGCACCAATGAGCTTTCGATAAGGTGCTCAAAAACCAACCCTCAAGTCTTTTGGAAGGAGACTTACTACCAGAATAATTTTGAAGGGATTTAAAACCCTATAGAGGAATTGGAAAGAGAGTGATAGTGTCTTCTCTGTCAACAATCAGAGAGAAGACTTGTGAATTGATTGTAGCAAATCTTGCTCCCCCTGAGATCTTGAAATGGTCAGGAATGCTAGAGAACTACTTCAGGGTGATAGGTCTTCAATTACCTAGAATGCCTAGACCAGGAAAGCTTCAGGAACTTCTTTTGACAGATATAGTTTTTGTTGTCATTAGAAGTTATCCTGAGAATAGATAGAAGAAGACTCTTGATTGAATTTGATTGTTCTTCTTCTTCTTCTTGAAAATGTTCTCTGGTCAAGGCTGATTGCAGTTAAGAAATTTTGATTTGAGAATGTTTGTTCTTCTCTGCAACTTCAGAGTGTCTGTCTTGCTTGATGTACTGTAAATTCTTGAACTCTATCACTGCTTGATCCTTTTCTTTTTGTGTGTGTCTATGTGTGACTGAGGAACATTCAAACTTTTGAATGTCGAGCAGTAATTGCAGTCGGCTTTGGAAAGAATCAGTAATCAATGACTTTCCTAACTGTCCCATGGAAAAACGACAGAGAATAATCCATAGTCAATACGCGTTCTAACGGTAACATTCCGAGAAGATCTGGCATTAAATGTTCAGGAATCAACGCCAAGAAACGGGACGGGAAACTTGAAGAAAACCTAGTCTGGATTCGTCGAATGAAGAACACAATTTGTCGAGCTGCACTTGTGTTCGTCAAGCTGAGCTTAATTTCGTCGAGCTGAGCTTGAGGAGTTCGTCGACCAGACAATCTTCATTCGTCAAACAGACAGTCTTCATTCGTCGAGCTGAGAATCAAATTGGTCGAGTTGAGAAAAGTTCTGGACTTAGGCAAAATACTCTACATCTGCTGAAATGTTGTGTCGACATAAGTTGGTGTCGATAGATTGATCTTGGTGTAGACACAAGTCCTATGGTGTCTAAATAAGCTGGTGTCGATTGATATCCTGGTGTCGACACAAATCCTCTGATGTCGACAAAAGCTGGTGTCGACACAAGCCCTAAGAGTCGACACAAATTCTCCGAGTCCAGAAATCGTCGAGTAGAGAATAGAATTCGTCGACCTGAGAAGCTGTGAACTTGAGGTACAAGTTCGTCGAGCTTAGAATATAATTCGTCGACCGAAGCTTGAAGCTGGAATTAGAAAAATTTGAAGTTCTCCTGATTTTGGCTTGATGTAGAAACTGAGTCGTCGTCGAATAGAGAACACAGATCGTCGAGCTCATCATTAAGAATTGCCTCACAATCGTCGAGCGCAGAACTCCTTTCGTCGAGCTGAGTTCGACGAACGTCGAACTCACTTTACTTAGTCTTGAAAACTTGTCAATCTTGAGTATCTGATGGTCTTGTTGAAAGCTCGTCCATCTGGAGTTGAGCCTAAGGACTTAACCTAGACTCTAGGACACAAATTGACCCTGGCTATACATGATGGGTCACATCCTAAGTCAGTGAACCTAGCCCAAATCAACTAGGGATCCTGTTGGGTACATTGGAATAAATGTACCTGATTTGAAGAAGCCTCACCCTACTCAATGATATACATCAAAATGTATTTGATTTGTTTTGAGTTTAGTTGTGCAGGATAAGTATTTGCAGAGAAAGCTGAAAAGTTTCTAACTCCATGTGTCGACACCCAGAAGGAAAGTGTCGACACTTGAGAAGACTTGTGTCGACACCCAGAAAAGCAGTGTCGACACTTGGAGTAATTGTGTCGACACTAGGGATGCAGAGTCGACACCAGAAGGGAAGTGTCGACGCATGAAGGCTGTGTCGACACTCAATGAAGAAATGTCTAGTAAAGCAGTGTCGACACTTAGAGCAGTGTCGACACCCAGAGGAACTTTGTCAACATCAGAAAGTGTCGACAGTTGGAGGCTGTGTCGACACTCAGCAAATTCAACAGAGTCTAAGTACAAGTGTCGACATAGTAAAGAATGTGTCGACACTCAGCAGAAAACTCAACACATGAATAAAGTGTCGACACTAGGAGGCTGTGTCGACACTCAGCAAAGTTCAACTAATTCTAAGTACAAGTGTCGACACAAAGGAGATGTGTCGACACTCAGCTAAAGTCTCAACAAAAGAAGAATGTGTCGACACAAGGAGCAGTGTCGACACTCAACAAAAGTATCAACACAGAAGGCATGTGTCGACACCAAGAAGATGTGTCGACACTGAACAAGTTCAATACAAGAAGATGTGTCGACACAAAGGAGGTGTGTCGACACTTAGCAGAATTCAACTAAGTACTGAAGAACAAGGAGTTGTGTCGACACACAATATCAGTTTCGACACATATTGAAGAAGCTATGTCGAGATATAAATTCTACAACACAAGGAGTTGTGTCGACACCTTGAAGGCTAGTGTCGACACTTAGTCTACTTGTGTCGACACTTGATCTATAAGTGTCGACACTTAAAGACAGACTATCTCGACACTTTCAGACAGTTACAGATATTTCAAGAAGTGACTGGATGACATGACAACTGCCATTCCAGCCAGTCTACTGCAACTATCAGAGATGTCAGAAAGCTGTTAGGAACCAGATCAGCCGGTCACCATGAAGGAGGCCTATATATAGGCATATTCTGTCAACAGAAGAAGATGAACAACAATATTGAGATTGAGGATTGAGAAGAAGATCTAGCAATTCAATTGAAGAACATTTCAAGTGAAGATCTAAGTAGTTGGAGAGAGAGATCTCCTTTCAAGAAGACAGTTGTTGGAACCAGGCTGTAAAGAAGGGTTCAGATTGAGATCTGAATCTTAAGTTGCAGTGATTGAAGATCAACTGCAGAGAGTATCAACCCTATTGTGTTCTACATTCAAGAAGCTTTGAAGAAAGCCAAGTGAGGTTGATCTCAATAGAGTTCTTCCAAGAACTCATCAAGAAACCTGTCAACTCTTCTCTCTTATTCTGAGTTGTAGGTATATACATTGTATTCTTAATTTCTTGTAGGATCCTTAGGGATCTGAGTTGTAAGCCTGCAATTATAAAGGATGAGTGGTAGGGCCTGTGTGCCTGAGTGTAGGAGATTCATATCTCTGAGTGTAAGCCTTGTGGCTGAGTGTAGGCCTTTGTGAAGGCTGAGTGTAGGTCTTTGTGAAGACTGAGTTGTAGGGCATTGGGCCTGAGCTGTAGGAACCTGTTTGGGGTTCTGAGTGTAAGATATGAGGATCTGAGGAATAGCGGAGCAGTTTGGCCGAATCTAGTACACTACTAGATAGGCGAAGGGGGAAAGTGGATGTACCCAAACCTTGGGGAACCACTATAAAACTGTGTGTACTCTGCGTATGTGATTGATGCTGTGTATGCTATTTATAGTTCTGTGAAATCTGTGATATAATCTGTCTAAAAGTTTAAAAAGATTAAGTCACCTATTCACCCCCCCCCCCTCTATGTGATTAGGTACAATTTCTTTCAAGTGGTATCAGAGCCAGGTTCATCAAAAAGGACATAACTGTCTGAGTAGATCCTGTTAGCAGATTCAGTTTAATCAAGTGCAGAATCAAGAAAATCAAGAAAATGGGTTCAACAGAGAATCATAAGGAACTTGGATCCATGAAGTTGCCAATTTGCAGAAAAGAGATTTTTGGCATCTGGAAATAAAGGGTTAGACTGTTTATGGAAGCCTCAGACCCTAGAATCTATATCACAGTTAAAGAAGGGATATATGTGCTTATGAAGGTTTCAGTCCTGGATGCAAATCAGAGAACACCTAAGGACTTTTCTAAAATGACAAAAGATGAGATTATTCTGGCCACCATGGACAAGAGAGCTCAGAATATCATTGTAAGTGCCATAGATGATGCTACATTTCAGAACTTAATACACTGTAAAACATCAAAGGAGATGTGGGATACTCTGATAGTGTACATGGAGGGTTCAGAAGAACTTAGACAAGACATGAAGTCTTTATTAAACCAAGAATATGAGAGCTTCAGACAAGGCAGGTCTGATAGTATAACAGAATGCTACAAGAAATTCTATAGGGTTGTCAATGAGTTGATGTCCTATGGAAGAGAATTCAGCAATTATGAGCTGAATGATAAGTTCTTGAGGTCCCTAACAAAGGACTGGGACACCAAGATCTGTGCCATAAGGGAAATGACCAAGTTAGAAGATATTCCTCCTCCAACATTATTTGGAAAACTTCTATCCTATGAGATGCAGTTGATGGTAAGGAAGGAGGAGGAGAAGACTACAAGAAGTGAGCATAAAGAAAGAGCAGTGGCATTCAAGACAAAAGCCACCAAGAAATATAAAAGTAAGTCTCCATCTCCACCTCCAAAAGTGGCTGAGACTGAGTCAGATGAATCAGAAAGTACGAATTCTAAAAGCAATGAGAGTGATGAGGACTTTGCAGCTTTCACAAGACACTTTCAGAAGTTTCTAAAGAAGAGACAGTGGAGATCAAAGCCATCCGCTTCACAGGGAAAAAGATGACTATTATCAGAACAAGAAGTCATCAAAGAAAGACAGGAGAAAGCCCAAGTCAAGCAAAGCAACTTTATCAAAAATTGTATGATATTGCTGTAACAGACAAGGACATGTTGTTGCTGACTATCCAGAGAAAAGGAAAGAGTCTACTGAGAAGAAGAAGACTCAAATTAAGGGCAAAAAGGAAAGGTCCTTTGTTGCCAAGAAGGACAAAAGTCTATCAGACATATCATCTTCAGAAACTGATTCAGAAGCAGAAGCTTACATTGGACTGTTTGCTAAAGAAGAAGAAGAGGAGTTCATCCAGTTAATGAACTCTATATATGAGCAAGAGGACAATCAGTGTCAGGGACTGATGGCCTTATCAAAAGGAAACAAAATCCAGCAGCATCCTGAACCTAGTCAGGTACAAAATTGTTCTTTAAGTTCAATTTCTAGTGGTAGTTCAGATTCAGTTACATCAGCATCAAGTGATGTCAGTGGATATGAATCTGAAGGGGATATTCATCAGTTGATTGATGAATATAGAGTACTGTTGCAAGCTTTTAAGAAAAGCAAATCCTTGGCCAAGAGTCAGGCTAAGGAGATTACTAATCTCAAAGAGGCTGCAACAGATTTTGATAAGTTGATTGATCAAAGACTAAATGAAATAGCCAGGCTGAAGAACATAACTGTTATTCAGATGGAGACTATAACATTTAAGAATGATCAAATCAGAAATCTGGAGATTAGTCTTCAGAAGGATAGAGATATAGTAGTAAGGTTCTCTAAACCAAAATTAATTCTACCTCTGATAGATGAGTTTATACCTCACAAGGGTAAAACTGGATTGGGGTTTACTAAACCTGCTAGGACTGTTCAGTCCAAGTCTAAGGGCAAAGCCCCAGTACTCAACAAGCCTGCTGTAGATAGAACAGCTAGGGTTGTACCTAAGCAAAGGTACAATAGATTTGAGTACTGGTGCTGTGGAAAGGTAGGCCACTTTACCATAGACTGTTAGAACAATTCTAGTGCCAAGATGAGTAGCAAACTGCCTGTTGGAAGATCTACAGGTTGTTTTGTTAAGAGGCCAACTAACCAGCACCAAGGACCCAAGAATTCTTTGGGTTTTAAGTTCAACTAATCTGTTTTACATGTGAGTCCAAGTGGCCATGCTCCAATATGGTACTTGGACAGTGGATGTTCCAGGCACATGACTGGAACTAGGAGATTACTAAAGGACTACACACCAATCAAGGATGGTCCTAAAGTCACCTTTGGTGGTTCTGAAAAAGGAATCATCAAAGGGTTTGGTAACATTTCTAGCAACCTTATAACAATTTCTCAAGTGGCTTATGTTAAAGGTCTGAAACATAACCTTATAAGTATAAGTCAGCTGAGTGATTTAGGATATGACATCTCATTTGTCAAAGATGGTTGTCATATCAGGAGATCAAATGATCAAGAGATCATTCTGACTGTTTACAGAAAGAGAAATGTCTATTGTCTAGACATTATGAGTGAGAACAATGTTTCTCCAGTGTGTCTTGTAGCTGATGAGAAAGTCTCTCATTGTGTCAAATGACACAAGAGGCTAGCCCATCTTAACTACAAGACAATTGGCCAACTTTATAACAAAGAGTTAGTGAGGAATGGTTCTCAGGTTAAGTGTATTAAAGATGGGATATGCTCAGCTTGTCAAAAGGGCAAGCAGACTAGATCCACCTTTAATAGTATTGAAAACGAAGATGATGTGAGGTGTTTATACCTCTTGCATATGGATCTCTTTGGTCCTATGCCAGTTCACAGTCTAGGTAGGAAGGTCTACACATTTGAGGTTGTAGATGACTACTCAAGGTTTTCCTGGTTGTTCTTCCTTAGACAGAAATCTGAAACACCGACTATCTTCTATAGTTTTGTCAAACAAATTCAGAATGAGTTAAACAGTACAGTGGTCAAAATAAGAAGTGACCATGGTACTGAATTCCAGTCTGATAGTATGACAAAACTATGTGAAGAATTTGGGATATTTCAGGAATTTTCTTCACCAAGAACACCTCAGCAAAATGGCATTGCTGAAAGGAAAAATAGAACCTTGATTGAGGCTGGTAGAACCCTATTAAGTGATACAACTCTCCCAGAATATTTCTGGGCTGAGGCAGTAAACACTGCATGCCATGTAATTAATAGGGCTACTATCACCAAAAGTCACAATAAGACCCCCTATGAGATTGTGAAAGGCAGAAAACCAAATCTATCCTATTTCAGGATCTTTGGTTGTAAATGTTATATACTTAACCATGGAAAGTCTTACTTGACCAAGTTTACTGCCAAATCCCAAGAGGGGATCTTTGTTGGGTACAGCAATAATAGTAAGGCTTATAGAGTCTACAACTTGACTACTCAAGTTGTAGAGGAATCAGTACATGTAGTATTTGATGAAGCTAGACTTATTAACAATGAATTGTCTAGTAGTATTTGCAGCTCCACAGGTGTGACTAAGAAGATAGACAAGCTCACTATTGAAGAAGGATCTACTACAAGTCAGCATGTAGATGATAGTGGTTGTTGTCCAGGGGGAGTACTAGATGCACCTGATGCAGAAGAAGATCAAGGAGTGTAGCAAGTTGAAGAAGCTGAAGGAGTTCAACCTGAAAACAGGCTGCCTCTAGCTACTAGGCATCTAAGAGATCATTCAGCTAATCAAATTATTGGTGATCTAAGTCAAGGGGTACAAACAAGGAGCAAAAATCTAAGTTTAGTACTCTACTCCAGTTTTCTATCCCAAGTAGAGCCAAAGAAATTTGAAGAAGCCATCCTAGACCCTCATTGGATTGAGGCAATGCAAGAGGAGCTGAATCAGTTCAAGAGATGCAAAGTCTGGGAGCTTGTTCCTAAACCAAAAGACCACAACATAATTGGAACTAAGTGGATCTTTAGGAACAAGATGAATGAACATGGAGTGATTATCAAGAACAAAGCAAGACTGGTTGCTAAGGGATATAGGCAGGAAGAAGGTATTGACTTTGATCAAACCTTTGCTACAGTAGCCAGACTGGAGGCAATAATGATGTTCTTGACCTATGCAACCTATCAAGAGTTTAAAGTATACCAAATGGATGTAAAGTCAGCTTTTCTGAATGGAAATCTGAAGGAAGAGGTCTATGTGGAACAGCCATCAGGTTTTGTTGATTCAACTCAACCTAATTATGTCTATAGACTTAGGAAGGCTTTGTATGGGTAAAACAAGCCCCTAGGGCTTGGTATGAAACCCTGTCTAGTTTCCTTATTGAGAATAAATTCACAAGGGGGAAAATAGACAAGACTCTATTCCTTAGGGAATCCAGAGGCAAGATCATTCTAGTCCAAATATATGTAAATGACATCATATTTGGGTCTACAGAAAATAGTCTTTGCAGAAAGTTTGCAAAACTAATGCAAGGACAATTTGAAATGAGCAGTATGGAGGAACTTAAGTTCTTCTTGGGTGTTGATGCACGAAAACACAAGGGGGGTCGAGCACAACCAGCTAACTATTCGAACACAGGGGAAAAAGGGAGACTGCGAGCAGCGATCTACTAAGCAGATGAGAGCTGAAAGAGGAGCAGGGCCGTGAACTACGGCAACAACAGACTTCGCCCGTCGCGGCCTGAATGCCTCTCTTGCGACGGGCTTTCCCTTGATTGAAGAAGAATTGGGTTACAAGTGAAAGGAAAAGCTGGACAAGAGCAGAGCGAGGGGGAGTCCGCAAGGCGCAGGATTCGAGTCCACAGCCTGTAACAAGTAGGCTCCTGGGTCCGAGTCAGCGTGCCTTGAGTGCACCACCTCCCCCCTATTTATAGGGTAGGGGGCCTGCCCAAATGGGCAGGGCTAAAATAACCTGCTGCCCGGGGTACAGGAGAACCGGGCAGCGGTGACGGGAAGCAAAAAGAAAGAACACGCCAGTCCGCACAGAAGTGGCGGACTGGGCTCGCGAGCTGGAGCTTCCACTGCTGCTGGGCGCGCCCACTGGAGGGCGGCGGCCTGGGCGGACGAGATACTGCGTCCGCCGCTGGAGACTTGCCCAACGCGCCGGCGGACTGAGCGGACTGGACTTTGCGTCCGCTGCTGGAGTATCACCCTTGGCGCCCGACTGGTGACAGTGCCGGACTGGGCGGACGGACAAATCCTGTCCGCGCCTGCTGAATGGTGGGTTTTGGAGTCTTGCAGTACGTTGCGGACTGAGGGGTTAACATAATCCCCGCACATTTTTAAGTTTCCAGAAAACTTCGAAAATGTTCTCTTAACCGCCGAGTCCGCAAACCTCGGAAACACCGCCAACGCTATAAATATCGCTGGAGGGTCTGGATCTGCTGAGAATCTTGATCGATACGGGGCGCTATTCACCTCTTGCGGTCTCAACTTTCCAGTCCGGCATGGCAAGACTTGGTGCATTCCTCTCTAGCCTTACTGCCAAAGGCGACTCGGAGCCGTCAACGCCAATGAAGACTAAGAAAATTGCAAAGAGGCCGGCAAGACAAGATCCTGTCCGCCTTGCAGGAGAAAACTCCCAGAACGAGAAGCCCGCGGAGAAGTCAGCCCGCCCTACTGATATATTTGCTCGCGGAGAAGCTGCAGTTGATGCTGAACCACTGAGCGAGAGGATGACGACCTTGTCGGACTCCGTCCATTCCCAGAAAACCGCGACATCGGCGGATACTGCTGGCGAACGCACTGAGGCCGACATATCTTCTCCTAATGCCCAGGTGCCTATTGTCAACCTGGATGACGAAGATAGGCGGACTGAGGAAGAGGACGGTGTGCTTCCAAAAGCAATGATAGCTGCGAACCCGGTGTCTGTCCGCGAAGACCAGTCTTTGGGGTCCGCCGCGGATCCTGCTGAGGAGACGACCAAGAGGAAGAAGAGGAAGAGGAGCGGAGCGACCGTCGCTGAGCGGGTGGAGAAGAAGCTGCGCGCTATGAAGGAGAAGAATATCTCCAAGCGGACCGGTGAGGCGGACTTGCAACACAGGCCGCGCGACAAAGAAGTCCCCGACAGCGACCTGATAACACCGGAGGCCCAAATCCGGGGGGACAATTCTCTTTCCACGGTCAGTCTTTCCACGGATGAGATTATTGATTCCATAGACATCGGCCAACTTGACTTAATCCACGACTCCTTGCTGGTTGTCCTGCAGCAGAATGAGGCGGAGACCGCTGGAGACAAGGGCAATGAACTCCCATCTCTGTCCGCTGCGGAGGAAGAGGAGAGGGAGAGGCTGAGGGAGAAGATAGCGGAGCAAAAGAAGCAAATCGTTGCTCATGTTGCTGTAGTCGGGGCGGCCTCGAAGCAGATCGCCGCGGACAAAGCTGCTGAGGATTTGCGGATTGCTGCGGAGTTGCTGCGGTCAGGTAAACTTCAACCTGCGCCTAAATATTTTCAGCGCAAGTGGCTTTACAGGTCGCCGCCGCGGAAATCGAAGCCCATAAAGATCATCACGGAGACGGACGATATTGTAGTGTCGACAAGCTCTGCTGTTGAGAAAAGAGCTAAGGTCCACCGCGAATGGAGGAAGCGATTAAGCGTCTTTGACCCGGAGCGGGCAAGGCGTCCAATCTTCTTCGATAGTCGGCGACTCGCTGCTGCTATGTCTCAAAGTGATTTTTCATCCTTTCTTCGTGTCCGCCGCGAGCTGCCTTTGAATGTGGAGTTGACTTTGTTTGTTGCAGGTGGGAAGTCGCCGCCGGACTCTACCGAGAGTGGCGAGATCACAGTCACGCCGAACCCCGGTGCTGACGCGGTCTCAAATATGGAACCCGCGGAAGACGAGCCACCCAGCCTGAATATGGTTTAAGAGTTAGAGAAGAAATTTCAATTCGAAATGGAATGCTTGAAAAAGGAGTTGGAGAAAGCCAAGGAGCGTGAGGAAGCGTTCGCCGCGCGCGAAAAACAATTTGCTGAGCGCAAGATGGCTCTGAAGGATCAGGTCGCCAGCATTTCCAGGGCGCTGGAGAGATCTGATAAGGAGAAGAAAAGGCTCGCGGATGATGTCCGCTACTACAAGGGCAAACACTTCGCGTCTGTGCGTGAGGAGAAAGGGAAGCGGGCTGCAGAGATCGCTGACCGGAGGCCGCGAGTACCAGACCGCGCGGCTTCCGAGATCGCCGCACCGACAGGTGGTGTCCCACGCGCTGCGGACGAGGAGCTGAGACCGGCAGCGGAGCCAATGGTGCCCCTTAGTCGAGTAGACCGGGAAGCTGCCCATATGCACCGGACTATAAACGTCATTCATCATCATCTCTGCCGCGTATATAGTGAAATCCTTCAGATAAGCGATCGGGTGGCTCATCTATGTCGGGATAGGGCAGAGAAGCGAACTGAAAATAGAGACCGCTGAGTCCGCGGTGCTCATTTTTTATGTTGAATGTATACTTCTGTATAATTGTTTTTTAAACATTGCTGTGATGTGATTGGTTAAACCTTTATCGCGATCTATGCGGACGCAGATTATAAATCCGCTTAATTTATAATAAACCTTGGCTTGATCTGTGGCGGACTGTGCGGACTAGCGCTGTGTCCACTTCTTGTTAACCTGCAGGCGGGAAGATTCGCGATCTGAGCGGATAGGGAACTGCGACGGCCACGACTTGGCCTTGAATCTCTTTTCGAAAGTTAATTTGTCTTTTATATCCGCGCAATTTGTTTGGCTGCTTTTTAAACATTTTGCGGACTGTGCGGATTGAATACGCGACCTGCGCGGATTGGAAAAAAAGCTATCAGAAATTTTATCTATAAATACTGCCTTCTGCTTTCTCTATGTAGGAAATTCCTGAAGTAAACGAAACCCTGCGGCCTGCAACATGGTGTCCGCGCGTACTGATGCTGCAGTCGCCTTTCACTCTGCCGACCACAGAAAATGCACTTTGGAAGAGGCTGATCTGGAGGCTTTTGTTGAAAGGAAGATGGCGGACTCCAACATTCTTGTCCGCCTACCCGCACACCAGGAAAGATTGAACTTCTCGACGGCGACCCAGATCGCCATTCCAGTTGACCACTTCGACAGCGGATTCAAGTTCCCGCTCTTATGGGAGCTTGCCGCAATTTTCGAGCACTACGGGATGGTGCCCGGCCAGCTCGCGCCGAATACCGTCGCTGCGATCTGCAGCTTCCTCTCTTACCTACGATCTGAAAGGATTGCCTTCTCAATGAATATCTTCCGCAAAATATTCTCTGTCCGCTCCATAACTGCCTCCGGAGGCCGCCCCTACAAGGGTGTAATTTACTTCTATTGCAGGGGGATGAAAGTAGTGGGTCTTCCAAACAAGATCCACAACTGGACCTCAAGGTTCTTAATCTTTGAGGGCGACCTCGGGTTCGCGCACACTTATCCACAGGTGCGCGCGGACTCCGCTTTCAAAAACGTGCAGCTGGACGACCTGGAGTCCGCAATTGTCGAGTTCCTGGCCAACGCCAGGCTTGATATTGAGCACTACCTTCCGCTGTTAGCGAGCTTAGCGGACGTCACGCCTGAGTACAGTAAGTAGCTTAGCGGACTCAGCTTTTGTATCCGTCGCGACCATGCTTTTTTAACCGGTTCTCTTTTTGCAGCGACCTTGGCGGTGCCCGCCAACCTGCCGCAGACGCCAAGCGGCTTTGTTCCTACACAAAAGGAGAAGAAAGAAGCGGTTGCAAAGAAGAGGAAGGAGGAAGGGGATGCCGCAGCGGACTACTCCTCCTCCGAAAGCTTCTCCATGACCGGCTTTGGCATCAGCCAGAGGGACCTTAGGGGGAACCCTATGGTCCATTGGCACAGCAAGGAGAAGCATGTCCACTTATCCACCGCACTTCCCTCGTGGAGGAGTCCGCGGATAACGCGCCACGCCCATGTTGCGCTCTCCACTCTCTACGGAAAGCGCAACTTGAGCGAACTGAAGAAGGTGCCCGCCGCCGACCTCCCTCTGCTGGCCTCTCAGGCCTCTGCGAACAGCGCGGTGACAAATCATTATGTTGCCACTCTGGCCAGAGACATGTTGAGGCAAAATGAACAGCTTCAGAAAGACAATAAAGCGCTGAGGGAAAGGAACGCGCGGCTGGGAGAAAGGAATGCCCGGCAAAGAGAGGAGCTGGCGGTGAGTTGAATTCGCCGCGATCTGGATTTGCTATTCGCCGCGATCTGTCTGATAGTTTGCAATCTTGCTTTTGCAGGTCGCCTATGATTTGGAGAACACTAAATTCCAGGCCGCCACGCTCCCTTTTGTGATGGAGACAGTTGAGGTTGTTGTTGAGCGGCTTGCCCGCGACGGCCTCATGAAGGAGGGAGTGGGTGGCGTCCCCTTTGTGGAGATCTTTCCGGAGCTGGCCCCTCAGGTCGCAGCGATGGAAAGAGCCAAAAAAGGAAAAGAGGTTATTGAGGAAGATGATGATGATGAAGACGAAGAAGAAGAAGACGGAGGCTCTCAAGGCGAAGAGCAAGTCCCTGCGGACAACGCTGAATCCAGCCGGCGAGGAGAGGATCTGTCTGCCGAGTCCGACACATCTGCTTCTTCCTCTGCTTCTGGCAGCTCGCATAGCGGGTCCGCCACTAGTTCAGGGTCGGGTAGCAGCGAGAGCGACTCGAGGGATTATTCTCCAGAAGTAGATGTCGTCGGCGACAGCCCTGCACCTCCAGAGAAGAGACAGCGGACTGATTGAACAATGCATATGTATACATTTTGTAATTTTTGTAAAAAGTGGCGGACGCAAGATTGCAGTCCGCCGAACATTTTGAATGATGTAAAATTTTTTGAAGAAATAGAAAGGATATTTTTTGTCATGTGTGCTTTCTGCAATGCTCTTTTTTCCACGCTCACCGCACCGATACTTAGCAGTCCGCACGACACGCTAATAAACTTGGGCTTTTTAACTTGCTGATTAGAAATAATTGCTGTTCGCTTTTAGAAGAAAAACAATAGCAGGCGGACGCTGTTTAGCTCCAATTGAAGTCCGCACGATATGTCATTTATAATGAATCTTGCTGATTAGAGAATATTGTTCCACTTTGGACCAAGAAACTCAGGCGGACTCTGTCGAGTTTCTCGTGCAGTCCGCGTGATATATTATTTATAGTGAACTTTGTTGATTAAAGTATTTAGACATCAACTTATTCATCATCCGCCTCAGAGAACAGCCAGCTGATAATAATGCCTGGGGTACTTAGAGTTATAGCTGTAGTCCGCAAGCCAGACCGCACATAATATAAAAGCACATTGATGAACTTATCAAATAATGCGAGAATCATTCTACGGACTGAGCGGATACAGAAAACCAATCCGCTCACAATAGAAGTGATCAAAACTTATAACATGAAAATCATTCTGCAAACTGAGCGGATATAGGAGACCAATCCGCTTATAACAGGAATATAAACTTGAATGTACCCTGCGGACTGAGCGGATACAGAAAACCAATCCGCTCATAATAGAAATGATCTATAGCTTGCGACCAGGTGGGCAGGTGAGCCTGAGCGGCATACTTTCCTCACCGGGCTACAAGCTATAAGATCAACCCGAGTCGGCGGACTGACCGGATAGAGAAAATCAGTCCGCTAAAGATAACCAGCTTGTAACCCCAAGTTCCAAACTGTGCGGATAACGAATCCAGTCCGCCAAAGATAGAAATGATCTATAGCTTGCGACCAGGTGGGCAGGTGAGCCTGAGCGGCATACTTTCCTCACCGGGCTACAAGCTATAGAATCAACCCAAATAAGCGGACTCTACGGACAGAGAAAAGCAGTCCGCTAAAAACAGATGACCTATAACTCGCGACCAGGTGGGCAGGTGAGCCTGAGCGGCATACTTTCCTCACCGGGCTACAAGCTATAGAATCAACCCAAATAAGCAGACTCTGCGGACAGAGAAAAGCAGTCCGCTAAAAACAGAAATGACCTATAACTCGCGACCAGGTGGGCAGGTGAGCCTGAGCGGCATACTTTCCTCACCGGGCTACAAGCTATAGAATCAACCCAAATAATTCCCTGTGAAGAGCAAGATGCTCACTTGGCGGAACGGTTCCCTGCCCTCTTGCCTCGAGTACAGTCTAAGATGTGGGTCTCCTGCAGGCACTGCTTGAGGGTACCATGGAGTGTTCGAGAGTTACAAGCTAAGATGACCCGCGGGCAGGTGAGCCGGAACGGCATACTTTCCTCACGCGATCATCGAAGTTGTAACAATATCCCTAAAGCGGCGTGGTAGAGCTTTACACCCACCTTGCCCTCCATAATGCAAGGGTGGGGTCAGGTACCTGCCGGGATCCGAAGTCCAGAATCCAACCGCGCTAGAGCCTGCAAGCTCCCACTACACGGTGCGAAATCTCCCCGCAACACGTGGTCTTCGTGGTGTTACGCTAATGACAACGGCTCTAGGGGAGGTCTAGCTGAACTCGGCGATGTCTCCTGGTATCAGGGAACCGTTATAGGTCTTTGGGAGTGAGAGAAAACACTAGAAAAAGGTGTTAGTATGGATTCTTTGATTAAGAAAATGCATTTGCAAAGAAAGCATAAGAAAGAAAAAGGGGGTTCGGGTGTAGAACCGTTTTTGAAATCTCTCTTAGCGCCTTATCTGTTATGATTACAACAAAACACTCGAAGAAGTGTTAGCAAGCAGTTTCTATTCATAACAATTTTTGAAGAGAATACAGAAAGTAGAAGGAGGTTTTAAGAATAGAACCGCTTGAGGTCATCCCCACTCCACGTGTGTGGTATATCCTCTCCTTCGTATGTCTGCAAGCGATAAGCGCCGCTCTTTAATGCTTCTTTGACGACAAAAGGGCCGGCCCAATTTGGATTAAGCTTTCCAACTGAACCAGCTCTTGCAGCAGCATCGACCTTCTTTAGAACTAGATCTCCCACTTGGAAGTGTTTGATCCTTATATTCTGATCAAAATAACGGGCCTCTTCCTGCCTTACAGCCGCTTGATCTCTGACTTCCTCGATGTGTTCCAAGCTGAACCTCATCTCCTCATTATTCAACTCAGCCCAATCATCAACACCTTCTCTTGCAAGCAGCACTCTGGGTGATGGGACTTCAAATTCAATCGGGATGAGTGCCTTTGAGCCATGAGAGAGTTTGAAAGGAGTCTCCCCGGTTGCGGATGATGGCGTTGTTCTAAGGGACCAGAGGACTGATGGAAGCTGATCGGCCCAACTGCCCTTGAGATTCTGCACTTTCTTCTTGAGCAAGTTGAGGATCTGCTTGTTGGCAGCTTCCACCTGGCCATTGCTTCGGGGATGATGAACTGATGCAAAACGCAGCTCTGTTCCGATCTGCCTGCAAAAATCTATCATCTCTGAATTATTGAACTGTGGCCCATTGTCAGTGATTATTGCCATTGGTATCCCGTGCCGACATACAATTTCTCCCCAAATAAAGTTCTTGACGATCTGAGTCGTTGTCTTGGCCAATGCCTTGGCTTCGATCCACTTGCTGAAATAGTCGATCATTACGATGATAAAACGCCGTTGCCCGCTTGCCAAGGGAAAAGGACCAATGAGATCCATTCCCCAAATCGCAAAGGGCCAAGGAGTTGCAATCGACCTGAGGGACTGAGCTGCTTGGTGCTGAAGCGGAGCAAACTTCTGGCATTGAACACACCTTCTGGCACAGATCTCTGAGTCTTTCTTCATTGTGGGCCAGAAATACCCTTGCCGTAGGACTCGTCTTTCAAGAGTTCTTGCTCCAGAGTGACTTCCACACTCTCCTGAATGAACTTCTTGCAAAATGGTGTGAGCTTCTTCTTCTGAAACACATCGGGCCATGGTTGAGAGGAAGGTCTTTCTATAAAGGATTCCCGCCACTAGAAAGTAGTGAGCTGCTTTTATTCTGAACTTCTTCTTGTCTCTAACTGTATGATGATAATTTCCTGTTGATAGATATAGGATGAACGGGTCCATCCAAGAGGCACGCTGGTCGACTTGCATCAGATCTCCTTCCACCACTGCCGGGCGGAAGAGCTCGGAAGTTGTGCCTCCTGAAGGTATCCCATGCTTAGAGAGAAAATCGGCCTCCTCATTCTCTGTTCTAGGAATATGTTCGATGGTGAAGCTTTTAAACCTGCCGATTTCTATTTTCACAAGAGCTAGATACTTTTTCAAGACTGGCTCCCTTGCTTCAAAGTTACCAAGGACTTGCGACGCCATTACAAGAGAATCAGTTTTGATGTGGACATGATCGACCCCTAATTCCCTCGCGAGCCTCAAGCCTGCTAGCAGAGATTCATATTCGGCCTGGTTGTTGTTCACTGGAATGTAAAACTTGATGGCCTGCTCCAGCTTGATTCCATTTGGATTGATGAGAACCACTCCTGCTCTAGAAGAACTTCTGCCTGAGGCACCATCAACATAGATGGTCCAAGCCAAAGGTGACCTTTCTGCCTGATCAGAGCTGGACTCTGGCATGTCAATCAGAAAATCTGCTAGGACTTGGGCTTTGATGGCTGTCTTGGGCACATAAGAGATTTCAAATTCACTTAGCTCTATTGCCCACTTAGCTAGCCTGCCGGAATGCTCGGGCTTTTCTAACACACCCTTCAAAGGTTGATCGGTGATGACTTGGACTGAATGTGCTTGGAAGTATGGACGGAGCCTGCGAGCTGACATGACCAGTGCCAAGGCTAACTTTTCCAAGATCGGATACCGCGTTTCAGCACTCTTCAAGATATGGCTGACATAGTAGATTGGAAACTGCTTTCTGCCTTCTTCCCGAAGGAGAACGGAGCTAACGGCCTCAGGGCCAACCCCTAGATACAAGAAAAGAACCTCTCCTGGCCGGGGACTCTGAAGCAGAGGCGATGAGGTGAGCTGCATCTTTAACTGCTCAAAAGCATGGGAGCACTCTTCTGTCCACTCAAACTTGGATGCACCGCGGAGAGTTTTGAAGAAGGGGGCACTCCTATCTCCAACCCGAGAGAGGAATCTTGCAAGACCTGCTAGCCTTCCCCCTAACTGCTGAACTTCCTTCGGTGAACGAGGGGTAGGCATTTCAAGAATAGCTTTTACCTTGTCGGGATTGGGGGCAAGTCCCTCCGGAGTAAGGAGATGACCAAGAAACTTCCCCTTACTCGCTCCAAAAGTACACTTCAAAGGATTGAGTTTCATCTTGTATCTACGCAGAGTAGCGAACGTCTCTGCTAGATCTAGCAAGTGCAGCGAAAACGATTTACTCTTAATTAAGAGATAGTCTACATACACTTCTAGGTTTCTTCCTTTTTGATGGTTAAACACACGGTCCATCATCCGTTGATAGGTCGCGCCAGCATTCTTAAGCCCAAAGGGCATGACAAGATAGCAATAACATCCATCGTTAGTTATGAACGACGTGTGAGGAACGTCGGGCTTATGCATTCTTATCTGGTGATAACCAGAAAACGCATCTAAAAAACTCATGTAAGAGTATCCTACCGCGGAATCAACTAAAGAATCTATCCGAGGCAGGGGGTAGCAATCTTTAGGACATGCTTTATTAAGTTTTGTAAAGTCTACACACATTCGCCACTTTCCCCCTGGTTTTTTAACCATTACAACATTTGAAATCCAGGTGGGATATTGCACTTCTTTAATAAAATTCGCCTTGAGGAGTTTTGCAACCTCCTCCCTTATTGGTTCTGCAAGCTTTGTCGCCACGTCCCTCTTCTTCTGTTGGATGGGCTTGCAGCTGGGATCAACATTCAGGTGGTGGCAAGCTACATCAGGATCCACCCCCGGCATGTCTTCTGCTGACCAGGCAAAGACATCCAGGTTCTTTAGCAGGCAGGAAATCAACTCAGCCTTTTGATCTTCAGGAAGCTCCGAGTTGATGGAGAGTTTCCTCTCCTCCCCTTCAGCAATGGGGACTCCTTGCGTCACCTGGGCAGGTTCCAGGTGAGCACCTTCATCAGCAGCAACTTTCGAACTGGAAGGGGCTTCTGCAGCCTCTGCTGGAGCAAGGGAAGCTTCAACCATGTTGACAGTGCGGACGTAGCACTCCCTTGCTCTCCTTGGGTCACTCCGGACCCGGCACATCCTCCCATCGGCGAAGAACTTGATGGCTAGGTGGTAAGTGGAAACCACCGCTTGATACTTGTTCAGCAGGGGCCTGCCGAAGATGGCATGGTAGCTGCTGGGGGCGTCGACCACTATGAACTGTATCTGCTTTGTTGCCCCTCCAAGCTTTACTGGCAAGGTGACGCTGCCCTCCACCTCTTTCCTCTCTCCTGAGAATCCATAGAGCGGCCCCTCAGTGGAAAGCAGAGGCTTTCCGGTCCTCAGGGCCTCGAAGGTAGACTTGAAGAGGAGGTTGACTGAACTGCCCGTATCAACAAGAATTCTGTCCACTGTGAAGTCCCCAAGCACAGCCTTGATCACAACAGCATCGTCAAATGGATTGGCTGTTTGAGGCAGATCTTCCGGACCAAAAGTGACGACTTCTCTTGGGGGAGCAACGGAAGAAGAGGCCACCTCCGCCTGGGTGACCCTTGAAATTGATGACTTTCGGGTGGACTCGGTCCCAGCTCCACCATGGATGAAGAAGAGCCGTCCCAGAACTCCCTCATCATCTGCATCAAAGCATTCCACTGGGACGTTGATCGGCCCCAGACGGCCTTCGTCATCCACATCTACACACTCCTGGTAAGCCTCAGCTACCTCTTTGCCCTTCGAGGTGGATGGCTTCGACGAGGAAGGAGAATCCTTCTTGGTCAGGTCAATCTTGCCCTCGACAAGCAACTTCTCTATCAGCGCACGAAGGACCTTGCAGTCCTCAGTCAGATGGCCCTTTTCCTTGTGGAATTGGCAGAATTGTGAATTATCCCTCGGCTTCCACATCTTCTGAGGCCCTTGCCTCCTCTCTCCTGATCTTTGCAGGATCTGGATGACTTCGTCAAGGTCCAGATCTGCAGGGTCCTCCATGGGACTTTCATCATATTGGCACGGGGCAGGCAAGGCTGCCTGCTGGAGGATGGGAAGAGCCTGCAAAGGAACGGTGGGAGCGGCGGCCAATGGCAGTCTCTGCTCGTGAAACTGTTGATGGCCTTGGAAAGGTTTTTTGTTGCGGAAGTTTCTGCCTCTTTGAGACGGAGGCTGGAAGTCTGGACGAGGGGGCCTGCCACGAGAAGAAGAAGCGGAGGCATCCCTTCCTTCAGCCTTGGCTGTCAGGGATGAGACGTAGGTCGGATTGGCATTTTCCCCTTATATGAAGCGGTTGACCATGGCGATCAACTCCTGATAGGTCTCAGGTGCCTTTGTCGTCGCCTTAAACTTCAGAGGGCCTTCCCGGAGGCCGTGGATCAAGGCAACTTTGTAATAGTCGGGGTTCACATTCCTCACCCCCTGAATTTCTCTTTGAAAGCGATCAACGAATCGTGCCACCGATTCGTTATCTCTCTGCTTGATCTCGAATAGGGCGGCTGGCCCATTCTTCCTCTTCCTTGAGGTAGCAAACCTCAGCAGTAACTGGCTACGGAGCTCTGCAAAAGAAGAAATAGTGCCCGAAGGCAGCTCATAGAACCATTCTCTCGCTTGCCCTTCGAGAGTTGTAACCAGCAATTTACACTTGATGGCATCTGTGAGGCATCTCAAAGCTACTGCCCCCTCAAATGCCTGGAGATGGGAAACTGGATCTGTCGTTCCCGAATAGGAAGGGATGCGAGGCTCCCTGAAGTTGCTCGGAGCTGATTCCCATCGAATTCGGTCAACAAAGGGAGACGGGGTGTCAAACTCTGCAGGATAGAAAGGGCGGACTGGAGCCGAGGAGTCCGCGGGCTCGGCGGACTGGCGGTCAGCAAAGCGGAGTTGGCGGGCAGGAGTTCCCCTAGCAGCTTCTCTGTAGAACTCTCTGAAAGCAAACTCTTCCTCT
This sequence comes from Platanthera guangdongensis, assembly GCA_039583875.1. Taxonomy (NCBI): domain Eukaryota; kingdom Viridiplantae; phylum Streptophyta; class Magnoliopsida; order Asparagales; family Orchidaceae; genus Platanthera; species Platanthera guangdongensis. The sequence goes on along the minus strand of CM077166.1, from coordinate 102,071,224 downwards.
TGAGGGCGCAGAGGGGCGGCGGTCTGAGCAGGGTTTCGAGGAGTTTCTGGCGACTGCCGAAGCGGAGTTCGGCGAGCTGGGGTTTGGCGGACTGGCGAGTTCGCTTGGTCCGCTGCGGCCTGAGGAGCAAGCCGCTGAGCCAGAGCAAGCAGAGCTTGGCTGATTGTGTCAAGACGCTGGTCGGTCTGCCGACGAGACTGCTCGGCCTCAAGGCGAGCTTGTTCTATTGCGTCCCAAAGGGAGTCTTCTGAAGAGCTGGAGCGGTCTGAAGAGCGGGCTCTGCGGTCTGACATCTTTCGTCCGCTGATTTCAAAACACTACTCGGATCTGAAGGCCGCGTGTTAACTGTTGATGCACGAAAACACAAGGGGGGTCGAGCACAACCAGCTAACTGTTCGAACACAGGGGAAAAAGGGAGACTGCGAGCAGCGATCTACTAAGCGGATGAGAGCTGAAAGAGGAGCAGGGCCGTGAACCACGGCAACAACAGACTTCGCCCGTCGCGGCCTGAATGCCTCTCTTGCGACGGGCTTTCCCTTGATTGAAGAAGAATTGGGTTACAAGTGAAAGGAAAAGCTGGACAAGAGCAGAGCGAGGGGGAGTCCGCAAGGCGCAGGATTCGAGTCCGCAGCTTGTAACAAGTAGGCTCCTGGGTCCGAGTCAGCGTGCCTTGAGTGCACCACCTCCCCCCTATTTATAGGGTAGGGGGCCTGCCCAAACGGGCAGGGCTAAAATAACCTGCTGCCCGGGGTACAGGAGAACCGGGCAGCGGTGACGGGAAGCAAAAAGAAAGAACACGCCAGTCCGCACAGAAGTGGCGGACTGGGCTCGCGAGCTGAAGCTTCCACTGCTGCTGGGCGCGCCCACTGGAGGGCGGCGGCCTGGGCGGACGAGATACTGCGTCCGCCGCTGGAGACTTGCCCAATGCGCCGGCGGACTGAGCGGACTGGACTTTGCGTCCGCTGCTGGAGTATCACCCTTGGCGCCCGACTGGTGACAGTGCCGGACTGGGCGGACGGACAAATCCTATCCGCGCCTGCTGAATGGGGGGTTTTGGAGTCTTGCAGTACGTTGCGGACTGAGGGGTTAACATTGGGTCTCCAAGTTAGACAGACTGAGAATGGTTTATCCATATGACAGTCTAAGTTCACTCTAGAATTAATAATGAAGTATGGTATGGAATCATCCAGTACCATGAAAACTCCTATGGGGTCAAGTATGTCTCTTAGCAAAGATGATGCAGGGAAACCTGTAGATGAGACTTTGTATAGAGGGATAGTTGGATCCCTATTGTATTTGACTGCAAGTAGACCAGATATCATGTATGCTACATGTGTCTGTGCTAGGTACCAAGCTTGCCCTAAAGAATCTCATTTGACAGCAGTCAAAAGAATTCTGAGATATCTAAAGGGCACTCCTTATCTTGGCCTTTGGCACCCTAGGAATGGAGACTTTGAACTGACAGGTTATTCAGATGCAGATTTTGCAGGTTGCAAAGAAGATATGAAAAGTACAACTGGTACCTGTCAATTCTTAGGTGGAAGACTGATTTCATGAAGTAGCAAGAAACAAACATGTGTGGCTATCTGCACAGCAGAATCAGAGTATGTGGCTGCAGAAAGTTACTGTGCTCAACTTCTATGGATACAACATCAGCTTGAAGATTATGGTATTCAAGTAAGTAGAACACCACTATTTTGTGATTCTACTAGTGCTATATCTATTGCAAACAATCCTGTTTCCCATAGTAGGACTAAGCACATATAAATAAAATACCATTTTCTAAGGGAACATGTGGAAAAAGAAGATATTTCACTAGAGTATATTAATATAGATAATCAACTAGCTCACATGTATACTAAGCCTTTAGAAGAAACCAAATTCAATAGGTTCAAAATTGAATTAGGTATGATAAACTTAGAATAAGTTTTCAAAATGGCTAAGTAAAATGGTGTCGACACACAGAGTTGTCTGTGTCGACACATAGAAGTGGTGTCGACACTTCAGAGAAAAGGTGTCGACACATCTAGGAAGTTGGTGTCGACACTTCAGAGAATTAGTGTCGACACATGCAGGGTAGGTGTCGACACATCCAAGGTGGTGTCGACACTTAGGATTTATAACGAATTAGTCTGGTATAGTCTCGACTAAGTGTCGAGCTAAGTGGTGTCGACACATAAACAAGTGTCGACACATATATTCTGTCGACTATACTTGTGTCAACACATGGTTGTCGAGACATTATAAGTCTGTGTCGACACTAATAAACAGTGTCGACACAATTTAAGTATTTTGACGCGCCCTTTCATCTTCGATTCTAGAAAGGTATAAATAGGTTATCACCATTGTCTGTCGACACGCTCTCCAAAGTTTCGAGACCAAACTTGTGTGTCGACACCTCTCTTCTCTTAATTCAAATTTCTTCAAACCCTAATGGCGCCTAAGCTCGAAGAGAATGTGAATGAAGGATACGAACTCGTGCGGCATGCTTTTGATGACGCAGAACCTGATATCAAAGGTGTGATAACCCTAATCGCCGAGACTGGGTTAGATTTTCTTGTTTCAGAGCCGACAAAGATATGGAAGAAAGAAGTTCTGGAATTTCTGAATGGAGAAACCCTAGATGAATCAGGACAAAAGATTAAGTCAAGAGTTCATGGGGCTAAGGTGAAAGTTTCTTCTAAAAGTCTGAGAAAGATACTTCAGTTACCAAGGACTAAGGAAGAAGAGAATGTTTCTGCTTCTAAAACTAGGGAAGCATTAACTTGGTGTGGTTTGGATTCCAACATGAAAATTTGATCTGTCTTCAATAGGAAGGGGACGAACATGCAAGGGAAATTTCTATATGAAATTGTTAGGAAAGTTATCCTGAGCAAGCCTGGAGGCCATGACAGAATCTCAGCTCACAAGTTTAGCCTCATGACAAGGATTATTTTCAAGCTACACACTGATTGGTCTATAGTAGTGTTTGAGAAGATTAAGGAGAGCCTGAAGAAGCCCAATTTGGGTAGGATTCTTAGTCTATACCTAGCTGGTTGTATACCAGAGGTAATGACCCAAGCTGCACGATCCAAAATTAACCACATGAGAAGAATGGATTTGAGGATCTTCTCTAGGTGGGATAGGTTCTTGACCAAGGAAATGCCAACTCCTGAGAAGGTAACACCCCAGAAAAGGAAGAAGAAGTCAGCCCCTATGGCTCAAGAATCATCAAGCAGCTCTGAAGAGCATGTAGTGTTCACTCCTGATGAAGAAGAAACTAGGCATGCTGACCAATCTCCAGAAGGACAAGAAGATGCACCAAGGAAGGGGGAGCTACCACAAGCTAGCCTAGTACACTAGGATTCCATCCAGGGGGAGCCCTTACTTGTGGAAGAGCCAACTCCCCTAGAGAGTGAACAAGCTACCCACACAATACTTGAGGTAATAACTGCAATTAATGAATTAGATTTCCCTATTGAGGATGATGTTTTGTCTGTTTCATTACCTAATGCTAATCAGCAAACACAGACACATAGCCAACCCCAAGATGTTGTCATGAAGGACACATCTGTTGCTGATCAAGTGGCATCTGATCAAGTGGTTGATGAGATAAGAGAATCTCCACCCCATCCTCAACAAGAATTTACCCTAGAAGAGCTATTCCCAGACCTTCTCCAAACAGACTTTGAGAAAGAAAGTGCTGTTGCTGAGGGGGAGAAAGTAGCTGTTGAGGGGGAGCATGTGGAGATTATTGAGGAAACTGCAAGGAAAGAACCTGAAGTGACAAAGGATGCTGAGCAGATTCCAAGGACTGAGAAGGATTTACATTCAAGCCCTAAGGACAGGGTTGATTTGCAAGCACATCTGCATCAGAGGATGAAGAGGCTGTAAGAGCCAAGAAAAGAAAATTTCAAGTTTTCAAAAGGAGGAGCCAGAATTATAAGAAAGCTATGCAAACAATAGCACCACAACCTGCACCACATCCAGCACCATCAACAGATTTCAGTCCTCTGATGGTTGCTTTAAAAATTAAGCTTGATGAGCAAAGGCAAGCTCTGGAAAAGTATGTAGATGAAGGAAATAAATCTCTACAATTTGATCTTGCACAAGATATTAAGTCCATCAGATTTGAAATGAATCTGAATAAGAAAGAGATGACTGGCTGCTTCCATAAGGGAGGAAATGCAGTAGTCTATCTAGCAACTCATCAAGAGAAGATCAAAGCTCAAGTAGATGATATTGCAGTGAAGCAAGGCTATGTTCTGGAGAACCAGCTAAGGATGAATGATAATTTAACTGCTTCACACAATGCAATAGTCACAGAAATGAAGAATATAACTACTGGTGAGACTACAGCTAATGTTACAGCTAAGGCAGAATTTGATAAAGCATTACAAGAGGGAATAACTGCTGTTAAAACTGCTATACAAGACTCTCAAAAGGCTATAACTGACAAGCTCCAAAGGTTGAAACCTTTCTTTAAAGATGGAGTAAACTATTTGGATGCCCAAATAAGATTTCAGAAAGATGATTTGAGGGATCACATTGTTAGAGAAGTCATAAAGGGGGAGAGGGTGTTAGTCAAAGCCAGCTCTGATCACGCAAAGTGGATATCAAATTCCATCAGAGCCACCCTTGGATATCCTCCATTATGTGATGATGACAATGTAGCAGAGTCTGAGATTAATCCTGCTTATCTTGGAGGGGAGCAAGCTGAAGTGGCTCAAGTAATATACCCTCCACGAGACTTTGATATGATACATGCAGACATACAATCAATGTATAGCCCACCTGAGGGTAATCAGAAGGTCATCATTGAGAAAGTGGTTCAGCCAATGCCTGAGGCTGTACTGAAAGAACAAGAGGCTTTGCAGATAGAACAAGAAGCCCAATTGTCTAAGAAGAGATTCAGGGAGCAAGCTGAACTCAGGCCTGATTTTGAACAGTGGAGCCCCACCTCCAGGAATATCATTTTGACTGCTTGGAAAGCTGCCAAGGATAATATTCAAGATAGAAACAAGTGGTATTCTAAACTGGAGTGGAGGAAGCATGAGTCCAGGCAAGAAGCCATTGTGCAATACAGAAGAAAGGCTAAGATGGGAAAGCTACCTCCTACTGCCCAGGAGCCTAGCAAGTACTTTCCAAAGCCATATCATTACTTTGAAAGACAAAAGATAAAAGCTGAATATCAGAAAAAGAAGGATCTAAAAGGAAAGAAGCCTGCTGCTGCTGAAGATGCTGAAGCCCCAGTCCAAGAAAAGATACAATCTGGAAAGGGCATAGTGATCAAGGAGACTGAGCAGCAATAGGATAGAATTTATCTTTAGTTTACAGTTGTAATCATTTGATTTTAAACTTTCTGTAAACTTTTGGATAATGAAAATATTGAAGTTGTTAGAACAATGTGATATATGTTCAACTATTACATTAATTGTTCTGAGTTATCTGTGTATACATGTTTTGATTAATACATGTTTATGTACTTACCCTGTTATATAATCCTGCTTTACATCATACTGTGATTTTATTATGTATGGTGTATATCATTGACTAAGGGTTATGACTTCTCCAAATAGGGGGAGATTGTGGGGTATATTGGAATAAATGTACCTGATTTGAAGAAGCCTCACCCTACTCAATGATATACATCAAAATGTATTTGATGTGTTTTGAGTTTAGTTGTGCAGGTTAAGTATTTGCAGAGAAAGCTGAAAAGTTTCTAAGTCCATGTGTCGACACCCAGAAGGAAAGTGTCGACACTTGAGAAGACTTGTGTCGACAACCAGAAAAGCAGTGTCGACACTTGGAGTAATTGTGTCGACACCAGGGATGCAGAGTCGACACCAGAAGAGAAGTGTCGACACATGAAGGCTGTGTCGACACTCAATGAAGAAATGTCCAGTAAAGCAGTGTCGACACTTAGAAGCAGTGTCGACACCCAGAGGAACTTTGTCAACATCAGAAAGTGTCGACACTTGGAGGCTGTGTCGACACTCAGCAAATTCAATAGAGTCTAAGTACAAGTGTCGACATAGTAAAGAATATGTCGACACTCAGCAGAAGACTCAACACATGAAGAAAGTGTCGACACTATGATGCTGTGTCGACACTCATCAAAGTTCAACTAATTCTAAGTACAAGTGTCGAAACAAAGGAGATGTGTCGACACTTAGTCAAAGTCTCAACAAAAGAAGAATGTGTCGACACAAGGAGCTGTGTCGACACTCAACAAAAGTATCAACACAGAAGGCATGTGTCGACACCAAGAAGATGTGTCGACACTGAACAAGTTCAATACAAGAAGATATGTCGACACAAAGGAGGTGTGTCGACACTTAGCAGAATTCAACTAAGTACTGAAGAACAAGGAGTTGTGTCGACACACAATATCAGTGTCGACACATATTGAAGAAGCTATGTCGAGATATAAATTCTACAACACAAGGAGTTGTGTCGACACCTTGAAGGCTAGTGTCGACACTTAGTCTATTTGTGTCGACACTTGATCTATAAGTGTCGACACTTAAAGACAGACTGTCTTGACACTTTCAAACAGTTACAGATATTTCAAGAAGTGACTAGATAACATGACAGCTGCCATTCCAGCCGGTCTACTGCAACTGTCAGAGATGTCAGAAAGCTGTTAGGAACCGGTTCAGCCCGTCACCATGAAGGAGGCCTATATATAGGATTATTCTGTCAACAGAAGAAGATGAACAACAATATTGAGATTGACGATTGAGAAGAAGATCTAGCAATTCAATTGAAGAATCATTTCAAGTGAAGATCTAAGCAGTTGGAGAGAGAGAGCTCCTTCCAAGAAGACAGCTGTTGGAACCAGGCTGTAAAGAAGGGTTCAGATTGAGATCTGAATCTTAAGTTGCAGTGATTGAAGATTAGCTGCAGAGAGTATCAACCCTATTGTGTTCTACATTCAAGAAGCTTTGAAGAAAGCCAAGTGAGGTTGATCTCAGCAGAGTTCTTCCAAGAACTCATCAAGAAACCTGTCAACTCTTTTCTCTTATTCTGAGTTGTAGGTATATACATTATATTCTTAATTTCTTGTAGGATCCTTAGGGATCTGAGTTGTAAGCCTGCAATTATAAAGGCTGAGTGGTAGGGCCTATGTGCCTGAGTGTAAGAGATTCATATCTCTGAGTGTAGGCCTTGTGGCTGAGTGTAGGCCTTGGTGAAGGCTGAGTGTAGGTCTTTGTGAATAATGAGTTGTAGGGCATTGAGCCTGAGCTGTAGGAACCTGTTTGGGGTTCTAAGTGTAAGATCTGAGGATCTGAGGAATAGTGGAGGAGTTTGGACGAATCTAGTACATTACTAGATAAGCGAAGGGGGAAAGTGGATGTACCCAAACCTTGGGGAACCACTATAAAACTGTGTGTACTCTCTGTATGTTATTGATGCTGTGTATGCTGTTTATAGTTCTGTGAAATATGTGATATAATCTGACTAAAAGTTTAAAAAGATTAAGTCACCTATTCACCCCCCCCTAGGTGATTAGGTACAATTTCTTTCAGATCCCACAATCTCCCCCTATTTGGGTGAGGTCACTTAACAGAGACTCAAAACAAAAAAAACAAAGCAAGAAAAGAGATATATCTGGTAGAGAATTATTACACATGCAAGAGATATATATATACACACAGCTTTGTTTAACAGATAGCATAGTTTGAAAAACAAAAACAGACAGAAAATGAAATAACAAGAAAAATTACTTCTTTGGCTTCTTCTGCTGAGGTTTGTCTTCAGGTGTCTGCTCTCCTGTCTTCTTGAAAATGATTTCTCTCTTTGGATCTCGAGCTTGAGCTATTGTCATAGTCATGTCAGCTACCCCAATAATATTCAATGAAGTTGCTCTGGGGACAACTACTTCTGGGTGAAGTTTCATATTTTCATCAACATTAAACAATTTATTGCCTTTGTCAAACCTTTTCAGCTTTTCTTTTCTATACTTTGACATTGTTGAAAGACCAGAGATATCTTTTCATTCTATTTTGGCTTTATTTATCAATGATAGACCAATCAGCTCTTGGTAACCTGCCATTCTTGCAGTATTAGCAGTTTCTGGATTTTCAAAAGGAATTGGAGGGGAGTCTGGCTTCTTTGGAATTTCAGCTTTTTGAACTTCAAAATTTTGTTGCCGCTGCTGCTGCTTATGCTGTTGACTTTGACTTCCTGAGGAGAATGGCCTCTGCTGGCTGCTTCCAGAAGATCTCCCTGATTGTCTCTGATAAGTTTGCATTGGGGCAGATCTCGGGGAGCTAGAGCCACTGGCACCAGCTGCTGGAGGAGGAGGAGGAGGATCCTTCCTGTATCTGTGCGCTGGAGGAAGGGAATATCTCCTGCTTCTCTTTCTATCTTTCTACTGTTTTTTGGAGAGCCACATCCATGCTGGCATTCCCTTATATGGAGCAACATTGTGCAGAATATAATAGGGAGTGTCTGCATTGGGATTTGGCTTGGGAGCTGGAGGAGGAGCAGCCTTTCTCTTCTTTGCCAACAATCTCTTTTTCTTACTAGCTGCATCTTCATCAGAATCATCATCATCATCTTCTTCAGACTCAGAATCTTGAGGGATGTCATTAAGAGCATCCAAAGCTTTTAAAGCTTTATCAGAAACAACAGCCTATTCTGGAGGAGGGGCAGAAGGTTCATGAATAGGGGTTTCAGCAACAAAAGAAGAAGTAACTGTACAAGAATCAGAAACAAAAGAGACAGAGCTATCAGCTACTGCCTTATTATCTTCTTCAATGTCAGCCTAAATAAGCTCATCAAAAGTAGGCATAGGAGAGTCATCCATAACAAAATTTGGTGCTGAAACTGGCACTGAAGTATCTTCTAGAATGACCTCTGGGCTGGAAGCTGAGAAGGAGGCTGAGGCAGAGCGAACAAAATTATCACAGAGTTGCTTAGCAATTGCTGGACTGGCTGGAGAGGTATAAGGTACAATAGCCAAACATGGCTTAGTAAAATCAGCTGGAAGAGATTGCATATATAAAGTATCAAAATTACTCAACAAAATAGATAAATTCACCGTGGGATTTAAATAGAAATCACCAACAGGAGTTATTTGTGCAAATGACTCATCAAAATCAATGTCAGTATCCATAAATTGAATTAACTCAAACATTTCAGAATCAAAAGATGTCAAAGATTCTATATCCTCATTTGAATCTGCAACTGCTGGAAAGGGAACTGCTGTTGTGACTGCTGCTAGTGCTGCACTGCATCTGCTGCAACTTCATCACTGAGCATCTCCCCCTGCTTGGGTTCAGGAATACCTGGAGCCAGGCCCCTAGATGAAGAGGGGACAGCAGATAGAAGAGAGATTTGGGAGGATAAAGAATTGATGGAGGTCACAAGAGGTGTAATGACCTCTTGGATAAGAGATTTTATGAGGGGAGTGAGCAAGGAGATGATGGTAGAGGGATCAACTGGGGAAGGGGAAGAGGATGGAATGGGAGGAGGAATAACAGATGGAGTGGGGTCATCTTGCATGATTGATTCTGAGGGTATGATGTAAGATGGAATGGTGGAGAGGTGTGGGGGAAGAGGAGACTGTGGAGGTGTAGGAATTATTGTCTCATGAGGGGAAACTGGAGAAGTGGGTTGTTTATTAACTTGCAGAGGGGAAGATGGAGGTGAAGATGGAATGTTTGTAAGGTCAAGTGGTGGAGATGAAGGAGAGGTAGGCACATGAGGAGGCTTCTTTGGAGGAAGGGGTGCTGGAACCTCTTTAGCAGGGTGGGGAGCGGCCTTTACAGCCCTTGTGCTCTCTGAAGTTTGGAGGGAGGAGGAAGAAGCCTTTGAGGGCTTGGAGATAGTCCTCTCCCACCTGCCAAACAGAGCACAAGTGAGGCGCTTGCTGGTGTTTATGAAGATGGTCGGGGAGACCATACATTCAGCAGCCTTCTCCTTGAGAAATATTCCCAATATTCTGTCAAAGCAAACTTCCTTCTTGTTGTTCTTCTTCTTGATCAATATTTAACAAATTCAAAGAAAACCTTACTCCAATCAACATGTCTCTTATTTACTACAGCACACATTATTGGAAATTGGTGACGGGTAATATAGTCATGAGCAGAGTGCTTGTCCATCAGTATTATTCCCGTAATGTTCGCCAAAAAACGGTAGGCGGCGAACAGTTGTTTTTTCAACAACTTATTAGGGTTGTTACCAGAAAAACACATTAGTTTCAGCATATCATTGAATTCCTCAGAATCCATTTCTATGTTATCTTCTCAGTTTACTAAACCAAATATCTCAGAAAGAACCGCGGGAGATAATGAAACAGCAGTACTCCCTATATTACCGGTCAAAACATCTTCTTCAGAAATAGTAGATGTATATACCCACTCTCTTATTTCTGTTCCATGTATTTTAATGCGCCTTGGTCATGAAATCCTTTAAATTGAGTTCTTCCAGTAGTTCCAAGATGTATAGAAAGATGGGCTCAGAATGTTGAAACGACTCAAAATCCATGTCGAATTCGGTGTCAAATTTCATCGCAACCAAAGCTCCTGAGGGAATCGCCATTGATGTCTTGCAAGAAAAACACAGAGAGAAACGGAGATCAAGAGCAAAGGAACTAAAAGCGCGGGACGGAGGTCGAAGAAAACCTAGATATAAGATTTTTAGAATATGAATCGACAAACTCCGTTCCACGAAAAAGAAAGATTCTTCGAACTGAGCTCGACGAAATAAATTATAGACAGATAATTCGTCGATCTCATCCAAAAGAATCGAAAACAGTTCGTCAAACTCCGTTCGACGAAATGTCTTCTGAAGCAAAGTTCGTCGATCTCCGGTCGACGAAGATTGTTTCCTCACACAGAGAATTCGTCGATCTCCGTTCGACGAGAATCTCTCAAACTTTCCCTATTTCGTCGAACTCCGTTCGACGAACTCTGGAAAATTCGTCGAATGCAGACAGAAACTAGGTTAACTCTTCTCCGTTAATCATTCCCAGTTGATTTATAAAGAACAGATGGATTTTCTCATCTAATGGCTTGGTGAAAATGTCTGCTCTCTGTAGATCAGTAGAAATATGGATCAAGTTAATTTTCTTTTTGTCCACATTATCTCTAATGAAATGATGTCTTATTTTAATATGTTTTGTCCTAGAATGGTGAACTGGATTCTGTGCTATAGCAATAGCACTAGTATTATCACAAAATAATGTTGAATTATTTAAGTTGACACCATAGTCTAAGAGTTGGTTTTGTATCCATAGCATTTGTGAACAGCAACTCCCAGCAGCCATGTATTCTGCTTCTGCAGTTGATGTAGACACAGATGTCTGCTTTTTACAAAACTAGGAGACAAGTCTCATACCAAGGAACTGGCATGTTCCAGAGGTACTTTTCCTATCCACTCTACATCCAGCATAGTCAGCATCTGAGTATCCAGTTAACTCAAACTCTTACTCTACAGGATACTAGAGTCCTAGACTAGGGCAACTCTTTATATATCTCAAAATTCTTTTTAAGAAAATAAGGTGAGATTTTTTAGGGTTCACTTGGAACCTAGCACAAAGGAATGTGGCAAACATTATATCAGGTCTGCTAGCTGTTAGGTATAATAGGGATCCAACAATTGCCCTATACCTTTTCTGATCCACAGGTTTCCCTGCTACATCAGAATCTACAACAGCATTTGTAGCCATAGGGGTTTTCATCCCTAAAGCATCACCCATCCCAAACTTTTTGATAAGCTCTTTAGCATACTTAGCTTGGGAGAGGAAGATACCATCTGGGAGCTGCTTCACTTGGAGACCAAGGAAGTAGGAAAGTTCACCCATGCTACTCATCTCAAATTTAGAATGCATGAGGTCAGCAAACCTTTTGCATAATTTGGGATCAGAAGACTCAAAAATAATGTCATCCACATAAATTTGTACTAACAAAATTTGGTGCTTATGATGTCTAGTGAAAAGTGTTTTATCTATGGTTCCTCTGGTAAATTCATGCTCTAAGAGAAAGCTTGCTAGGGTCTCATACCAAGCTCTTAGAGCTTGCTTTAAACCATAGAGAGCTTTATGCAATTTAAAAATAAAAGAGGGTTGAGTTGGAGAGATAAAACCTGGAGGTTGTTCTACATAAACCTCTTCTTGAAGTACTCCATTCAAAAATGCACTTTTGACATACATCTGGTAGACCTTGAATCTCTTGTGAGCTACATAGGCAAGGAATATACTAATGGCCTCTAACCTTGCAAAAGGGGCAAAGGTTTGGTCATAGTCTATTCCTTTCTCTTGTCTGTAGCCTTGAGCAACAAGCCTAGCCTTTTTCCTCACTATGTTGCCTTGAGCATCCAACTTGTTCCTGTAGGCCCATTTGGTTCCAATAATTGGGTAGTTATGGGGTCTTGGAACCAAGTCCAAAACTCTACATCTCTCAAACTGATTTAGTTCCTCTTGCATTGCAATGATCCAGTGGGGATCTTGCTCTGCCTCATGAATGGTGAGAGATTCAATTTGAGAGAGAAAACAGGCATGCATCAAGTCTTGGTTGAGTTGATGCCTTGTCTGTACACATGCTGAAATGTCTCCAATTACTTGAGATCTGGGATGATCTCTAAGTATGACAAGATCAGTTGATGGAGTTGGTTGGGCAACAACTTCTGTAATTAATTCCTCTTGGGGTATGATACTAGCTGTTGAGGGAAGTTCAGCCACTTCCTCTTGACTTTCCTCTTCACTATCTTCAGCAACCTGTGGAGTAGGATGGTTTGATACCTCTTGGGTAAGGTTCAGTCCATAGACTCACACAGTGGTGGAACCTGCAAAGAGCTTATGGTAGAAATCTCTTTCTCCTTGTATGACATGTTAGATTCATCAAAACATACATGAATAGATTCTTCAATTTTGAGAGTTGATTTATTATACCCCTATAAGCTTTACTGATCATAGAGTATCCCAGAAACACTCCTTCATCAACTTTAGCTTGAAATTTTGCTATGTATCTCTTGATTATTGTGAATGTAACAAATACAACCAAAGATTTTAAAATAATCTACTTTAGATTTCTTCTCTTTGGGTAATTCATAGAGAGTCTTGCCCTTCAGTTTATGTATTAAACTTCTATTCAACACATAGTTGGAGGTGTTCACTGTCTTTGCCCAAAAGGATAGAGGAAGGTGAGCATCTGACAACAATGTAGTAGCAGATTCAATAAGAGTTCTATTTTTCCTTTCAGCTACCCCATTTTGTTGAGGAGTTCTAGGAGCTGAGAAAGTATGTCTGATCCCTTCACTTTGACAGAACTCTTGCATAAGAAGAGAATCAAACTCTGTCCCATGATCACTTCTAATCAGGGCAATGTGAGTGTTGAACTCACTCTGTATGCATTTGAGAAACTCTGTCAAACACTTAAAATTATCAGACTTCTTCCTCTGAAAGAACACCCATGTGAATCTAGAGAAGTATCTACAACCACTAAAGTATAGGATTTCCCTCCTAAGCTTTGTACTGTAATGGGCCCAAAAAGATCCATGTGTAACAGATACAAAATCCAAGGTGAATCACTCTTATTAAGTGACTTGAAGCTATTTTTAGTTTGCTTGCCTAATTGACAAGCCCTGCAAAGTCCTTCCTTCTTGTAGGGGTCAGAAGGTAGTTCTCTAACAAAGTTGTCCTTGGATAGCCTAGCAATGGTTCTAAGGTTTATATGTCCTAACCTCTTATGCCATAGTTCATTAGGTCTACAAATAGAGTTGAACAAGCATATATCTACATTTGTTGAAAGAAAATCTACAAGATAAATGTTACCTTTCCTTTTTCCTGTCAACACAGTTGTGTTGTCCTCTGATTTGATTTTGCATGAGGATTTGTTGAAAGTCACTTGACAGCCTTCATCACACAGTTGACTAACACTGATTAAATTGTGCTTCAGTCCTTCCACATAAGCTACTTTCTTGAATGTGACTAAGCCAATTTGGACTACACCATATCCTTTTGTTAGTCCAAAGTTTGAATCACCAAAAATTACTTTGTGTCCAAGTTTGGCTTTGAAGGAAGTGAAATTCTCCTTGTTTCCTATCATGTGCTTTGAGAACCCACTATCCAGATACCATTGCTGGTTTGATGTTGGATAGGTCTTCACCTGCACATAAAACAGTTTATTTGTTTTTGACCCAGTTTACCTTGGGCCTAGGTTGATAACTTTTAAATTCTGAAATAAAAGACATCCCTGGTTGACTCTTATAGCCTTCAGGATGATATCTCCTAGGAGGTATTATCCATTCAGTATAAGGGTTAAACCATTGAGATGTAGGACCTCTAGGATTTAAGTTTGATTTACCTTGGAAAGATTTTTCAAAACTCTGAACTCTGTTTGACGACCTCTGAGCTGAGTTCGATGATCTTGGGTCAGATCGTCGAGCTCCGTTCGAAGATAGACTATGCCAGAGTTTAGGGTTCATAAATCGTCGACCTGAGTTCGACGATTCATCCTGAGATCGTTGAGCTCCATTCGGCAATCGTCAAGCTCTGTTCGACGTTTTCTGTTGAACTTTTATTTTCTTAGGCAAATCAGAATTTTTCCTAGCCACCTCTACAACTCCCTTACCTTTATCTGAGATAAACTTGATTGGGGTTGTTAATACTATAGGTTGGCTGGATGATGCGCCAAAGCCCAGTGTACTATTGAATCTTGAGTTCACTGTGCTTGTGATGTCCATTAGTTTGATGCTTCTCCCATTGAGGGATTGTTCAAACTTCTTGGCCTCTGATAGTTCACTTTTCAGTGAGGCTATCTGCTCCCTATATCATTTCAACTTCTCAGAAAGTTTGAGGTTTTCTAATTTTAAAGTGATGTGCTCAGATAGTTGATTTTTGAGAGAAATGATTTCCTTCTCAGATTTTAATAAATCTAAACACAGTGCTTTAAACTCACACTTGAAGTCCTCAAAATTAAAATCAAAAGAATTTATTACCTGATCCTCTTCAGATTGAGTCTCTGATTCTGACTCTGACTCTTCTACATCAGAATTTTGTTGTGAGGCATTGATAGCCATCATGCAGAAATATTTTTCATCAGCATCATCTTCATCATCACTAGAGCTGGATGAAGCTTCAGATTCTTCTTCTATCTCACTCCAAGTTTCAGCAACAAACCCCTTTCTTGTATTTTTGTTCTTGCTGGAGGAGGGTTTATCATTGCTATTTTTCTTGAAGTCTTTGTCTCTTCTCCTTTCTCTCCTGTCCTTCTTGTCCTTATTCTGACTTTCTATACAGTCAGACACAAAGTGGCCTGGTTTCCTGCATCCAAAACAAATAATCTCTTTGTTATTTAATTTGTCAGAGCTTGGCTTGTTATGCCCTCTGTATGATCTTTTCCTGAAATCCTTCTTGGCCATTTTGTAAAATCTTTTGGCCAGTAAGCTTAGCACCTCCTCATTGCCTGTGACCCTGTCTTCAGGCTGATCTTCAATTGCTTTGAATGCTATTGATTTCTCTTTTCTGACTGCTTGTGAAGCAGCCTTCTGCTCTTCTTCTCTATTCTTGATGAGCAGCTCATAAGACTTGAGCTTGCCCAAGAGAGCTTCAGTTGTGATCTTATTTAGGCTTCTGGCATCATTGATTGGCTAGATCCTTGAGTCCCAAGTTCTTGGGAAGCACATTAGGATTTTATCATTGAGCTCAGTCAATGAGATCTCTTTGTCTAATGTTTTCAGCTCATTGACTATGAGACTGAGTCTATTATACATATCTGCCACTGACTCAGCTTCTCCTTTCTTGAAGTTCTCATACTGAGTTATGAGATGGGATCTTTTATATTTTCTCTTATCAGCAGATCCTGAGATTATCTCAGATAACTTGTCCCAAATGTCCTTTGCTGAGTTGCATTCAGCTACTTTTTGAAATATTTCATCATACATAGTCTGGGCTAAAATATTCATTGCCTTAGCATCTGCCACTTTCCATTTCTTGATTTCTGCATCTATTCCTGAAGGAGGTGGAACAACACTTGTACTTCTATTTTCTGGGGGTCTTGGATACACTGTCAAAATAGAATTAAAAAAATCTTCATCAATAGAGTTCATGTACAATCTTATCCCTGCCTTCCAAAGTGCAAACTTAGATAGATTGCACACTAGAGGTCTGGTGCTAGCATAATTTTTATTTTGGGACATGTTCTGTGAAGAAATAAATCTAACAACAAACTTAAAACAGATCTAACTAGAGGGATCTTTGTGGTTCAGGTGTTAGCCTGTGCAACCACTAAGGTGTGGTATTTTAACCAACCTCGCTTAGATACCAATGGAAAGTGCAGGTTAGATCTGATATACTCTAGAGGGGGGGGGGTGAATAGAGTGTGGTGCTTACTAAAAACCTTTTACAACTTTTGTTATATTCCTAAGTGAACAGAGAAACAAATAAAATAAAGCAAACACAACAACTATCTAATAACAACGCAATCATAGAGCACAGCCAGAAAATAAAAGAGAAGAGCAACCAGAAGACACAAGGAGCTATAGTGGTTCCCCAATTAATTTGGGTACATCCACTCTTCTACCACCCTAGGTAGGAATCCACTGCAGGATGAGTTGATCAGATGTCCTGGGCACCAGTGAGCTTTTGATAAGGTGCTCAAAAACCAACCCTCAAATCTTTTGGAAGGAGACTTGCAACCAGAATAATTTTGAAGGGATTTAAAACCCTGTACAGGAATTGGAAAGAGAGTGATAGTGTCTTCTCTGTCAACAATCAGAGAGAAGACTTGTGGATTGATTGTTGCAGATCTTGCTCCCCCTGAGATCTTGAAATGGTCAGGAATGCTGACGCACTGCTTCAAGGTGACAGGTCTTCAATGACCTAGAATGCCTGGACCAGGAAAGCTTCAGGAACTTCTTTTGATAGATAGAGTTTTTGTTGTCCTTATAAGTTGTCCTGAGAATAGATAGTAGAAGACTCTTGATTGAATTTGATTGTTCTTCTTCTTCTTCTTGAAAATGTTCTCTGGTCAAGGCTGATTGCAGTTTAGAACTTTTGATTTGAGAATGTTTGTTCTTCTCTACAACTTCAGAGTGTCTGTCTTGCTTGCTGTACTGTAAATTCTTGAACTCTATCACTGCCTGATCCTTTTCTTTTTGTGTGTGTCTATGTGCGACTGAGGAACATTCAAACTTTTAATGTCGACCAGTAATTGCAGTCGGCTTTGGAAAGATTCAGAAATCAATGACTTTCCTAACTGTCCCATGGAAAAATGGCAGGGAATAATCCATAGTCAATGCGCGTTCTAACAGTAACATTTCGAGAAGATCTGGCATAAAATGTTCAGGAATCAGCGCCAAGAAACGGGATGGGAAACTTGAAGAAAACCTAGTCTGGATTCGTTGAACGAAGAACACAATTCGTTGAGCTGCACTTGTGTTCGTCGAGCTAAGCTTAAGTTCTTCGAGCTGAGCTTGAGAGAGTTCGTCAACCAGGCAATCTTCATTCGTCAAACAGACAGTCTTCATTCGTCGAGCTGAGAATCAAATTCGTCGAGTTGAGAAAAGTTCTGGACTTAGGCAAAATACTCTGCATCTGCTGAAATGCTGTGTCGACATAAGTTGGTGTCGACATATTGATCTTGGTGTCGACACAAGTCCTCTGGTATCGACATAAGCTGGTGTCGACTGATATCCTGGTGTCGACACAAATCCTCTGATGTCGACAAAAGCTAGTGTCGACACAAGCCCTAAGAGTCGACACAAATTCTCTGAGTCCAGAAATTGTCGAGTAGAGAATAGCATTCGTCGACCTGAGAAGCTGTGAACTTGAGGTCCAAGTTCGTCGAGCTTAGAATATAATTCGTCGACCGAAGCTTGAAGCTGGACTTAGAAAAATTTGAAGTTCTCCTGATTTTGGCTTGATGTAGAAACTAAGTCTTCGTCGAATAGAGAACACAGATCGTCGAGCTCAGCATTAAGAATTGCCTCGCGATCGTCGAGCGCAGAACTCCTTTCGTCGAGCTGAGTTCGACGAACGTCGAACTCACTTTACTTAGTCTTGAAAACTTGTCAATCTTGAGTATCTGATGGTCTTGTTGAAATCTGGTCTATCTGGAGTTGAGCCTAAGGACTTAACCTAGACTCTAGGACACAAATTGACCTTGGCTATACATGATGGGTCACATCCTAAGTTAGTGAATCTAGCCCAAATCAACTAGGGATCCAACAGTCTGGGTCAATCTCCCATCATATGATGGAATGGGTGAACCCCAAGTCTTCCTGGACTGGGTGATGGAAATAGAATGTTACTTTGAGTGGCAAAATTTGACGGATGCGGATAAGGTGCGAGTGGGGCGAATGAAGTTGCTAAGTAGAGCCAATATTTTTTTAGTTAAATGAGTAACGTTGTCTGAGGGCTGACAATGGTGGCTTAGTTATTAGTTGGGTAGGCATGAAGGACATGCTGACAAACTAGTACGTCCCTTCGTACCATCGAACGCAGATGTTTGATGATTTGGCCACCCTTAAGCAAGGGAGTCGGTCGATCTCGGAATACATGAGTCTTCTTAAGGACATGATGGTTAGGTGCGGTGTAAGAGAGATGCCTGAGATCACCCTTTCTAGGTTTTGCATGGGGTTAAACCCCGACATCCAGGGCACATTGTTGTGTTATGGTCACACTGACCTAAACACCACTTTCAATGCTGCACTAGATATCGAAAAGCACAACATTTTTAAGAATAAGTATCATTCGTATCAGAAGGGAAAGTCCATCTTAAGACCGCCTCCCACACCTACCTATAAGGATAAGGGCAAGTTCCAGTCCTCAGACTCGAACACCATAGTAGTGACTGCCAGAAATATTAAAAACCCAACGGGTGAGAGAGTGCCTGTAGGAGGAGTAAACAAAATGAATGCTACTTGCTTCACTTGCGGGATTCAGGGTCACTATGCTAGTGAATGTCATACTAAGCCCAAGCCCTTAGCCCTGTTAGATTCCACATGTGAGTCAGATGACCTTATATATGAGGCTGGAGACGATAGCGAGTCGGAAGGAGTGCCTAGTGATATGGAGGACGAATCTCATATGATGGTCATGCAGTGTGTTCTGGCAACTTCACGAGCGTTAGATTTCTGGAATAGGATGAATATTTTTTCGTTGAATTTTAAGAGTGGAGAGAAATGGTGTAGGTTGGTCATAGATAATGGTAGTTGTATGAATGTCATTTCTGAAACTGCAGTGACCCAAATGTCTTTAGTTACTGAGCCGCACCCTCACCCTTATAAGGTGGTATGGGTAGATAAGTCATCCCTCCCAGTTTCAAAACGATGCTTGGCACCCCTTACCATCAAAGCTTATTCTGAAAAGATTTGGTGTGACGTCATCCCTATGGATGCTTGTCACGTTTTATTAGGACGCCCATGGCTTTATGATCATGACGTTATCCACTTTGGTCGAGCTAACACTTATGAATTTAAATTTAATGGTAAGACAATAATATTAAAACCCACTCGGCCTAAGGGTCCTTCGGTCCCCTCTAAGGATACGATTGTCCCAGTCAAAAAGAAAGTGTTAAGTATGATAGGTAAGAAGTAATTTGCGCGTAATACCTTTATAGATGGTGTCATATATGCGTTAGTTTGTTTTCAAGTTAAGGAAGATGCGTCATCATTTGAGAGTTTACCACTAGCGTTGAGGAAGCTCTTAGATGAGTTTAAGGATGTGTATCCGGACGAGCTACCGTCCGAGTTACGCCCCATGCGGGACATTCAACATGTGATAGATTTCATCCCAGGTTCCTCTTTTCCCAACCTTCCTCACTATAGGTTAAACCCTTCCGCACACTTAGAATTACAAACCCAATTTTCTGATTTATTGCAAAAGGGGTTCATTCGTCATGGCAAGAGTCCATGTGCCATACCCGCCTTACTTGCTCCCAAGAAAGACGGATCTTGGAGGATGTGTGTGGATAGTAGAGCCATTAATAAAATTACTGTTAAATATCGCTTTCCCATACCTCGCTTGGATGATTTATTGGACATGTTAGCGGGTGCCACAATTTTCTCGAAATTGGATCTTAGGAGTGGCTACCATCAGATCCGAATAAGGGAAGGTGATGAGTGGAAGACAGCTTTTAAGTCTGAGGAATGGCTCTACGAGTGGTTAGTTATGCCATTTGGGCATTTCAATGCCCCGAGCACGTTTTCTAGGATGATGACCCACGTCTTCCAAACATATATGGGAAAATTCATAGTAGTGTACTTTGATGATATTCTTATTTTTAGTACTTCTACGAGCGATCATGAGTCACATTTGAAGATTATCCTTACCACATTGAGGTAAGAAAAATTATTTGTTAATATTAAACAGTGTACTTTTCATCTGTCGTCTGTAGAGTTCCTTGGTTATATCGTGAGTTCGGAGGGAATACATATAGACACTAAGAAGGTCCAGGCCATTAAGGACTGACCGGAGCCCGTCAATATCCAGGATGTTCGGAGTTTTGAAGGTCTAGCTATGTTTTATTGCCGATTTATTAGAGACTTTAGTAGTATCATGGCCCCCATTACAGAGTGGATGAAAAAGGGTGATTTTACTTGGACGAAATCGGCCGCTAAAGCGTTTCAAATAATTAAATCACGTATGTCGGAAGCTCCCCTTTTGAGATTACAAGATTTTACGAAGGTTTTTGAGTTATCTTGTGACGCTTCTGGAGTTGGTATTGGTGGTTTATTGAGTCAGGACGGTCACCCTATTGGATACTTCAGTGAGAAACTCGCGGGACCAAAATTGAATTATTCTAATTATGAACGAGAGTTTTATGCGGTTATTAGATGCCTCCAACATTGGCGACATTACTTACTTCCTAAAGAATTTGTTATTTTATCCGATCATGAAGCTTTGAGATTTATTAATTCCCAAACTAAAGTGAGCCCAAGACATGCCAAATGGGTCTCCTATCTTCAGGAGTACACATTTATCATAAAACACCTTGAGGGAACTCTCAACCGCGTAGCCGACGCTCTTAGTCGTGTATCTTTATTATTATCTACGCTAGAAGTAAAGGTGATTGGGTTCGATAGAATTGAGGATGAGTATGTCCATTGTCCGGATTTCAAGGAAATCTATCTATCAACTCAAGACAACTCGCCCACGACCATTTCGTCCTTTTATATTCGTGATAGTTATCTATTCAATCATTCAAAGCTATGTATTCCACGTTTTTCCCTACGTCACTTCATCGTGTGGGAATTGCATAGCGGTGGGTTGGGTGACATTTTGGCCATGACAAGGCCATTGCTCTAGTCGAAGACAAGTTTTTTGGCCCGGTCTTAAGTCAACGATTACTAAAATCGTGGGAAGTTGTCGAGCGTGCCAATTAGCCAAGGGCAAAAAAACTAATGCGGGACTTTATACCCCTCTTCTGATTCCTTCCATTCCCTGGGAAGACGTTAGTATGGATTTTATCCTAGGCCTGCCTGTCACGTTTAGACGTCATGATTCTATTCTGGTAGTAGTAGATCGGTTTTCAAAAATGGCATATTTTATTGCGTGTAATAAAACCAACGATGTGTCACATGTTGCTAAATTATATTTTAAGGAAGTAGTTGAACATCGGGGCGTTCCAAAATCGATAGTGACCGATAGAGATGTGAAAATTACTAGTTATTTTTGGAAGACCTTGTGGAGGATTATGGGCACCAAACTTTTGTTTTCTTCGGCCTACTATCCACAAACGGATGGACAAACGGAAGTGGTAAACAGAAGTTTAGGTAGTTTCCTACGATGCCTTGTCAGAGACCACAAGGGTAAATGGGACCTTATCCTTCCTCATTCTCAGTTAGCATATAATAATTCCAAAAATAGGTCTACTAGCTTGTCACCAAAAGAGATCGTGCACAATTATAAAGCACCAGTGCCAATTGACTTGATTCCGTTACCGCCATCTTATAAATCAAGCCAATTTGCACAGGATTTTGCCTCTCATATTCATAATTTGCATAAGCACATAAATTAAACGCTAACCACACAATACACATCTTATCAAGTTCATGTTAACGTACATAAAAGAGAAACTCACTTTAAAGTTGGCGATTTTGTCTTGGTGCGTCTCGTCCCTGAACGGATGCCTTCGGGCACTATAAAAAGTTAGCGAATCAGCGAGCTGGGCCTTTTTGGATCTTAAAGAAATTAGGAGAAAACGCATATCTTTTGGAGTTACCCACTGATTGGGATATTTCCCCTATTTTTAATGTTTCTGATTTAACGTCGTATGTTTCTCCACCACTGGAATTATCTAACTATCTGTTTAGCTCCACTACATTTTCTAATGGGTTGGGGGGTGAGTTTGTGTCTGGATCGCTCTCTCCTTCGGTCTCCAATGGAGGTACGTTGGTAGTTGATGAAGAAAATTTTCCTCCTTTATTGCCTAATGCTTTTCCCAGGTTTCTCAGGACAAACTTTTTGCTAGACAGGATCATCAAGGATGAAGTGCTTTCCTCTCAAGGTGGCGATGTTCGCCGCTACTTGATTCATTGGCGTGATCGTCCGGCCTCCTATGACTCTTGGCTTTCGGAATCAGAGGTGGTTCTTTTAGATGATGCTCTTCTACGGCGGTACCTTCGAGACAACTCATCGGTGATGAGTAATTTCTAGCGGGGGAGGATTGATGGAGACGACGACTCCCAACATGTGGAAGATGATGAAGGCTTGCTCACGAAGGATCCTTCTCCGTCTCCAACAAAAGACTTGCGCCTCCATGGTGATCGTGTGGAGCGTCGCTACAACCTCCGCCCACGGCGCAAGACCACCTAATGTTATTTAGTTGAATAATTTTAGTATTATTTGAATTTATTATGTTATTTGTTTTGAGCATTTTATCATTTCATTTTGGGTTTGAAAACATTAGAGTTTATTTTTTAATATTGGGCTGCATGTAGCCAAAGTATGATGTAAGCCTATTTATAGACATGTAATGTTTTCTATTGAGGCAAGTTGAATGTGAATTTGAAAACCGTAACTCCTAAGAATTTTCCTCCTCCTCCCTCCCTCTCTCTAAATTTCAGCCAGCCCAAGGATTTCCTCCTTATAGCCGCCTAACACAACCCTCTTCCCCTCGTTCTCTCGACCAACCCTAATCCCCACCTTCCAAGCCGCCAACTCCAACCCTCCTCTCTTCCTCATCCAAAGCCGCCACCTTTCCTCTCTCCAAGAGAACCTCCACCCTTGTCATCTCCTCCCTACCCGAGCCCCCCTCTTCATCACCCTAAGCCGGCCGATAACCCTCACCCAAACACAAACCGACCACCCCCTTTCAAGGAGGAACCCGTACACCCCTCTCTCTTGGTGGTTAGAACAATGTGCTTGTAACAAGCTCTCGTGGATCCAGGCCAAGGAGTGAAGCGACGAAGGAGGACGAGTTTCTTCTCCATCTGGCGTAACTCCAGCGGAACCGTGGAAGAGCTAGTCAAGTTAGATAATCGAATCATCTATTCCTGTTTGGGTAACGAAAATTTCTACCTTGATGTGATTCCTTCCCTAGATATTTTTGTGGTGGAAATTCTTGGCGTTGAATTAGAATTGTTGAATATTCGTGGTTTCTTCGATTGTATTTGTGTTCATCTTGATTGAATTAATTTTCGAAAGGCTTGGCGAACCTCGTAACTTTTTGTTGGGAGAGATCTACCTTTTTTCGAATCGACTTTTGGTAGATATCTTTTGGTACAACCTGTTAAATTTCTTAAAGCGGTAAGCAAGATAGCTTAAAGACAAATTAATATTCTTAGAACTATCTAGTTCACAATTTGATCATGCGAAAACCCAAGAAGCAAGCTCAACACCAAATGAAAATGGAAGAACAAGCAGATCTTATTTTTATTAACACTTCTTTACAAGGCGAGGTATACATAGCGAGATATGATTTCACCAGTACACAAGCTAAAACAGAAAGCACAAAACAAGCTGAGCGGACAGAACAGAAGACTGCCGAGACCGCCGAGTCCGCCAAGGTCTCCAAAGCCGCCCGAGTTGTTGCTGTTACAAGCTGAAACAAACACGGAGACCGTTGATACCGCGAGGTCGCGCGGACACACCGTTATTTGCTGATTGCTGATGAACTGAAGAACATACCGCCTACCCTCCTGAGACCGGGAGACAGGTTATTGGAACTTGGAAACATTGAAGTAGAGAACTGACAAGCCCCAGAAGTGACCTGCTGAGACTGCAGATACCGTAACCTTCACAAAACTTGACCGAAGTCAATGCCAAACTCCTGGCTCCTTGAAGCTAGTCGCGCGACCTGCAGACAACACATAGTTAACTCTACTCAACCCACGCGGACATCAAAAACCAGACCGCAACAATTGACCAAGCCCCACTTACTGTTCACTCAGTTACTGTCGACGTGCCGGAGGGGGGGGGGGAGGGGGGGGGGTCTATTTATAGGCGAGGTGAGGAGTGTGGTCACCACCCTAGTTAATAGAGACACCGCCCCATCCTGCGCACTAGCAAAGGCCCATCCGCTGAGTCCGCAAGGACTTAGCCGGACTGTAACAAAACCACCAGGAGGAAGACAAGGATGTTCACCACCAGGCCGATTCTCACCAGTCCGCCCACACTATGCGGACAAGGCATCAGCCCGCATAGCCCACAAACATCACTACACATGGACAACCACAAACCCTACTGCGACAGTCCACACACTATACGCAGTCACAGAGGCAGTCCGCACAGCTAGGAAACAAAGCCGCATTCCTCCATGTCCATGACCAACAGGCAGTCCACCCGGTCAACAGCTGACTCTGCGGATACCGCATACACATTGGACTTATCACAGAATGTGACAAAGTCCAGAACCACCAAGGGCCTGGCGCGAGCTTGGCGGACCAACAGGCAGAGCCCGCAAGTCCCTACTCATACAGCTGCCAAAATAGCCAACTGCCGGATTTGGCACCAGTCCACGCAATCCGCCACAATAATATCGCTAACGCCCACTGCAACACCAGAAAGCTCGGCAAGATCCACAACCTATCTCCAAGGCCAGTCCGCAGCAGCGGACACCACGAACTCAAACTCCAAACCGCTTGGTTACAAAAGAGCTTGCTAATCTGCAAGGCCGCAGATCAAGCTGAGCACTGCCAACAGTGATAAGCCCGGAATCGGCGACCTGCCCGCGCAGTTTTCCAGACCGGGCGGTCTGGTTATTCAAGCCGCCAAGCCTCCCAAGCCGGGCGGTCTCCATGTCAGGCCGCTGCCAACGCCGCCCATGCTCAGCGACAAGGCTCCAGGACCAGGCCGTCAGCTCGCCAGGAGGAATCCGCCAGGCCGCGTGGCTTCCCTCCTTTCTTGTTTCTCTCTCTTTTGCTTCCCCTCACCTTTGCCCGGTTCTCCTGTACCCCGGGCAGCCGGTAACTTTAGCCCTGCCCGTTTGGGCAGGCCCCCGAGCTTATAAATAGGGGGAGGGTGCACTCCCCAAGACACGCTGACTGGGATCCAGGAGCTCGCCTGTTAAGAGCTGCGGTCTCAAGTCTAGTGTATTGCGGCTTGTAGTCCGGTCGGCTTCCTCTTTTCCCTTTCGTGTAACTGTTTCTCATTTTAAGTAAAGGAAAGCCCGCCGCAAGAGTGGCATTTAAGTCGCGGCCGGCGAACTCTGTTGTTGCCGCTGCCAGCGGCCCCCTTTTACGGTCCTTTAGCCGCGACCGCTAGTAACCGATTGGTCGACAGTCTTCTCCTTTCCTCCCCTATTCCCCGGTGTTCGAACCGTTAGCTGGTGGTGCCCGACTCCCTGTCCGTTTTCGTGCATCAACAGTTAACACGCGACCTTCAGATCTCGACTAATCGATGAAATCAGCGGTCTAGCTGATTAGACCGCTCTATCCTCTAGAGTTCGGCGGCCTGTCGAGCAAGCCGCGACTTCGCCGGCTAAGGTTTTCAGCTGCCCGGGGTACAGGAGAACCAGGCATTCTACCCGCTCGGTTTTCTTCTCGGTCTTCTTGTCAGCTTGTTGCACCATCTAGCCGCCCGTCAAGCCGCCGCTATTCTGCGGTCTCTTGAAAAAGTTCGGCTATTTCCCTCTGTTCAAGATGAATCCTGCTAAGGGTCAGAATAAATCCAGCAACATCTCGGTTACTACTGATCTCTCAGAAGTGCAGGATTGCTCGTATTTTAATAGTGAGGTTGTTGACCCTCATAGAGAAATTTTTGCAAACAGTGTTGAGCGTGGACTAGAATCTGTTGCAAATGAACCTATTTGTAAGGAAGAAGAAGAGGCCCCTTCTCCATTCATTAATCGAATTCAGTGGGATACTGTCTCCGATGACATCAGAGTACCGCGTCTCCCGGAGTATTCTGGGTGTGATGATCCGTTTTCTCATTTGCAAGCTTTTGAATCAGCTATTTCACTGAGAAAAGTGTCAAATGGAGTAAAATGCAAACTCTTTGTTATATCCTTTGGCAATGTTGCAAGAGAATGGTTTTATAGCCTCCCACCTCGATCAGTAACCAGCTTTAAGGTTCTTCAAAGTCAATTTATTTCTAGATTCATTATTTACAGGAAGCGGAAAAGAGACGTTGGAGCTCTCTTCCGAATCAAGCAAGGAATTGACGAGTCTAATCCAGATTTTGTTGATCGGTTTCAAAAGGAGGTTTTAGATATTTGTAGCGTCCATCAAGACTATTACTTGCATGCTTTCATAAATGCACTTCAAGAAGGCCCGTTGAAATTCAAGCTTACCACAAAGTATCCCAAAAGCTACAGAGATCTTATTGATATAGTTAATACATTCATAATAGGCGAAGAGGCAAATAAAGGTTATGTTTCGTTTCTGAATCAAATGGCTAAACAATCTCAAGGGATTTCTGGTCAACAGCAATCTATTTCCTCCCAAGATGTTTCGCAAGTGGAATATTGCAAGTCTCCTCCTTTTCTCCAGGATAAAACTCTAAAGGGTGAAAAAGGTTCAGGTAAGTATGTTAAGTTCAAAATTCCTATGGAAGATCTTTTGATAATCATTCAGGGAATGTCTGAGTTCAAGAAGCCTCAGCGTATGAAATCAAAAATCAAGTATCGGCACGAGGAGCTTTTTTGCAAGTATCATAAAGATATTGGTCATCTAGCAGAAGATTGCATAGCTCTCAGGGAATTGGCTAATCAACTTGTAAGAGCTGGAAAGCTGCAAGAATATGTCATTTAGTGACTCTCTAAGGCAATCTTCCATTTCTTGCTCAATGGTTCAAGCAGTGATTCCTCTTTCTTTCTATGATGAGAAATGCTTATGTTCAGAATAGTATATAACATCCCCTTCACAATTGGTATTAATGGGGCATGCTAAAACTGCAGACATATATCCTTTTCCACATCCTTAACATCATGCAAATGTTATTTTTTCATTTGAAGCTTATTTTTAGCTTTGCTTTTTATGCCAATATGCATGCATGTAGGGGCAAGGGCCCCCTTTTGAATTCTTAAGCCCTCCACATCCCGCTTGACTTCAGTCACAGATGTGTAGTGGAAATTCCGCTTGGCCTTCAGTCGCAGACATTGCGTACCCGTCACGCATGACTTCAGTCACAGACAGACATTACGTACTTGTCCCGCTTGACCTTCGTCGCAGACATTGCGTACTTGTCCTGCTTGACTTCAGTCGCAGACGTTGCGTACTTGTCCCGCTTGACATCGGTCGTGGATATTAAGAATTTCAATCCCGCTTATGTGTTCTTTGTGTGGAAAGCACTGCCGCACGCACCTGCCCACATTGACACATAAGTGCATGTCTTCATCTATTTTTGCAGGACAACACGAGCCTATCCGCTATCTCGCGGTTTTATTAAGCGGCCTGCACAGGTTGTATTACACAGGCCGCCCGGTTACATATTCCGGCTTAAGTTAATTGCCTACCCGCCGGATTATTATTAATATATTTGGGAACTCGGCCGACTTACGTCCGCCTATCCGCTATTCAGTATCTTATTTGGCTTCCATATATCAATTGCCGGTTTGTTATTCATATGGAAAGGAAGTCGGCCGACCTGCTTCTGGCACTTAATTCCTGACTTTGATCTGCCGACTTATGGTATTAATTATATTAGCTAATCAGCGAACTGTCGTCACAAAAATTCTCGGCTTCCATATGCCTATATCGGCCTGTATTATCGGAAGCCGAAGCTTGTTTCTCTATTCCTGTTCCTTTAATCAAATGGGCAATTCGTTTCAGAGTTCACCCTAGCCGCAATCTAATACTTCAATGTTATGGATGTTTGCTGACTGCGACAGGTGGTCGCGCGGCTTAGCGGTCACGGTTTATGTATGAGCAAGCCGCGGCAATTCAGCTCTTCCAGGAGATAACATTGAGTAATTCATTAAGGCAAATTGCGGTTTAAGTGGTTAGCCGTTCGGCTTATTGTCGGCGTGCATTCCGGTATAAACCGCGGGGAAATATATCTCTCTTGCGGATAACTTTGTTGAGGTCGCAGCGCAAACTCAGCCGGTTTACATACTTATATTTTAAATCGGAAGCTATACTGAGACCGCGCGGACTTAATCAAGTAAGAAAAGTGAAATATAGTAAAGAGAAAGGTAAAATTGCCTTCATTTCTATTTCATTAAGTACTACAAAGTATTGATCGCGCGGTTACAAAAATAATACCGCCGATTTCCAAAACGTTCAAAATACAAAACACAAGTTACAGATTTTCTAATCGCCCGGTTTAAGTTTCTTTGTCGCAGGAGAATCCAAATCACCGCTATCGCCGATATCGACGGACGATAGGGAGTACCCGCTGCTGGTTGCCGAACTCTCTGAACCACCAGAAGTTGTCGATTCTGTACGCGCGGTCTCAGATTCTTGGCCGCCGGACTCAGACGATGTGCGTGCACTCCGTCTTCCCTGGCCGACCTCTTCCACGGCGTCTCCCACCATCTCGCCGACTTCTTCCCCGACCTTGCCCTTGCCCTTGATCGACCTATAGACGTCGGCCACCTGCTCTTTCAGGGAGAGGTAGATGTTGGCACATGTAAAGTCGGTGAAGCCGGTGGCCAAGCCTCCAAGGTCCCGTAGGTGGTTAAGCGCTCCATCGATCCCTTGGACGAGTTGGGGGAAGACTTGGTCTTGGAAGATGGGGTTGGCCGGGTTGTACATTTCCTGCAAAACAAAAGTAGAGGTAAGGTCGCGCGGTTACTTAATGCTAACCGCACGAGTATTGGTAATGACTTACCGCCTCCTTTTCCTTTAGCTGCTTGTTCTCTTCTTGTTGTTCGCCTAACTGCCTCTTCAGGCCGCTATTCTCCTTCATCAGCTGCTTGTAGGCAAGGCCCATGAAGTGACTTGCCACGAAGCTCCTCGCCCCGACTTGCGCGGCTAGCCGCGGCAGGTCGTATGGAGGAACTCGCAGCATCGCCCTCAAGTTGCGCTTGCCATACAGCGCGCCGCCAACCACGCTCGTGTGGCGGCTTACTTCTTCTGCTCCCCAGTAGGGGAGGGCGGTGGAGATCGTCACTGACTTGCCGTCCGGACTCCACCGCAAGGCCGGATCGCCGTGAACATCCTTCAGGCTGCTGCCCGTTCCGTGCAGCATGAACTCTCCAGAGGAGCCCGACTCCTCCTCCTCCGCAACTCGCGCCGGCTTGGCCCGCTTCGCTCTCTTCTCTCTTTGAGTGAGGGTCAAGCCGCCAGGAGTCTGCGGCTTGTTCAGCGGGACCGCCACAGCAGCTGCAAAGGTAGAGGCAATGTTAGTTATCAGGCCGTGCGGCTAAGAATGCAGTTCGGCCGGTTTGGAGCTTACTGTCTTCCGCCTCAATTCCTACTAAAGACGGCAACAGCGGGATGTAGTGGTTTACATCAAGCCGCTCGCCTTTGAAGAAGTTGTATATCTCCTTCTCGACGCCGTCCAAGCCGCTGCTGCCAAAGGCTGCCTCTTCGCGGATCTGGGGGTCGACTGGCAGCAACCCCAGGTTTCCCTCGAAGATGAGAAACCGCTCGGGCCAGTTCGCGATCTTGTTGGCCAAGTTGACTATCTTCAGCCCTCTGCAGCCGAAGTAGAGGTGCCCCCGGAAGATCTTTGTCCCGGAGTCCGGGATAGACCGCACCGAAAAGCATTCCCGGAAGAGCCTCATAGAGAAGCGGACTCTTTCCGACCTCAGGTAGGAGATGAAGCTGTAAATGGCGGCTATCGAGTTTGGAGGTAGTTGTCCCGGCACAAATCCGTAGTGGTCGAAGACCGCTACGGCCTCCAACATGACCGGGAAGCTGAAGCCGCAGTCAAAGTGGTCGATGGGGACCGCGATCTGATTCGCGTGGGAGGAGTTAATCCGCTCGTCCTGTCGGGGAAGCCGCGCGACCAGCGGACTTCCCTGCATGTGCTTCTCAATGAAATCGTCTAACTCGGCTTTTGTAAGCCGGCATTCTTTGTGATCAGCAGAGTGGAAAGCAGAGGCCGCGTCAGTCCTAACCGCAGTGGCCTTGTCAGACCGCGGCGACTTGGACTTAGCCCGCATCCTTTTTGATTTGTGATGAAATCACCGGGGTCAGCGCTATTTATAGAAAATCTGTGAAGGTACAGTGCCCGACGTCAAATCGCGGTTAGTCGCCACGCCGCGCGGCCTAAGCCCGCTGGGAGTACAGATCAGCTTAATGACCAAGCCGCAGTTTAGTCCGTCAGTCCGCACGGCTATATACCTGCACTTAGAATAATTCTATGGCGAATCATGTGGATATCAACCATTCAAGCCGGCGTTCTGTTCGCCAGACCGCGTGGCTACTATCCTATACTTAAATTTTTCAGAACAAAGCAGCAGGCATGTGGATTATAAATACAAACCGCATAAGCCACATTCAGTTCGCAGCATAATAAAATACAGCAGTTTACAACAATCAAATAGTTCAACATCCAGAGAAAAAATATATATTACAACATAATATTCAAATGTCCGCGCGGCTTGGTTCACTCAAGTCGCTCAGGATTGCCCTATGTGAGCGACCTGTTCACCGGTCTGAACAATCGCAACGTACACCTGGCTAACCAGATTGTGAAGCGCGTGCAGAGACCTGATGAACTCGCGCAGTGTCGCGCTCTACTCTCGCAAACGGTATCGTGGGGATCGCCTGGACCCCCAGACCGCTTGGAACTGTGACCTGGTTAGGCGCCGCGGCCACCGGCGGATGCGAACTCTCGCCAGAGGCCGGGCGGCTAGTGCCCGGCAACTCTCCAGAAGTTGGTAGAGCAGGCCGCTGTTCTCCGCCGGTCTCCGCTGGCAGGTCTTGGTTCTCGCCGCCTTCAGCATGTGGGATCTCTTCTCGGTCTCCTTCCAGCCGCGCGGCCATCAGCAAGGACTTCTCCACCTTCTCCTGCTCCAGGGAAGCCTGCATCTCAGCAATCTTCGCCTCAGCGGCTTCCATCGCGATCTGCAGCCTGGCGGTCTCTTCCTTCATCGCGGTCTGCAGCCTGGCCGTTTCTTCTTCCATCGCGGTCTGGAGCCTAGCAGTCTCTTGTTCCATCGCGGTCTTCGACCTCGCGGTCTCCAGCTCAAGCGCAGTTTGCAACCTTGTGGTCTCTCGCTCCAGGGTGGTTTGCAGCTCTTGGATCCTTTTTTCCGCGGCCACCTGGGCAACCCGCTTCTCTTCGTCCTTAATCCGCAGTGTTTCGGTGGCCGCATTCAAAGCCGCCTGCAGCGTGCCGACCTCCTTCTGGAAGTTGGCCATCTCCTTCTGGCGAAAACTTGGCGGAGGCAGCATAGATATAAATGTGGTCAAGTCGCCCGGTTTCATCGCGGTCTCCGGTACACCTGCAGAAGAAAGACCATAGTCAGGTTCTGCCGGATTGTTGCGACATTCTTGTAAGAATATCGGTAGGATAAGACCGCCGGTTTGATGTTTATTTCCTCCAGAGGCCGCGGTATGGATTTTAATCACTGGCCGCCTGGGCCGCTCAGGATCTATCCTCTTCAGCTTTTCTTTCCATAGCCGCTCGGTTTCCTTAGCTCGGCTTTTCAGTTGAGCCGTGGTCAGGAAAAAGCTGGCCGGCGGATTTAATATAATATTCGCCCCCTTCTTCCTTGACCGCGACTTGTAGAATTTAATAATTCGCCTAACATCCCGGTGTTTACCTTGCAGCAATGGAAGTGCGGTCACCACCGGCTTATCGGCGATCAGCTTCTTCATCTCCTCCATCTTCTCGCGAAGCTTCAGTTTCTCGGCTCCTTCAGAAGCCGCGGAAGCCGGTTCGCCAGGCTTCTCCCCAATAACCTGGATGTCGGGGCGGTCAACCTCCTCAGAGGCCGCTGGTGTCGACAATAGCGCGTCTTGCTGCTGGAGAGTCTCCATGCCCTTCAGGAGCTCGCTCAGCGAATCGCTAACCGCAGGTGTACCCTCCAGTTCGCTCGGCTTGTGATCCGGTGTGGGCGGGTTCTCGGGTACCTCCTTCTCGTGCGGCCTGTGTTGCAGACTGTCTGCGCCGGTCTTTTCGGAAATATTCCGGTTTCTGGCGTGCAACTTCCTCATCTTCCTCTTCATCCTTTCTTCAAGGGTTTCGCTCCTTTCTTTCCGCCGTTTCAGGGAGCCGAACACCTTTTCAGTCCGCTTGCGCTGTTCAACCAAAGTCCGCTCGGGTTCCTGCGCCTTCTCCGGCTCGTTGTCATCCACAACGATTACGTCGACCTTGTCCTGCAATTCGGACGGTTTCCCAGATTCAACACTCTTCTCCTCCGTCCCACCGATTTTTAGGAGTGGTTCTCCTGATGGAGAGAGTGTCAGGTAGAAGGATTTGGCAATTCCGGTTTGTGCTGGTGCAGTCTTTGAAACCGCTTTGGGATCTACTGCGGCCTGCGATGATCCGCCGACGGTCTCTGTCGGCCTCTTTTCAGGTCCAGAAGCCGCTGATGTCTCCGGCTTCCCAATTTTCTTGGCAGTCTGACGGGCAGAATCATCCGAGTTCTGGCTCCGGCTCTGCTTCGTATCTGGCGGTTTCTTGTTGCGGGCTAGCATTGATGACATTACATCCATCTTCAGAGAAATCGTGCCGACTTGCAAAATTCTGACCGCAAGTGGCGAGTAACGACCCGTGGCTTGGCAGGAATCCTGAGGAATGTCAAGGGTCAGGGGATTTTATAGACGACGATGAAGCAGTCGCGGTCTCCGGCTTAGTTATACATTTTCGAAGTTTTTTGGAAACTTAAAAATGTGCGGGGATTATGATAAGCCCGGAATCCGCGACCTGCCCGCGCAGTTTTCCAGACCGGGCGGTCTGGTTATTCAAGCCGCCAAGCCTCCCAAGCCGGGCGGTCTCCATGTCAGGCCGCTGCCAACGCCGCCCATGCTCAGCGACAAGGCTCCAGGACCAGGCCGTCAGCTCGCCAGGAGGAATCCGCCAGGCCGCGCGGCTTCGCTCCTTTCTTGTTTCTCTCTCTTTCGCTTCCCCTCACCTCTGCCCGGTTCTCCTGTACCCCGGGCAGCCGGTAACTTTAGCCCTGCCCGTTTGGGCAAGCCCCCGAGCCTATAAATAGGGGGAGGGTGCACTCCCCAAGACACGCTGACTGCGATCCAGGAGCTCGCCTGTTAAGAGCTGCGGTCTCAAGTCTAATGTTTTGCGGCTTGTAGTCCGGTCGGCTTCCTCTTTTCCCTTTCGTGTAACTGTTTCTCATTTTAAGTAAAGGAAAGCCCGCCGTAAGAGTGGCATTTAAGCCGCGGCGGGCGAACTCTGCTGTTGCAGCTACCAGCGGCCCCCTTTTACGGTCCTTTAGCCGCGACCGCTAGTAACCGATTGGTCAACAGTCTTCTCCTTTCCTCCCCTATTCCCCGGTGTTCGAACCGTTAGCTGGTGGTGCCCGACTCCCTGTCCGTTTTCGTGCATCAACAAACAGCCCACGAACCGCAGTCTACTCAGGCCGCTATGCTAGAAGCCCTACATCCTTAGCCAAAGACCATCCAGGCCACACAACAGACCGCCTAGGCCGCACACCAGGCTGCTCCTCAAGAACAGCCAAGCCACCAAATAGCCATGGTCACCCAGGCTGCAACCAACAGCCCGCCCAGGCCGCGAACTCAGACCGCCCAGGCCGCACAGTCCGCCCGGCCTGCCCATCACCCACTTCCACTTCACAAATTTCAACACTCCCCCTTAAAGTGAGAAGTGGTGATCAAGCATAGCAAGCTTCGTAACCGCTGAAATGACCCCTTCGACAACGGATTCGTGAAGATGTCAGCAAGATTATCTTCACTCCGAACATGCCCGATCAGAAGAGATCCCTCCAACACCTTCTCGCTTATGAAGTGGCGCTCGATCTCAATATGCTTGGTCCTTGCGTGACATACTGGATTGTTTAATAATTTGAGAGCACTCTCATTGTCACCTCGGAGCACAGTAGGACCTTGCACTTCCTCATAAACATCCTGTACAAGCCTCCTCAACTAGATGGCTTTCCGAGCAACCAAAGCCGAAGCCTTATACTATGCCTCTGTAGTTGAGACGGACACCGAGTCCTGCTTCTTGCTACACCACGAGATGCATCCTGATCCATAGTGAACACATAACCCTAAGTTGATCTTCGATCATCCGAGTCACCACTGTAATCAGCATCCGTGTACCCAAGCGAAGCAAAGTTCGTGTCCCTTCTATAGAGAAGTCCCATATCAAAAGTTGCCTTGACATACTTCAAGATATTCTTAGCCTCCACCAGATGAGACTTCCTTGGTTCATCCATAAACCGACTTACTCGGCCAACAGCGTAAGCAATGTCTGGCCTAGTAATCGTCAGGTAGATCAAGCTCCCAACTAGAGCTCTGAACAACAAGGGATCAGGAAGAATCCTTTCCTCATCTCGTCGAAGCTTCAGCCCATGTTCCAGTGGAGTAGAGCAACTCTTTCCTTCACCCATGCCGAATAGATTCACAATGCGATCAGCATAACCCTTCTGGCAAATGAGTATCCCGCTCTCCTTCCTGTTCACTTCAAGACCAAGAAAGTGATGAAGCTCTCCCAAGTCTTTCATCTCAAAGCATATAGCAAGCCCAGCCCTGAGCCTAGCTACTTCCTCCTCCGAATTTCTTGTGATGATCAAATCATCCACATACAGCAGGACCAAGACATGAAGCTCCCCCTTCTTCTTGATGAACAAGCTTGAATCCGAGCTGGAAGCAAGATAATAGCAGAATTGAAGATACTCTGCTATCTTTCCATACTAAGCTCTAGGAGCTTGCTTCAACCCGTAGATAGCCTTCCTGAGCTTGCAACATAGTCCAGATGAACTTCAGAAACAAATCCAAGGGGCTGATCCATGAAGATGTCCTTATCAATCTCTCCGTAAAGAAAGGCATTCTTCACATCCAGCTGCCACATCTTCCATCCCTTCAAGCAGCCAAGGCGATCACCACCCAAACCGAAGACATCTTTGCAACTGGACTAAATGTCTCCTCATAGTCTTCTCCATACTATTGTGAGAATTCTCAAGCAACCAGGCAAGCTTTGTATCTAACAATGCTCCCATCAGCCTTCTTCTTCAACATATACACCCACTTGCAAGTCACTGGAGTAATGCCATCAACCTTGGGCACAAGGTCCCAGGTTTCATTCTTCTTGAGATTAGCAATCTCTTCCTTGGCATCATCCCATTCCTTGACTCCATTGGCCTCATTGAAGTTTGCAGGCTCTCTCTCATCCAAAGGACCTACAAAGAATCAGGAGACAAAGCTCACTGCATTCCCATCACAGTACCGAGTTGGTGGCTTCATAACCCTCTTAGATCTCCAAAGAGGCTGCTCCTTCCTCACTACCTTTGTTACTTCTTCAAGCTCAACTCCACCTTCGGGCAAGCTTTGAGCAATGCTTCCCCTGCTTCCTGAGCTAGAAGCCTCAGCACCAGAACATGAAGCAACCAGAGCTGCTGGTGAAACAACAAGCTCCTCTTCCAGAATTTCAGCAGCCACCTTCTGCTCTTCATCAACCTTTCTCTCTGGTAGATCAAACGACCCACCTCCATATGACGTCAGTTCATCCAAGACCACATCTCTTGATACAACAAACTTCTTCGTCACAGGATCCATGCATTTCTATCCCTTCTTCTGCTCATCATAGCCAAAAAAGACAAGCTTCCTTGCCTTTACATCACGCTTGGTCCTTGAAGCATCCGGGATATGCACATAGCAAGTTGATTCAAACACTCGAAAGTGTTCCACACTTAGATTCTCCTTCAGCAACATCTCAAAAGGAGTCTTCATTTTGATCGGGTTGAGCGACATTCGATTGATGACATAAGAAGCACATGACATCCCCTCTGCCCAGAAGGACCTAGGAATGTCTTTTGCATGAAGCCAACACTTGCAGGTTTTTGTCAGATGACGGATCTTCCGCTCCGCTACTCCGTTTTGTTGTGGATTATGAGCACATGTAACCTCTCTCTGGATCCCATGCTTCCTGCAGAAGTTAGAAAACTCGGAGGAGACAAACTCACCACCGTTGTCTGTTCTAAACTTCTTGATCCGCAAGATAAGACGGCCCTCCACTAGCTCCTTGAACTCCACAAACACCTAGAAAGATTCTGACTTCTCCTTCAAGATATAAACTCAAGTGTATCTTGAATAGTCATCAATCAACACAAGCATGTATCTGCTCCAACCAAGGATAACAGTGACGGTTGGTCCCATCAAGTATCCATGGATACACTCCAATGGTCTTTTGCTTCTCGTTTGTGACTTATGAAACGAAAGGCGATGATCCTTGCCGTACTGACACCCCACCATAATAAGGCTTTAATCAGTGTCCGTTAACTTTAAAATCTCCCTTCTCAGGGTAGGTAAGTTCGACGGTGCCATAAGGGAAAACTTCTTTGACTTGGAACAGTCCGGACCACTTAGACCTTAACTTCCCTAGGAATAAACGAAGACGGGAATTGAAAAGGAGGACTTGGTCACCTTTCTGGAATGTCTTAGGTTTGCGCAAGTGACGATCATGAAATAATTTAGTCTTCTCCTTATATATCCTGGAGTTTTCATAGGCCATGTTTCTCCACTCATCTAACTCGTTAAGTTGAAGTTTACGTTTCTCCCCTATAAAAACAATGTCAAAATTCAAAGAGCGTATTGCCCAATACGAATTGTGTTCTAATTCTATAGGCAGGTGATATGATTTATCATAGACTAATCTAAAGGGGGTGGTCCGTATAGGTGTTTTGAAGGCGGTCCTATATGCCCACAAACAATCGTTAAGTTTTCTAGACCATTGCTTCCTATTCCTTTCTATAGACTTTTCTATGATCCTCTTAAGTTCTCTATTGGAAACTTCAACTTGACCACTAGTATGTGGATGATAAGGAGTGGCTATCCTATGTGTAACTCCATATTTTTGCAATACTTTGTCTAGCTGTAGATTATAAAAATGTGAACTCCTATCGCTAATAAGTGCACGTTGTGTGCCAAATCGTGCCAATAAG
Organism: Platanthera guangdongensis; assembly: GCA_039583875.1. Taxonomy (NCBI): domain Eukaryota; kingdom Viridiplantae; phylum Streptophyta; class Magnoliopsida; order Asparagales; family Orchidaceae; genus Platanthera; species Platanthera guangdongensis. The sequence goes on along the minus strand of CM077166.1, from coordinate 102,033,878 downwards.
GTTTTCAAAAATCGGATTACTACTCCACTATCATTAGTAGGCAAAGCTTGAGCTTCAACCCACTTTAATACATAATCTAAAGCTACCAAAATATATTTATTCCCATAAGAAACTGGAAATGGTCCCATAAAATCAATCTCCCACACATCGAATACTTCACATTCAAGAATAATTTTTGAGGCATTTCATGTAATTTAGAAATATTACCTGATTTATGACAAGAATCACATGAAAGCACGTACCTTTGGACATCCCTGAATAGAAGGGGCCAATAAAAACCACAATCAAGAACCATTTTTGCAGAGCGATTTTCTCCATAGTGACCACCAGCAGGACCTGAATGACACTGCTCCAGAATTTTCCAACCCTCCTCCGCTGATACACACATTCGTATAACGGAATCTGCACATATCCGAAAAAGAAAGGGGTCCTCCCTGAAGTAATATTTCAAGTCAGAGAAAAATTTCTTTTTCTGCTGATATGAAAATTCTTTTGTAAGGACCTTAGCCACAAAATAGTTTGCATAATCGGCAAACCATGGATAATCAGGATTTATATTTGTAGATAAGGAAAATACGATTCCTCAGGGAATGTATCAGAGATTTTAGATTCATCTAACATTGCTCGTAGTGGATTTTCTAAGCGTGAGAGATGGTCTGCCACTAAGTTTTCCACTCCTTGTTTATCCCTAATTTCCAAATCAAATTCTTGTAATAAAAGAACCCAATGGATTAAATGAGGCTTTGCTTCCGATTTGGCTAACAAATATCTAAGGGCAGAGTGATCTGTGTATACTATCACTTTAGATAATGTTAAATAGGATCTAAATTTATCAAAGGCAAATACTGTTAACCCCTCAGTCCGCAACATACTCCAAGTTCCCAAAAGCCCCCATTCAGCAGGCGCGGACAATATTTGGCCGTCCGCCCAGTCCGGCACTGTCGCCAGTCGCGCCAAGGGTAATACTCCAGCAGCGGACGCAAAGCCCAGTCCGCTCAGTCCGCCGGCGCGTTGGGCAAGTCTCCAGCGGCGGACGCAGTATCCCGTCCGCCCAGGCCGCCAGACTCCAGCGGCCGCGCCCGACAGCAGCAGTGGAAGCTCCAGTTCGCGAGCCCAGTCCGCCCCTTCTGTGCGGACTGGCGTGTTCTTTCTTTTTGCTTCCCGTCACCGCTGCCCGGTTCTCCTGTACCCCGGGCAGCTGGTTATTTTAGCCCTGCCCGCTTGGGCAGGCCCCCTATCCTATAAATAGGGGGGAGGTGGTGCACTCAAGGGACGCTGACTCGGACCCAGGAGCCTACTTGTTACAGGCTGCGGACTCGATTCTTGTGCCTTGCGGACTCCCCTTTGCTCTGCTTCACTAGTCTTTTCCTTTCACTTGTAACCAAACCCTTCTTCAATCAAGAGAAAGCCCGTCGCAAGAGAGGCATTCAGGCCGCGACGGGCGAAGTCTGTTGTCGCCGTGGTTCACGGCCCTGCTCTTCTTTCAGTCCTCATCCGCTTAGTAGATCGCTACTCGCAGTCTCTCTTTTTCCCCCGTGTTCGAACAGTTAGCTGGTTGTGCTCGACCTCCCTTGTGTTTTCGTGCATCAACAGTTAACACGCGACCTTCAGATCCGAGTAGTGTTTTGAAATCAGCGGACGAAAGATGTCAGACCGCAGAGCCCGCTCTTCAGACCGCTCCAGCTCTTCAGAAGATTCCCTTTGGGACGCAATAGAACAAGCTCGCATTGAGGCCGAGCAGTCTCGCCGGCAGACCGACCAGCGTCTTGACACAATCAGCCAAGCTCTGCTTGCTTTGGCTCAGCGGCTTGCTCCTCAGGCCGCGGCGGACCCAGCGGACTCGCCTGTCCGCCAGACCCCAGCTCGCCGAACTCCGCTTCGGCAGTCGTCAGCAACTCCCCGGAACGCTGCTCAGTCCGCTGCTCCTCTGCGCCCTCAAGAGGAAGAGTTTGCTTTCAGAGAGTTCTTCAGAGAAGCTGCTAGGGGCACTCCTGCCCGCCAACTCCACTTTGCTGATCGCCAGTCCGCCGAGCCCGCGGACTCCTCAGCTCCAGTCCGCCCTTTCTACCCTGCAGAATTTGACACCCCGTCTCCCTTTGTCGACCGAATTCGATGGGAATCAGCTCCAAGCAACTTCAGGGAGCCTCGCATCCCATTCTATTCAGGATCGACAGATCCCATTGCTCATCTCCAGGCATTTGAGGGTGCAGTTGCGTTGAGATGCCTCTCAGATGCAATTAAGTGCAAATTGTTGGTTACCACTCTCGAGGGGCAAGCGAGAGAGTGGTTCTACGAGCTGCCTTCGGGCACTATTTCTTCTTTTGCAGAGCTCCGTAGCCAGTTACTGCTGAGGTTTGCTACCTCGAAGAAGAGAAAGGATGGGCCAGCTGCCCTGTTCGAGATCAAGCAAAGGGATAACGAATCAGTAGCAAGATTCGTTGATCGCTTTCAGAGGGAGATCCAGGGGGTGAGAAATGTGAACCCCGACTACTACAAAGTTGCCTTGATCCATGGCCTCCGGGAGGGCCCTCTGAAGTTCAAAGCCACAACCAAGGATCCAGAGACCTATCAGGAGTTGATCGCCATGGTCAACCGTTTCATAGAAGGGGAGAATGCCAATCCGACTTACGTCTCATCCCTGACAGCCAAGGCTGAAGGAAGGGATGCCTCCGCTTCTTCTTCCCATGGCAAGCCCCCTCGCCCAGATTTCCAGCCTCCGTCCCAAAGAGGCAGGAACTTCCGCAACAAAAAACCTTTCCAAGGCCATCAACAGTTTCACGAGCAGAGACTGCCGTTGGCCGCCACTCCCGCCGTGCCTTTGCAGGCTCTTCCCATCCTCCAGCAGGCAGCCTTGCCTGCCCCGTGCCAATATGAAGAAAGTCCCATGGGGGACCCTGCAGATCTGGATCTTGACGAAGTCATCCAGATCCTGCAAAGGAGATCAGAAGAGAAGAGGCAAGAGCCTCAGAAGCTGTGGAAGCCGAGGAACAATTCGCAATACTGCCAATTCCACAAGGAAAAGGGTCATCTGACTGAGGAGTGCAAGGCCCTTCGTGCGCTGATTGATAAGTTGCTTGCCGAGGGCAAGATTGACCTGACCAAGAAGGATTCTCCTTCCTCGTCGAAGCCATCCACCTCGAAGGGCAAAGAGGTAGCTGAGGCCTACCAGGAGTGTGTAGATGTGGAGGACGAAGGCCGTCTGGGGCCGATCAACGTCCCAGTGGAATGCTTTGATGCGGATGATGAGGGAGTTCTGGGACGCCTCTTCTTCATCCATGGTGGAGCTGGGACCGAGTCCACCCGGAAATCTTCAATTTCAAGGGTCACCCAGGCGGAGGTAGCCTCTTCTTCCGTTGCTCCTCCAAGGGAGGTCGTCACCTTTGGTCCAGAAGATCTGCCGCAAACAGCCAATCCATTCGACGATGCTGTTGTTATCAAGGCTGTGCTGGGAGACTTCACAGTGGACAGAATTCTTGTTGACACGGGCAGTTCAGTCAACCTCCTCTTCAAGTCTACCTTCGAGGCCCTGAGGACTGGGAAGCCTCTGCTTTCCACTGAGGGGCCGCTCTATGGATTCTCAGGAGAGAGGAAAGAGGTGGAGGGCAGCGTCACCTTGCCAGTAAAGCTTGGAGGGGCAACAAAGCAGATACAGTTCATAGTGGTCGACGCCCCCAGCAGTTACCATGCCATCTTCGGCAGGCCCCTGCTGAACAAGTACCAAGCAGTAATTTCCACTTACCACCTCGCCATCAAGTTCTTTGCCGATGGGAGGATGTGCCGGGTCAGGAGCGACCCAAGGAGAGCAAGGGAGTGCTACGTTCGCACTGTCAACATGGTTGAAGCTTCCCTTGCTCCAGCAGAAGCCGCAGAAGCCTCTTCCAGCTCGAAAGCTGCTGCTGATGAAGGTGCTCACCTGGAACCTGCCCAGGTGACGCAAGGAGTCCCCATTGCTGAAGGGGAGGAGAGGAAACTCTCCATCAACTCGGAGCTTCCTGAAGATCAAAAGGCCGAGTTGATTTCCTGCCTGCTGAAGAACCTGGATGTCTTTGCCTGGTCAGCAGAAGACATGCCGGGGGTGGATCCTGATATAGCTTGCCACCACCTGAATGTTGATCCAAGCTGCAAGCCCATCCAACAGAAGAAGAGGGACGTGGCAACAAAGCTTGCAGAGCCAATAAGGGAGGAGGTTGCAAAACTCCTCAAGGCGAATTTTATTAAAGAAGTGCAATACCCCACCTGGATTTCAAATGTTGTAATGGTTAAAAAACCAGGGGGAAAGTGGCGAATGTGTGTAGACTTTACAAAACTTAATAAAGCATGTCCTAAAGATTGCTACCCCCTGCCTCGGATAGATTCTTTAGTTGATTCCGCGGTAGGATACTCTTACATGAGTTTTTTAGATGCGTTTTCTGGTTATCACCAGATAAGAATGCATAAGCCCGACGTTCCTCACACGTCGTTCATTACAAATGATGGATGTTTTTGCTATCTTGTCATGCCCTTTGGGCTTAAGAATGCTGGCGCAACTTACCAACGGATGATGGACCGTGTGTTTAACCATCAAAAAGGAAGAAACCTAGAAGTGTATGTAGACGATCTTTTGATTAAAAGTAAATCGTTTTCGCTGCACTTGCTAGATCTAGCAGAGACGTTCGCTACTCTGCGTAGATACAAGATGAAACTCAACCCCTTGAAGTGTACCTTTGGAGCGAGTAAGGGGAAGTTCCTCGGTCATCTCCTAACTCCGGAGGGACTTGCCCCCAATCCTGACAAGGTAAAAGCTATTCTTGAAATGCCTACCCCTCGTTCACCGAAGGAAGTTCAGCAGTTAGGGGGAAGGCTGGCAGGTCTTGCAAGATTCCTCTCTCGGGTTGGAGATAGGAGTGCCCCCTTTTTCAAAACTCTCCGCGGTGCGTCCAAGTTTGAGTGGACAGAAGAGTGCTCTCATGCTTTTGAGCAGTTAAAGATGCAGCTTACCTCGTCCCCTCTGCTTCAGAGCCCCAGGCCAGGAGAGATCCTTTTCTTGTATCTAGGAGTTGGCCCTGAGGCCGTCAGCTCCGTTCTCCTTCGGGAAGAAGGCAGAAAGCAGTTTCCAATCTATTATGTCAGCCATATCTTGAAGAGTGCTGAGACGCGGTATCCGATCTTAGAGAAGTTAGCCTTGGCACTGGTCATGTCAGCTCGTAGGCTCCGTCCATACTTCCAAGCACATTCAATCCAAGTCATCACCGATCAACCTTTGAAGGGTGTGTTGGAGAAGCCCGAGCATTCCGGCAGACTAGCCAAGTGGGCAATAGAGCTAAGTGAATTTGAAATTTCTTATGTGCCCAAGACAGCCATCAAGGCTCAAGTCCTAGCAGATTTTCTGATTGACATGCCAGAATCCAGTTCTGACCAGGCAGAAAGGTCACCTTTGGCTTGGACCATCTATGTTGATGGTGCCTCAGGCAGAAGTTCTTCCGGAGCAGGAGTGGTTCTCATCAATCCAAATGGAATCAAGCTGGAGCAGGCCATCAAGTTCTACTTTCCAGTAACCAACAACCAGGCTGAATATGAATCACTGCTAGCAGGCTTGAGGCTCGCAAGGGAATTAGGAATCGATCATGCTCACATCAAAACTGATTCTCTTGTAATGGCGTCGCAAGTCCTTGGTAACTTCGAAGCAAGGGAACCAGTCTTGAAAAAGTATTTGGCTCTTGTGAAGATAGAAATCGGCAGGTTTAAGAGCTTCACTATCGAGCATATTCCGAGAACAGAGAATGAGGAGGCCGATTTTCTTTCCAAGCATGGGGTACCTTCAGGAGGCACAACTTCCGAACTCTTCCGTCCGGCAGTAGAGGAAGGAGATTTAATGCAAGTTGACCAGCGAGCCTCTTGGATGGACCCATTTATCCTTTACCTATCAACAGGAAATTATCATCATACAGTTAAAGACAAGAAAAATTTCAGAATAAAAGCAGCTCACTACTTCCTAGTGGCGGGAGTCCTTTACAGAAAGACTTTCCTCTCAACAATGGCCCGATGTGTTTCAGAGGAAGAAGCTCTTACCGTTCTGCAAGAGGTTCATTCAGGAGAGTGCGGAAGCCACTCTGGAGCAAGAACTCTTGAAAAGCGAGTCCTGCGGCAAGGGTATTTCTGGCCCACAATGAAGAAAGACTCAGAGATCTATGTCAGAAGGTGTGTTCAGTGCCAGAAGTTTGCTCCACTTCAGCACCAAGCAGCTCAGTCCCTCAGGTCGATTGCAACTCCTTGGCCCTTTGCGGTTTGGGGAATGGATCTCATTGGTCCTTTTCCCTTGGCAAGCGGGCAACGGCGTTTCATCATTGTAATGATCGACTATTTCAGCAAGTGGATCGAAGCCAAGGCACTGGCTAAGACAACTACTCAGATCGTCAAGAACTTCATTTGGGGAGAAATTGTCTGCAGGCACGGGATACCAATGGCAATAATCACTGACAATGGGCCACAGTTCAATAACTCAGAGATGATAGATTTTTGCAAACAGATCGGAACAGAGCTGCGTTTTGCATCAGTTCATCATCCCAGAAGCAATGGCCAGGTAGAAGCAGCCAACAAACAGATCATCAATTTGCTCAAAAAGAAAGTACAGAATCTCAAAGGCAGTTGGGCTGATCAGCTTCAGTCAGTCCTCTGGTCCCTTAGAACAACGCCTTCATCTGCTACTGGGGAGACCCCATTCAAACTCTCTCATGGCTCAGAAGCACTCATCCCGGTTGAGTTTGAAGTCCCGTCACCCAGAGTGCTGCTTGCAAGAGAAGGTATTGATGACTGGGTGGAGCTGAATCATGAGGAGATGAGGTTCAGCTTGGAACACATCGAGGAGGTCAGAGATCAAGCAGCCATCAGGCAGGAGGAAGTCAAAAGGAGGATGGCCCGTCACTTCGATCAAAATATAAGGGTCAAACACTTTCAAGTAGGAGATCTAGTTCTGAAGAAGGTTGATGCTGCTGCAAGGGCTAGTTCAGTTGGAAAGCTCAATCCAAATTGGGCCGGCCCTTTTGTCGTCAAGGAAGCATTAAAAAGCGGCGCTTACCGCTTACAAACTTACGAAGGAGAGGATATACCGCACACGTGGAGTGGGGATGATCTCAAGCGGTTCTATTCTTAAACCCCCTTTCTATTTTGTATATCCTCTTCAAGAATTATTATGAGTAGAAACTGCTTGCTAACACTTCTTCGAGTGTTTTTGTTGTAATCATAACAGATAAAGTACTAAGAGAGTTTTCGAAAACGGTTTGACACCCGAACTCTCTTTTTTCTCTCATGTTCCCTTTGCAATACATTTTCTTAATCACAGAATCCATACTGACATTTTTTCTAGTGTTTTCTCTCTCCCAAACACCTATGACGGTTCCCTGATACCAGGAGACATCGCCGAGTTCAGCTAGACCTCCCCTAGAGCCGTTGTCATTAGCGTAACACCACGAAGACCACGTGTTGCGAGGAGATTTCGCACCGTGTAGTGGGAGCTTGCAGGCTCTAGCGCGGTTGGATTCTGGACTTCGGATCCCGGCAGGTACCTGACCCCACCTTTGCATTTTGGAGGGCAAGGTGGGTGTAAAGCTCTACCATGCCGCCTTAAGGATATGGTTACAACTTCGATGATCACATGAGGAAAGTATGCCGTTCCGGCTCACCTGCCCACCTGATCATCATAGCTCGTAACCCTCGAACACTCCGTGGTACCCTCAAGCAGTGCCTGCAGGAGACCCACAGCTTAGGCTGTACTCCAGGCAAGAGGGCAGGGAACCGTTCCGCCAATTGAGGGTCTTGCTTTTTGCAGGGAAGTTTGTGCGGACTGTTTTTCTCTGTCCGCGCAGTCCGCCTCTTTGGGTTGACCTTATAACTTGTAGCCCGGTGAGGAAAGTATGCCGCGCAGGCTCACCTGCCCACCTGGTCGCAAGTTATGGGGTCATTTCTGTATGTTTACGGACTGGTTTTATCTATCCGCTCAGTCCGCCTTTTTGGGTTGATCTTATAGCTTGTAACCCGGTGAGGAAAGTATGCCGCTAAGGCTCACCTGCCCACCTGGTCGCAAGCTATGGGTCATTTCTATCTTTGGCGGACTAGATTCATTATTCAAAGAGTTTGGTGGTTTCCTTGGGATTGCAAGCTGGTTATCTTTAGCGGACTGGTTTTATCTATCCGCTCAGTCCGCCTTTTTGGGTTGATCTTATAGCTTGTAACCCGGTGAGGAAAGTATGCCGCTAAGGCTCACCTGCCCACCTGGTCGCAAGCTATGGGTCATTTCTATCTTTGGCGGACTGGATTCATTATTCAAAGAGTTTGGTGGAACTTGGATCACAAACTGGTTATCTTTGGCGGACTGCTTTTCTCTATCCGGTCAGTCCGCCGACTTGGGTTGATCATATAGCTTGTAGCCCGGTGAGGAAAGTATGCCGCTCAGGCTCACCTGCCCACCTGGTCGCAAGCTATAGATCATTTCTGTTATGAGCGGATTGTTGTTTTTTATATCCGCTCAGTCCGCAGAGTTCACATTCAAGTTATAGAACTTTCCTGTTAGAAGCAGATCGATTTTCTGTATCTGCTCAGTTCGCAGAATGATTTTGGGTTATATAAATTTGATTTCTGCTATGAGTGGGTTGGCTCTGTTCTATTCAGCCCGTGGAATGGTTTTCACATTGTCAAGTTAATGACCGACTGAGCTTTTATATTGTGCGATCTGGCTTGCGGACTACAACCCTATAACTCGAGTACCCCAGGCATGATGCTGGTTGTTCTCTAAGGCGGATACTGAATAAGTTGATACCTAATTCTTTAATCAATAAAGTTTACTAATAATATATCATGCGGACTGAAAGTAAGACTCAACGGAGTCCGCCCGACAGTTGTTCCAAAATAGAATTGTAATTCTCTAATCAACAAAGGCCTGAGCTTATCTGTGTTGTGCGGACTGCTAAATATCGGTGCGGTGAGCGTGGAGAAAGAACATTGCAGAAAGCACACATGGCAAAATATCCTTTCTATTTCTTCAAAAATTTTACATCATTCAAAATGTTCGGCGGACTGCAATTTTGCGTCCGCCACTTTTTACAAGTAAATTGCAAAATGTATACATATGCATTGAACATCAGTCAGTCCGCTGTCTCTTCTCAGCAGGTGCAGGGCTGTCACCAATGATGTCGACATCTGGAGAGTAGCCCCCCGAGCTGCTCCCGCTGCTACCTGATCCTGAACTAGTGGCGGACCCGCTATGCGAGCTGCCAGTAGCAGAGGAAGAAGCAGAAGAGCCGGACTCGGCGGACAGACCCTCTCCTCGCCGGCTTGATTCAGCATTGTCCGCAGGGACTTGCCCTTCGCCTTGAGAGCCTCCGTCGTCTTCTTCTTCTTCATCATCATCATTTTCCTCGATAACCTCTTTCCCTTTTTTAGATTTTTCCATCGCTGCGATCTGAGGAGCCAGCTCCGGAAAGATGGAGACAAAGGGGACGCCGTCCACTCCCTCTTTCATGAGGCCGTCGCGGGCAAGCCGCTCAACGGCAATCTCAACTGTCTCCATTACAAAGGGGAGCGTGGCGGCCTGGAACTTAGTGTTCCCCAAGTCATAGGCGACCTGCAAAAGCAAGATTGCGAACATCAGACAGATCGCGGCGGACAGCCAAACTAGATCGCGGCGAATTCAACTTACCGCCAGCTCCTCTCTTTGCCGAGCATTTCTTTCTCCTATCCGCGCGTTCCTTTCCTTTAATACTTTGTTATCCTTCTGAAGTTCCTCATTTTGCCTTATTAGGTCTCTGGCCAGAGTGGCAACATAATGGTTTGTCACCGCACTGTTCGCAGAGGCCTGAGAGGCCAGCAGAGGGAGGTCGGCGGCGGGTACCTTCTTCAGATCGCTCAAGTTGCGCTTCCCGTAGAGAGTGGAAAGCGCAACATGGGTATGTCGCGTTATCCGCGGACTCCTCCATGAGGGGAGCGCAGTGGATAAGCGGACGTGCTTATCCTTGCTATGCCAATGGACCATAGGGTTTCCCCTAAGGTCCCTTTGGCTGGTACCGAAGCCGGCCATGGAGAAGCTGTCGGAGGAGGAGTAGTCCGCTGCGGGATCCCCTTCCTCCTTCCTCTTCTTTGCAACCGCTTCTTTTTTCTCCTTTTGAGTAGGAACAAAGCCGCTCGGCGTCTGCGGCAGGTTGGCGGGCACCGCCAAGGTCGGTGCAAGAAGAGAACCAGTTAAAAAGCGTGGTCGCGGCGGATACAAAAGTTGAGTCCGCAGAGCTACTTACTGTCCTCAGGCACGACGTCCGCTAGGCCCGCTAGCAGCGGGAGGTAGTGCTCGACATCAAGCCTGGCATTGGCCAGGAACTCCACAATCGCGGATTCCAAGTCGTCCAGCTGCGCAGTCTTGAAAGCGGAGTCCGCGCGCACCTGCGGATAGGTGTGCGCGAACCCGAGGTCGCCTTCAAAGATCAAGAACCTTGAGGTCCAGTTGTGGATCTTGTTTGGAAGACCCGCAACTTTCATCCCCCTACAGTAGAAATAGATCACACCCTTATAGGGGCGACCTCCGGAGGCAGTAATGGAGCGGACGGAAAACATTTTCCGGAAGACGTTCATTGAAAAGGCGATCCTTTCAGATCGCAAGTAGGAGAGGTAGCTGCAGATCGCAGCAAGTGTGTTCGGCGCGAGCTGGCCGGGCACCATCCCATAATGCTCGAAAATCGCGGCAAGTTCCCATAGGAGTGGGAACTTGAATCCGCTGTCAAAATGATCAATAGGAATGGCGATCTGGGTCGCCGTCGAGAAGTTTAATCTTTCTTGGTGTGCGGGTAGGCGGACAAGAATATTGGAGTCCGCCATTTTCTTTTCAACAAAGGCCGCCAGATCAGCCTCTGTCAAAGTGCATTTTTTGTGGTCCGCAGAGTGGAAGGCGACTGCAGCATCAGCGCGAGCGGACACCATGTTGCAGGCCGCAGGGTTTCGTCTACTTCAGCAATTTCCTGCATAGAGAACAGAAGGCAGTATTTATAGATGAAATGTCTGACAGCTTTTTGGCCAGTCCGCGCAGGTCGCATATTCAATCCGCACAATCCGCAAAAAATTAAAAAGCAGCCAAACAAATAACGCGGACAGAAAAGACAAGCTAATTTTCCAAAAAGATTCAAGGCCAAGTTATAGCCGTCGCAGTTCCCTATCCGCTCAGATCGCGAATATTCCCACCTGCAGGTTAGCAAGAAGCGGACACAGCGCTAGTCCGCACAGTCCGCAACAGATCATGCCAAAGATAAAGCTACATAAGAATAGCGGACATATAATCTGGATCCGCACAGATCAAATAAAGTTCAATCACACATCACACAGCATTGTTTGAAGCAATCATACAAACAATATACATTTAATCAGAAAAGTTAAAGGAATTGCGGACTCAGCGGTCCCTGTTATCAGTCCGCGCCGGCTTTTCTGCTCTGTCCCTACATAGATGAGCCGCCTGATCACTGATCTGAAGAATTTCACTGTATACCCGGCAGAGATGGTGATGGATGACGTTTATAGTCCGGTGCATATGGGCGGCTTCCCGGTCAACTCGACTAAGAGGCACCATTGGCTCCGCTGCCGGCCTCGGCTCCTCATCCGCGGGCTGCTGGCCACCTGCCGGTGCCGCGATCTCAGGAGGAACGCGATCTGACGCCCGCGGCCTCTGCTCAGCGAACTCAGCAGTCCGCTTCTCCTTTCCTTCACGAGCCGACGCCAAGTGCTTGCCTCTGTAGTATCGGACATCATCCGCGAGCCTCTTCTTTTCCCTTTCAGACCTCTCCAGCGCCCGCGAGATGCTGGCGACCTGGTCTTTAAGGGCCTTCTCGCGTTCTGCGAACGCTTTCTCGCGCGCCGCGGACGCCCTCTCGCGCTCCGCCGCTTTCTCTAACTCTGCTTTAACACATTGCATCTCAACTTCAAATTTCTTCTCTAACTCTTTTATCATACTCAGGCTGGGTGGCTCATCCTCCGCGGACTCCACATGTGAGACCGCGTCGGCTCCAGTGTTGGGTGTGATCACGATCTCGCCACTCTCTATGGAGCCCGGCAGCGACTTTCTACCTGCAACAAATAAAGTCAAACTTCGCATTCAAAGGCAGTTCGCGGCGGATTCAAAGAAAGGATAAAAGATCACTTTTAGATATAGCGGCAGCGAGTTTCCGACTATCAAAGATGATTGGCCGCCTTGCCCGCTCTGGGTCAAAGGCGCTTAACCGCTTTTTCCATTCACGGTGAACCCTTGCTCTTCTCTCGGCAGCCACACTTGTTGAGACCACGATATCGTCCGTCTTGGTGATAATTTTGATCGGTCTTGACGTCCGCGGCGGCGACCTATAAAGCCACTTGCGCTGAAAGTATTTGGGCGCCGGCTGAAGTTTACCTGACCGCATCAGCTCCGCCGCAATCCTCAGATCCTCAGCAGCTTTGTCCGCCGCGGCCTGCTTCGAGGCTGCCTCGACCACAGCAACATGAGCAACGATTTGCTTCTTTTGTTCCTCTATCTTCTCCTTCAGCCTCTCCCTCTCCTCTTCCTCCGCAGCGGACAAGGAAGGGAGTTCGTCACCCTTATCTCCAGCAGTCCCTGCCTCATTCTGCTGCACCATAACCAGCAAGGAGTCCTGGATTAAGTCAAGTTGATCGACGTCTATAGAATCAAGTATCTCATCCGTGGAAAGACTGACCGTTGAGAGGGAATTCTCTCCCTGGATTTGGGCCTCCGGAGTAACCAGATCGCCGTCTGGAACTTCTTTGTCGCGCGGCCTGTGTTGTAAGTCCGCTTCCCCAGTCCGCTTGGAGATGTTCTTCTCCTTCATAGCGCGCAGCCTCCTCTCAACCCGCTCAGCGACGGTCTCTCCGTCTCTCTTCCTCTTCTTCCTCTTGGCGGTCTTCTCAGCAGCATCCGCGGCGGACCCCCCTAAATCAGGCTGGTCAGCGCGGACAGGTTCAGGATTCACAACAGACAATGCCTTTGAGGGCGCGTTGTCCTCTACCTCAGTCCGCCGGTCTTCTTCGTCCAAGTCAACGATTTGCACCGAGGCATTGGGGGAAGATATGTCAGTCTCCATGTGTTCGCCAGTAGTGTCCGCCGAGGTCGCAGTCTTCTGAGAAGGGGCGGAGTCCGACAAGGTTGCCATCTTCTCACTCCTCAATGGTTCGGCGTCGACTACGGCATCCTTGCGAGCAGAAACATCGACGTGGCGGACTGCTTTCTCCGCAGGCTTCTCGCTCTGGGAGTTTTCTCCTGCGAGGCGGACAGGATCTTGTCTTGCCGGCCTCTTTGCAATTTTCTTGGTCTTCACTGGCGTTGACGGCTCCGAGTCGCCTTTGGCAGTGAAGCTAGAGAGGAATGTACCAAGTCTTGCCATGCCGGACTGGAAAGTGGAGACCGCAAGTGGTGAGTATCGCCCCGTGTCGATCAAAATTCTCAGCAGATCCAGACCCTCCAGCGGTATTTATAGCTTTGGCGGCATTTTCGAGGTTTGCGGACTCGGCGGTTAAAGTAACATTTTCGAAGTTTTTCTGGAAACTTAAAAATGTGCGGGGATTATTGATGCACGAAAACACAAGGGAGGTCGAGCACAACCAGCTAACTGTTCGAACACGGGGGAAAAAGAGAGACTGCGAGTAGCGATCTACTAAGCGGATGAGGACTGAAAGAAGAGCAGGGCCGTGAACCACGGCGACAACAGACTTCGCCCGTCGCGGCCTGAATGCCTCTCTTGCGACGGGCTTTCTCTTGATTGAAGAAGGGTTTGGTTACAAGTGAAAGGAAAAGAGTAGTGAAGCAGAGCAAAGGGGAGTCCGTAAGGCACAAGAATCGAGTCCGCAGCCTGTAACAAGTAGGCTCCTGGGTCCGAGTCAGCGTCCCTTGAGTGCACCACCTCCCCCCTATTTATAGGATAGGGGGCCTGCCCAAGCGGGCAGGGCTAAAATAACCGGCTGCCCGGGGTACAGGAGAACCGGGCAGCGGTGACGGGAAGCAAAAAGAAAGAACACGCCAGTCCGCACAGAAGGGGCGGACGGGGCTCGCGAACTGGAGCTTCCACTGCTGCTGCCGGGCGCGGCCGCTGGAGTCTGGCGGCCTGGGCAGACGGGATACTGCGTCCGCCGCTGGAGACTTGCCCAACGCGCCGGCGGACTGAGCGGACTGGGCTTTGCGTCCGCTGCTGGAGTATTACCCTTGGCGCGACTGGCGACAGTGCCGGACTGGGCGGACGGCCAAATATTGTCCGCGCCTGCTGAATGGGGGCTTTTGGGAACTTGGAGTATGTTGCGGACTGAGGGGTTAACAAATACCACTGCTAGAAGTTCTTTTTCTATAGTTGTATAATTCTCCTGTACATTATTAAGTGTTTTGCTAGTATAATATATAGGGTGAAAATGTTTGTTTTGGCGTTGTCCTAAAATAGATCCTGCAAAACTCCTAGCGTCACACATGATCTCGAATAGTTGACTAAAATCAGCCGCGATCATGATAGGAGAATTAATTAACCTTTCTTTTAAGAACTCAAAGGCATGTAGACACTCTTGTTCAAAAATAAATGGTATGTCTTTTTCTAAAAGCCTAGTAAGTGGTTTAGCAATTTTAGAGAAGTCCTTAATAAACCGGCGGTAAAATCCAGCATGTACTAAGAAACTTCTCACTGCCTTAATGGAGGTTGGTGGTGGTAACTTTTCTATGGTTTCAATTTTCGCTATATCTACTTGAATTTCTTGGCTTGAGATTTTATGACCTAGTACTAACCATTCTTTCACCATGAAATTACACTTCTCCCAACTAAGCACTAGGTTAGTCTCCTCACACCTCCTAAGAACTTTCTCTAAATTACTCAAATATAAATCCAACGAGTCACCAAAAACAGAAAAATCATACATAAATACTTCCATAATATCTTTGACATATTCGTTAAAGATGGCTAACAAGTACCTTTGGAAGGTGGCGGGTGCATTACATAAACCAAAAGGCATACGTCTATATGCAAAAGTACCAAATGGGTAGGTGAATGTTGTTTTCTCCTGCTCTTCTGGTGCTATAGGGATTTGAAAGTATCCAGAAAGTCCATCTAGAAAATAATAATAAGAATGTCCTAACAAGCGTTCTAATATTTGGTCAATGAAAGGAAGAGGGAAATGATCTTTTTTAGTGGCATCGTTTAACTTCATATAGTCAATACAGACACGCCAACCTGTTACTGTTCACATTGGAATTAACTCATTCTTATTGTTAGCTACCACTGTTAGACCACCCTTCTTAGGAACGACTTGTACAGGACTAACCCATGAACTATCTGAAATAGGATATATCATACCAGCATCTAATAACTTAACAATCTCTGACTTAACTACCTCTTTCATATTGGGGTTTAGCCTACGTTGCGGTTGAATAGAAGGTTTATAGTTTTTTTCCAAAAGGATTTTGTGAGTGCAAAAACTAGGATTAATACCTTTTATATCAGATATTTTCCATGCAATTGCACCTTTATATTTCTTCAGCACAGTTATTAATTTAGCTTTTTCAGTATTAGAAAGTTTAGAGGAGATAATAACTGGGTAAGAAGAATTAATTCCTAAGAATGCATACTTAAGAAGATCTGGTAATTTTTTAGTTCTACTATCGGTGGATCCATAGTATTATTCTTAAGAGCTTCACGATCTCCTTGTGTAATCAGTCATTCTATTCATTGTAACACAATTATCTATAAAAAATAAATGTTCAACAATGTCTTCATTTTTTTCATCTTCCAGATAACAGTTAGTAATGCAAATGTCTAAAGGATGTCTATAATAAAAATTGGAATTCAAAGAAGTCATAAAATTACAAACACATTGAGAAAAATAGCAATAATCATCATTATCTAAGGATTGTTTCATTGTATTGCCTATTTGAAAAGTGACTTCAACTTCCCCTACGCGCAAAACTAACTTACCATCAAAAACATCAATAAGAGCTCTAGATGTAGCTAAGAATGGACAACCTAGTATGAGTGATACTTCAATATTTTTGTCCATATCTAGAATGCCAAAATCGGTAGGAAATATAAACTTACCTACCTTAACCAATACGTCCTCCAATATGCCTCTAGGGTACTTAACCGATCGATCTGCTAGTTGAATACTCATTCTGTTTGGGCTAAGTTCTCCTAGACCTAGTTTCAAATATAGTTTGTAAGACATTAAATTTATACTAGCTCCTAAATCCGCTAAAGCT
The DNA here is from genome assembly GCA_039583875.1 of Platanthera guangdongensis. Taxonomy (NCBI): domain Eukaryota; kingdom Viridiplantae; phylum Streptophyta; class Magnoliopsida; order Asparagales; family Orchidaceae; genus Platanthera; species Platanthera guangdongensis. The sequence continues at coordinate 102,017,659 of CM077166.1, read as the reverse complement.
TTATTTTTAAATATCCGATTAAACATGGAATTGAAAATGAACCAGCATCCTTAATTTTTTGTGGTAATTTATTTTGCAAAATAGCAGAACATTTTTCATTAATTGTTACTAAAGATAATTCCTCTATTTTCCTTTTATTTGAAATTAAATCCTTAAGAAATTTAGCATACTTAGGGATTTGAATGATTTCAGAAAAAAGTAAATTGACATGTAATTGTTTAAACATAGATAAAAATTTACCATACTACACATCCATGCGGTCCTTGTTAAGCTTTGCTGGGTATGGTACTGCTGGTTGATACTCCATTGGTTGCACGTTCATCCCGCTTAGTACTTCACCGCTAGACTCCACTTGGGGTGCTTCCTTCGTAAGCCTTGGGTCTTGTAACTCCTTTCCACTACTCAATTGAATGGATTTTGCATGCTCCCTCGGATTTGTCTCAGTATTTCCCCGAAGTGTTCCTTGTTGCCTTTCAGATACCATCCTTGCGAGCTAACCAATCTGATTCTCCAAATTACGAATTGTACCCTCTTGATTCTGGAAGGCTACATCGGTAGTTTACATAAACTTGATAAGTACATCTTCCAATGTAGGCTTCCTTGGTTCCGGTTGTTGTTGTTGTCCAAACATATGTTGCTTCCCTTGATTTCCTTGTCCTCCCCAAGAGAAATTGGGGTGGTTCCTCCATCCAAGATTGTATGTAGAACTATACAGGTTATTTTCTTGGTTGAAAGGAGGTCTGTTATTGTTACCCATATAGTCTACATGCTCTTTCACTTGAGATTCACAACCCGGCATTCCACTAAATGAAGGGTCCCATTGTTGAGGTACCATGGAGGGTGATGCTAAGGTAAGGTTATCCATCTTTTGGTGAAGCTTCTCCACTTGAATGGCTAAGGCAGTGACATCATCCACTTCATACATTCCCGCGGGCTTACTAGGCTTTTGCCTTATGCTAGTCCATTGATAGTTGTTCATAGCCATGTCTTCTATCAACTGCTGAGCCGCTTCAGGTTTCTTGTTGTTTAAGGTTCCTCCACTAGCCGCATCGATCATCTGTTTAGTGGATGGATTGAGACCAATGTAAAAAGTTTGAATCTGAAGCCATGAAGGTAGTGCGTGGTGGGGACATCTCCTAAAAAAGGTCCTTGAATCGTTCCCATGTGTCGTACAACGATTCAGATTCCAATTGAATATATGTAGATATGTCATTCCTTAGCTTTTCAGTCTTCGCTGGTGGAAAATACTTCATTAAAAACTTCTCAACCAACATATCCCAAGTAATAATTCACCCTCTAGGTAGTAAGTTCAACCACTACTTCGCCTTGTGCCTTAGCGAGAATGGAAACAATCTCAATTGAATGGCATCATTGGAAACGCCATTGATATTGAATGTGTCACATATCTCCAAGAATCCAGCCAAGTGGGTGTCTGGATCTTCATCTTGCAAGCCATCATACTGGACATGTTGTTGAACTATCTATATAACACTAGGCTACAACTCGAAGTTATTGGTGACTATTGGTGGTCTAACGATGCTTGACCAAGTTCCTTGGAGATTAGGTCTAGCAAAGTCAGACATGGTTTGCTCATTCTGGTTTGCCATGGTATCTAAATCTTCTGGATGATGCTCTCCTTAGTTCACGGATTCCTCTTCTGATAGTTCGTTTGAAATGCCTGTGTTATTAACTCCCACGTCCCTTTTTGTTAGTGTTATGAATAATTCGCTCTGGGTCAGGATGAAACGGTGCTAGCCCGGATTGTCTGCCACTGGTCATAGACTAACAGAATACAAAACAGAGATTAAGCGATATAATTATTCCATAAACTAATTTATAATTATTTATTAATAAACCAAAATTGGTAGATTAATAAAGTTTAGGCTTTCAAAATATTGAAAACGATCCCCGGCAACGGGGCCAAAAACTTGATGATTTCTTTTGCTAACAAGTAATTACTTGATGCGGATTCATTCTACATTCTAGTATAAACTATGTAGATTGGCATAAGTTAGAATGATTTAACTTTCAGGCAAGTGCACATATCTATCATAGTATAGGAGAAATCTACATCTCGTATCGTATTCCACAGGGTCCTTTCAAGTACTCGTACTCACCCTCACTTTATTATCATACCTATAATTAAAATTGATTTTTAACCTAAATTAAACTAATTATGACTTCTTGGATAAATAGACATTGGAGGATTACAGGTGATAAAAAGCCGAAAGACTATGAGCCTTCACATGAAAATACTCATGCATTAACTTAATTCTATGTAATCATGAAATAATAAGACTATCAAATTCGTTGTATTATAAAAGGTAAACATCTCTCAAATTCTCTCTCGAGCAATTCAAAATCTAAACCAAAGTTGCGTAAATTTTCACTCGAACAATTTACAACACTCAAATTTGCATTAAATGAAGTGCCCTATATACTACATAAATTCATGAAATCCTATCTCTAACATACCATGAATCCATTTATTCGTATTCCAATTATCCAAACAACATATCTCTCAATCATGGAATTTGAATTACAAAGAGAGATAATACCTAAATATGAACATACTAAGATCAAGACAACTTTCAAATTTCTCAATCTAAAAAGTTAAAATTTATGTAAAGCAAATAAGCAATTCATAACTAGGATAAAACTCTTTCTTTGAAGATCTAAATATGAATAAAATAACAAAAATTTGATGAAAACCATACGATACATGATTACCAAATTGTTCAAATTAATGGTTCATGTGAAATAAAAGATAAATAAAGTTGAATCACCAAGAGAAACGAAAGATTAAGAAGGATACATGAAAGATTAAATGCATACAAAAATACCCTTCAAATCCTGCTTCTCTTGGATGCTCCACCCTCGTGCTCCAGAATTTCTCCCAATGAAAAATGATCCAAAAGTCCCTTCTAATTTTTCTATAGGTATTTTATAGTCTCCTAGCAAACAGGGTCAGACACGGGTTCCAACACGGCCGTGTCACAGGCCGTGTTGACGGTTCCAGGGCAGTTCCACACGAACAGGCGTGTCTGGTAGTGGGCCGTGTCAGATGACACGGGTATGGACATGACCGTGTTGTTCTTCGTGTTCTTCGCACACGGGTTGGTTGGCAGCCGAGGTTGGATTTTTGCCGAAAAGGACACGGGCAGGCACACAGGCGTGTTCCTACCCGTGTGGTGCTCTGTCTTGTTCCTTCCATTTCTTCTATTCCACCCGGTTAGGACATGAGTAGGCAACACGGGCGTGGCCTACCTATGTGCGTCCATTCTTGTCCTGTCATCAGCCATGTCGAATCCGTGAACTCCTCTGTTTGCTCCAAGACTTCTAGCTCCACTGGTTAGCAATACCTGCATTAGAAAAATAAAGGAATAAATAGACAGCTTAATTCATGAAATACTAGAAACTTCTAATTTGTGCTCTTCTACTCATGATAAAACAATTTTCATAACTATTCTCAAGAAATTACTGCATAAGGAGGTAGAAAATAGTGGACATGATTACAATTATGATACTAAAAAGCCTATCATAATTGTACTCATCAACGCTCGGGGTTGCGGGCTCTTCAGTTTGTTGGCCCGCCAGAGCCTTGCCTTTCTCTCGTGTTACGAGAGGTGTGCCTCCAGCGGTCTTCAGATTTTTGGGCAGCGACGGCTGTAGAGGCTATTTGCGGGTGGCCCGCTTCTAGGTAGCGAGGGCTGGGTCCTCATGATGCACGGACAGCCGCCACCTTGTCTTGGGCAAGTTCACCAGAGGCGTGTCACACACTCTCGTAAGGTGGGTGTAGGGGACTATCTCGCTCACCTACGGAAAGAGGGTTATGGAAAAGAAAGAACGGGCTAAGTGAAAAGGGTAAAGTGTGAGTAGCTTACCTCCCACGGGCGAGACGGGGGCGAGGATATCCACGCTCCTGCGGAGGAATGCGACATCGAAGTTCTTCCCTTGGAAGAACCCCCATAGCTCGTCTTCATGGCCTCCTATACTATAGAGCGGTAGCTCGACTCGTTGAGTTGTACCTGCGAGAAAGGAACGTTGTCGAAGTCGTCTTTGACGAAGATATACTTCCTGAGCCAATAATGGATCTTGTTCACCATCTCGCGCACCTTGACATTGGTGCTGGAGAAATAGTCGTTGCCATCCTGTTCTCCCGGAAGGAGAACAGCTTGCGAAGGATAGCAAGGCTGAACTCGATCCACTCCTCCCGTAGGTAGCAAGCAAACTCGACCACGACGGCCAACGAATTGGGAGTCATCTGGCCAGGGACGACCCCAAAATACTTCAGTATCAACCTGACCTCTATCAATAGGGGCAGCCGTAGGCCCGCATCAAAATGGGCATTAGGGATGGCAAGCTCCCCAATGGAAAGATCATTAATCTTCTCATACTCGCCAGGCTACCTCGCCTCAAAGCCAGTCGAGATGAAGTCACCGATCACATCAAGAAATTTGGTCTTGGTGGTGCTGGAGAAGGAGGAGTGGTCGTAAAAAGTCCAAGCAAACTTGCTTCGCCCATCAACGTCACCGCCACTGCCACCCATCTCGCAGGTAAATAGCAGAGCGGGACACTAGAGTTCCCGCAAAGAGGAGGCGGGTATGGAGTCGCAGGAAGGGGAGAATGAACGAAAGGTCTTAAATGTGGTAAGTAGAAAGGAACGTCGGTGCCTATTTATAGGAAAGGAATGGGCGAGAAAACATCCCGTCAGCAGGAAAAGTGCGGATAGCAAAAATATATCCTAACGCTTCGACTTCCGAGCCTGCTACTAGTTCCCGCTAGCTCTCCATGGTGCTATTAAAGTTATGAGGTAGCAAGACACGCTAACTCACGTCCGCCCAAGTGGCGGGCGAGCTGTACTGACTTGCATCCGCCCAAGTGGCGGGTGAGCCCCGCTGACTCGCGTTTGCTAAATATGCGGGCGTATCATGCTAGCTCACGATTGGAAGAGGGGTAAATAGGACCAACAGCCTCGCGCCCGCCTAAGGAGGGGGTAGGCGAGCAAGGGTACCTCGTCTGCATTTGCCTAGACAAAGCAGTGACAAGCTATGAAAATGATATACAACAAACATAAGCCCGTCAGCGGGCGAGAAGTATCAAATATTTACAAATAAGAATGAGTTCCAAGCTCTTGATAAAAGATGAATCAAGTTCATGGCACTATCATGTGGGCTGTTCGAAGATATAGGTACGACCTGTGCATGCCACTCGATAGAGAGGAAGGAGTGGATGGCTCAGTACTGAATCCACTTCCACATGCACCGCCCCCGAGCACCAGAACGGGGTGGCACGCGAGGATAAAATTACTCGCAAACTGCCAATAGTTCCCGCTGAGCCAGGTCGACCTGCTCCGTTGCATGCCTGAGACATTCCTCCGCTCGCGTAATGTGCACCTCCGAAGAAGTCATCCTATCTTCGTTAGCTGGGCTCCTCATGCCCTCAAGTACCACGAAGTGCTCCTCCGCCTCCGCCTTATCCTCATCCACCCTATCGCAAACCTCCTGTAGCATCAGGGATTGCTTCTAGAATAACCATGTCACCCTCCTATTCATCTCCTTGGCATCCTGCGGGTCACCCACATAATCGGAGATGTGTTCCTCATAAGGGGGAGGTGAGTATCCCCCTCTAATATCACATCAGAGGAGGAGATTGCATTGAATCCCGCAAAAGTAGGAAAAAATAAGAAAACAAAAGCGGTCACAAGCAAGCAAGCGTACAAACTCATCGGGGATCGGCACGTCCCTCGTGCTAATACGCAGGGGGGAGGAACCTGGCTGGCCCTGGAAAAGCTCGCCTTCGAGAGTCGCAAAAGATTTCCATAGCCCAGGGCGGGTTAGGAATGGGGGAATCAGTGGAGGGGAAGGCCCCAGAGTCGAAGGGCTGGCGACCCGCTCAATTATCCGTGGGGAGCAATACAACTATTCCATTCTACCAGCTCCATCATTGCGGGGTTCCCCCTGTGGAAAAAAAGATTAGAAGTATAGTAACAAATCAGGCAAGAGGCCCACATACCTCTTGGGCGGCCTCGGCACCGACCGCCGAACTAGATGCAGGGGCGTCGTTCGGGGGAGACTGCCTGATAATCTTCCCCTTCTTTGGCCTGAACCCGAAAATAGGTGTAACACCCCCATTCGTCACATGAAATATACTAGAAGTTCCGGACGGGGCCCACGCTATTTCCACAGACAGTTACTGGTGTTACGTATTAATACCAAATTACCGCCAAAGGAAACACGCGTCCTAACTCAGAGCATTCTAGTGGAAGCTTTTAAAATAGTTATAAGAACCCAAGCCACAGCATGAATGTCCACTAAAAACCCAAAGTAAGAATGAGCGTACAAATACACAAAGTACTTGGCCTAATTGCCTTACAAGAGTTTACTTAAATAATAAATGTCTTCCAAACATCGGCACGCAGGACGGCCGCACATGAGCATAAAAGTAAACATTTTCTTTGGCCTTCGAGGGCCTGCATAGCAACCAGGGATTCAGCCCGCTACTTGCCTCTAGGCTCCGCAGCACCTGCAATCAACATTCCACCGCAGTGATGGAAAACAAAAGCAACGGTCAGCTAAAGATGACCAAAATATAATGATCCCGCCCCTTTACTCGGGGTGGCGTTGCTCCTTCCCTGCACTTTATTAGCATAGCCAAAGAACATAGTTAAAGTACAATCATAAGCACACTACACCACAGGTGTATGCACACATGGCCACACACACCCTATGCTCTCAGGGCACTTACACGGTGAAGCCGGTCCGAACCCGGCCCATCTCGCAACACCACCACCGCCCCTAGGATGGCAAACATCGTGAGCATTATAGTCCTTTTAGCCACAGCCTAGACTCGCTCTCCAAATTATCGGTAAGTCCCAAGTACCTTAGGTCGCTTTAACCGAAGCAAATGGAGTGGGTAGGGTTCCACCTGCCCGTTGCTCACTTCGCCATGACAATTTAGCCATCGGCGCGGGCTAAGTTTCCCCCAGTTCTAAAGTATCCATCATACAATCATATATAACCCGAGGCTGGCTCCCAGGCCACCGATATGATAGAAATTTAGTTCTGCCCAGATTTCTGGGTGTACCTTGGAGTTAATCCCCAAGACTCCCTGTTGCAATCTACCACGTAGAAACCCGGAAACAACCATCGACATGGAGTCTTCTCCGGCTATTCATGCATAATGAAACATCACCGATCCAGACCAACTTGTTCGGGTAGGCTTCACACACCATGCTTATGTCCGTACTTCGATTCCGGACTCTACATGCAAAACTATGGGGACTATTCATATCCACCTGAAGGAACACCTCACACTCACCGCATACTCGCGAGAGAGGGTTTCCTATGCAGAAAGAAAGAGGACTTCACATGTCCACGAAGAGAATCGTTACCCTAGAGGTTCGCTTTGGCGCCATGGAAAACTAGCTTGATGGAAAGCACCGCAATGGCCTCGCCTCCACGGATCTGGACTCGGCATGCGATTTGTGGCTCCAAAGCTCCACCGGAGGCCGGATTTCTCCTTATCCTTCTTACTTGCTCTCCCCTCTCTCTAACACTTTATAAAGAGAAAAACTAAAGAGAAATGAGGGTTTCACCCATATTCCCGGCCTTATAACAGCAAGACAAATCTGGACCCTTGGATACCATTTGAAGGAAATGAACGGCCACGATTCACACTTATAATCAACTTCCTGGGCCGAACACGACATGTGACATGACTGTGTCACAGGCCGTGTCTCATGATCAGAACACGATCATCAAACACCGAACAGGACACGGGCTTTGACACGCCCGTGTTACTCTTAACACATCCGTGACACATGGCGTGTTCCTCAAGCGACGATGGAAACCATCGCGTCTCAACCAGGACACGGGCTTAGACACGTCCATGTCAACATTTGACATTCCAGTGTCGACCAGTACACGCCCGTGTTCTAGGCCGTATTCCTCACCCGACACAGCCTAACTAATACAGAGCATGACACGGCCCTAGACACGCCCGTGTCTCAGGCCGTGTACCCAACCTCCAAGGATCGTCGAATACATTTCGTCGACCACACGGAAAATCGTCGAACTCGTTGCAGTACACAGCCATGGACACGCCCGTGTCCAAGGCCGTGTGACCCTTTTTAGGCCCCAGATTGGCCTTAAGACGCTACCATATCATTTCTGAGTTTTGGGGCATTATAATTCCCCCCCTTAAATGAATTTCGTCCCGAAATTATGGAATAGAAAGTACTCAAACTTAAACGGTACCTGAGTAGAAGAGCTCGTGATACTCCTCAAGCATGGTCTGCTCTCGCTCCCATGAAAGCACCTCACGACCGCAGTTGTCCCATTGGACTTTGACCATCCTGATGTCTTTGTTACGAAGTCGCTTGACTTCAAAGTCCTCAATATGAACGGGCTTGACCTTCATCGTCAACCCACTAACAACAGGTACCTGATCGACCACAATCACTTATGAAGGATCTTGCACCGCCTTCCACAACACCGATATGTGGAATATGTCGTGAAGACCACTCAGTTCCACTGATAACTTTAGTCGATAAGCCGCTTCACCAATTCACACAAGAATCTCAAACGGTCCAATGTACCTCGGACTCAGCTTCTTCAAGCATCGTACCCGCGAGACACCCTTGAACGGCTTTATTTTCAAATATACCCAGTCACCAACAGCGAACTCACCGTTCCTATGCTTGGCATTATAGTATTTAGCCTGCCTGTCCTGAGCGATTAGCAATCGTTCTCGCATTATTTGTACCAATGAAGTGGGACCTTCCACTTCTTTTTGTTTGTACAGCTTCGACTCACCCGTCTCCAACCAAGACAACGATGTGCGACATTTTCTACCGTATAGGGCCTCGAAGGGCGCCATTTGAATACTCGCTTGGTAGCTATTATTATAAGAGAACTCCACCATGTACATGTGATCTTCCCACTGCTTTCCAAAATCCAAGACGCACATGCAAAGCATATCCTTCATCATCCTGTTGACCCTCTCGGTCTGACCATCCGTCTGCGGATGAAAGGCCGTGCTGAAACTCAGCTTGGTTCCCAACATTTGTTGCACCATCCTCCAGTCATTGGACGTGAAGCGCCCATCACAGTCACTCACGATGCTGCGAGGCACGCCGTGCAGTCGAACAATATTATCTACGTAAAGTTTTGCCAATTTATCCACCAAATCATCCTTCCTATTCAGAATGAAGTGCGACACCTTCGTCAATCTCGCTACGATCACCCAGATGACGTCGTTTTCCTTCTGTTACCTTGGCAACCCATATACGAAATCCATTGAAATATCGTCGAACTTCCACTCCGGGATAAGTAAGGACTTCAAGAAACCTCTGGTCTTCTGGCACTCCACGTTCACCAAGGTGCACGTTTGACACTTTGCCACATAAAGTGCCACATCATTCTTAAGTCCTGGCCACCAAAACAACTTTTTCATATCACAATATGAAAGTGAGGTGTTAGATCTGAAATACTCTAGAGGGTGGGGGGTGGTGAATAGATTATTTCTTAAATCCTTTACAACTTTTGCTGTAAATAAAAAACTGCAGAATAAAATTAAAGGATAAACACAGCAATCCTAAAAAAGGCACAAACACAGCACGAACAAAAAGAAAGGGCATCCAGACAATACAAGAAATTATAGTGGTTTCACAACCTGGGTACATCCACTCTTCTACCACCCTGGTAGGAATCCACTCAGATTTTTGATCAGGTGCCTGACACCAATGAGCTTTTGATCAGGTGCTCAAAAACCAAACCTCAAGTCATTTGGTCATGTGACTTGCAACCAGGAATAACTTTTAAAGGGAGTTATAACCCTTTATACAGTGGGGGATAAGAGATGATATTGCCTTCTCTTTCTTAATATACAACTGAGAAGACTTAAGTGGAAATGATATTAGCAAAGAGCTCCCCCTGAGATGTAGAATGGTTCAGGAAAAACTGGAGCTTTGCTTCAGGATGATAGGTCTTCAGTCTTTATTAGCCTTGACTAGAAAGTGCTCAGGAACTTCTTGACAGATGGATTTGTTGTTGTCCTTTGAAGTGTCCTAGAGTGTTGAAGAAGGAAGACTCTTGATCTTGATTTTGTGTTCTTCTTCTTCAGATAGCTGATGTTCTTTTGGTCTAGGGCTTATTTTCTATATCAGAGTTCTCTGTTACCTACCCAAATATGAGATATACCTTGACATAATATCTCATGTATGTGAATTTAATTCTCTGTTATCACACAACTACAAGAAAGTCGTAATCTCTTATTGCACCGCAATTATTTCTGCACACGATGAAGCAATATGACAGTTCGACAACGTGCTGCTGAAAATACCAGAAGACGAGGACAACGACATGTTCGTGAAGATCAACGAAGAGGGATATCTAATGTTATGAACGCGCGTTCAACTTTCAAAATAGGTGAAAGTTCAATATCCACCCAGCCTGCAACAATCTCTCATAGTACACACGAGTAACTATCTTTGTGACTTCTCTTATTTATGTATTTGTACTTCTAAATAATCACTAAATGCCTGAATACTTCACCCCAGCTACTGAACCAATCAACAATGATAGTTCTGACACATAAAATGATAGTGCTGAAGAAGATAATGAGGAACATAATGCAAACACAAGGATGTATATTCAACGTAATTGCGCTAGAAATTTCTATCCAGCACACAGTAAAACATGCTTTGAACTACACTCACCGACAACCTGTCCCCATTGTAGTGCTAGACTATTTCAATGAGAGACAAGCTCAATGTGTTGTAACAGAGGAAGAATATCAATACCTGAAATCCCAGCACCTACAGAATTACTCAATCTCTACACAGATCAATCTGAGAAAGGTCAGCATTTCAGGCAACATCTGCATGCATACAACCATATTTTCTCCTTCACATCATTGGGTGTAAATCTTGACAACACGATAGCCCCATTTCACCACAAAATTTATTGCTTTCAGGCACACGGATCCATATATAATCGCATCGAAAACCTAACCCCAGATCATGGTCTAAGACCACGCTTCCTACAGCTATTCATCTACGACACCGAGCATGAGACAACAAATCGTTTATAAGAAAATAATGAGCTTAGGATTGAGGTCCTACAGACAATAACATGCATATTGGATATATTCACTCCCTTCGTTCAGATGTTCAGATAACTATCGCGTCAACCAAACATATATGAATGCAAGTTACTTATAAAAGAACGTCCTTCCAATCTACATCAATACACTATGCCTTCAACCTCTCAAGTTGCAGCTATATTAGTTGGACAAGAAGAAGGGCAACCAATGCAAGAAAGAGATATCATTGTTCAAACGATTGGAGGACACCTTCAGAATGTCCAAGAATACTCTGGCTACTACGACCCACTTCAATATCCTTTGTTGTTACCGTTGGGGACATTTGGCTGGTCTAGCAATTTACAGTCAATCACAAACTCAAAAATCACATGTTGTGATTACTATTAATATATGCTTCAGGTAATCACCACTTATTTTACACATTTTTCAGATGTCACATTTTTACTACTCATGCAATGTTTCTAACTATTTATTGGATTTTCTGAAGATTCGTGTTGCTTCTAATTCGATATTACTACACAGCGGAAGGTTACTATAACAGTATGTGGTCGATAACTATGTAAAAATAGAAACTCAGAAATTACGGTTTATTAGATCACATCAAAGTGACCTGCACGCAGAACTATATTCGGGGTTGCAAGATTGTTTTTGTACGGGTGAAAATACAGCTGGTAGAATAAACTCACTTCGTCTTGAGAATATAAGTATATTGTTTCATTACTAACAAGCACTTTATCGTGTTATTTCAAATTAGGTAACGTCAGAAAAAGAATCATACTACCATCTTCATTTAATGACAGCCCAAGAGATATGTATCAGCGATATCAAGATGCAATGGCAATTGTTCAGCACAACGGCAAGCCAGATTTCTGTATAACCATGACATGCAATCAAGGATGGAAGGAGATTAAAGATGAGCTCATGGAAGGACAAGCTCCATATGACTGTCCAGATCTCCTAACTAGGATATTTCGTTCTAAATACGAGGAGCTCAAAAAAGATATATTCCACAGAGGCGTGTTAGGAAAGGTCGTCGGGCATGTTCATGTCATTGAATTTCAAAAAAGGGGGTTACCACATGTTCACATGTTGGTGTTATTGGATCCGACAGACAAATTAACCACCCCTGACGAATATGATTCTGTTGTATGAGCTGAGATACCTTATAGAGACCAGGAACCTGCACTGTTCGAGTCCGTAATAAAACACATGATTCACGGGCCATGCAGACATTACAAACCAAATGCACAATGTATGAAGAATCATATATGTAACAAAGGTTTTCCTAAGCAGTATGCAGAAGCGATAATATAAGGGAATGTTGCTTACCCAGTGTATCGAAGAAGGAATGATAACAGGAATATTACTTTAGGCAGAAATGCAGCTTTCAATGTTGATAATAGATGGGTAGTTCCATATAATCCATGGTTGCTTTTAAAATATGATTGTCATCTAAATGTTGAGTTTTGAGCAGTATCAATAGTATTAAATATTTATACAAGTATGTATATAAGGGACCCAATCATGTCTCTTTTGAGGTCCGTCCGGGTGCTAATCAAGATGAAATAAACAATTATGTTGACGGCAGATGGTTGTGCCCGCCTGAGTCATTATGGAGAACGTTCAAGTTCTAGATGAGTCGAATATATCCATCGGTAGAGCGATTACAAATACAGATACAATTTTATGGTGAACAGTCAATTTCATCGATACAATTTTATGGTGAACAGTCAATTTCATCGATATTAATGGATGATCGCAATTCAAAAACAATGTTGACCGAGTTTTTTAGTGTTTATTCACAACATAGAGAGCAAAACCTCTATTTGTACAGAGATTTTCCAAAATATTATTGATGGTTCAAACAACAAAAAATTTGGAGGAAAAGGATGAAGAATCAAAGGGTGATTGGTAGAATTTATTCAGTACCCCTTGCTGATAGTGAAAGATACTTTTTACGCATGATTCTAAATCACGTATCAGGTCCAAAGTCATTCGATTCACTATTAACTGTCAATGGTACGTACTGCATCACTTTTAAGAATGCTGCACAGAACTATGGTTTGCTTGAGAATGATAACAATATTCGAGAATGTCTACTTGAGGCTTGAGTATTCAGGATGCCATCCGCGTTGAGAAGACTGTTCGCTACTATATTGATCTTCTATGAACCAACAGATGTCAGAAGTATTTGGGATGAAAATTATGCAAGCATGATCGAAGATTATCCAAGTTCTAGCACGACCAATGAGTTCTACATTATGAATAAAGTACTTTATAACCTCAATGAGATTCTGAAGCAACATAAACGATCTATTACAAAGTTTGATTTACCACCCGTCAATGAATCATTCAATGATTTCAATAACCTATCCAGTCTTATAGAAGATGAATTATCAATACCTATTACACGAGATGATCTTAACGCAGCTGTGTTGCTCAATGAAGGTCAGTTACATGCTTACAATGTGATCAGCGAGGCAATAAAGAACAAATCCCATGAGTGTTTTTTTGTTGATGGAACTGGAGGAATTGGAAAAACATATCTGTACCGTGCAATTCTTGCCACATTTAGGAAAATAGGATGCATCATTATAGCTACAGCTACTTCTGGTATTGCTGCTACCCTTTTACCGGGAGGTCGGACTGCACATTCAAAATTACAAATACACATTAAATTGGACTACAAATCATTCTGTTCTTTTACAAAACAGTCAGATTTTGCAGAAGTAATCAGACATTCAAAGGCCATAATTTGGGATGAAGCACCCATGGCCGATAGAAAGGCATTCGAGACAGTTGATCATTCATTACGTGATGTTACTGATGTAGACAAGCCATTCTGCGAGAAAATTATCATTATGGGAGGCGATTTTCGACAGGTACTTCCAGTTGTTGTTAATGGAACAAGAGCACAAATAATTAATGCAAGCATCATTCAATCACATTTATGGAGTCATGTCAAGATATTAAATCTAACAGAAAATATGCGAGCCAAAAATGATAACAGCTTCTCTGAATATCTCCTCCGAGTTGGAAATGGTTTGGAAATGACCATACAAGATGATATGATTAGAATCCTAGATACAATGGGGATGCCATGGGAATGTGAGAAATCTATTGGAGACTTAATAGATGTGAAATTCCTAGGTTTAGGGTTGCACGTTGGTGATAAAGATTATATTCGAGACAGAGCTTTATTAACACCGCTCAACGAACATGTGAATATGTTGAACAACACCACTCTACTATAATTCCCAGGCAAAGAAGTTGTATACTACTCTTATGATTCTATCGTTGATGATAGGAGAGGTTTGTATCAACCTGAATTTCTAAATTTATTGACGCCAGGTAACTTACCGCCCCATAAGCTACAGTTAAAAATCGGAGCACCTATCATGTTAATTAGAAATATTGATCCAAAGATAGGCCTATGCAATGGAACAAGACTTATTTGTCGCCTGTTTGCAAAAAATGTAATAGAAGCAGAGATTTTAACATGCCACTTTCAAGGGAACATGGTCTTCTTACCACAAATACCATTGAAGACAACTGAAGAAATTAGACTGCCATTTCAATTAATGAGCAAACAGTTTCCATTGAGGCTAAGTTTTGCACTGACGATTAATAAATCACAAGGCCAAACAATCAAAAAAGTTGGAATATATATGCCAAATAATGTGTTCAGTCATGGCAAGTTGTACGTAGCTTTATCGCGAGGTGTGTCCAGTGAAAAAACAAAAATTCTGATAAATAATGGAAAGATAGCTGGTCAAGAAGGCATTTACACAATGAACGTTATTTACAAATAAATATTTGCACAACTTAGGTAACAGCATGCAACGTATCTCCAATGTAGGTCGATTGCTCATTATTTTCACAACACTACAACTACTCCAATCAACTGTTAAATACTTGTTTTTTTTGCAGAATAGATGTCGTGATCGGTGTTGATTGTGAAATGACTTCCAATTCGGCAGTAATACAAATTGTATGTCAAACTATCGTATTATCATTGTATTATTGTCCTTTTTGATGGTTTGTAAAATTCTCACCGTATTGTGAGAATTTTGGCAAAAATTGAATATTAACTGCTTTGAAATTTATTGCCTGTTTTCCTCAAGTCTTTGAAATGTTTAATCAATTTTGATAAATATTTTTTTTGTTTTGCACCAGAATCCATAGGATGCCCTAATTCAGACCTTATTTTGATCTACTATTCTAATTTGGATCCCTACTTCATTTCAAATGCATGCAGATGGCAAACCAAAATCAATCTGAGGCTACGGCGTCATTGCAAAACAGGGGTGTCCCGGTCCAACGTAAGAGCTTCATACTATACGAAGACTAATTTTGTGCATTTCACATAACCTAAATATGTATTATATGTTAAATACTGTCGTTTGTTTTCAGCTTTGCCAGCCTCAATAGATAAAAATTGCAATATCACTACTACCACCGACAATGATTATGAATACTATGATGAAGTTTGCAGAGAGGGTACAGCCAGATGGTCTGATGGTCCGCATGCTAGGGTTAAAGGTTTTAGGCTAATTATCCCAGCAGTGCCAAGTGGCTTGGATGGTAGAGAAGAGTGGAATTTTGTTATCGATATGATAAGAAGGTAACACATAACAAGAAATATATGTTATGGTTGAAATATTATTTTCTAACACATTTCAAAACTGTTAACTAATGATTTATCTTTAAATCTTTGATTGAAACAGAGTCTCTCGAGGACACTGAATGAAATCTATTGTTGCATAAGGAGTTGCTAATATTTTGAAATGGGTTCAACTGCAAGATTCTGACGAGTTTTTTGGGGGTTTTTGCAGTTTTAATTTTTTGAATACATATTTGGTATCAATGCTGCTATTATGTACATCTCGGGTGCTCATGGATTTTTTCATTGTGAAATGCTATTCCGATATTTTGGTTATGAATGTTGAAAATTATGAAGTGAAAGTGGGTGAATGGAAGACTTGGGAAACATATCAGCGCAGACTATGCGGACAGGGTTGGCGGACAGTAGGTCGGCTGGGCAGGTGCAGACGGCTTGTTCTCTGGCGGCCTGGGCTGTCTCTTCGCACAGACTACGCGGACAGTAGTGGCGGTTAACCAGGCCGGCTTATGCTCTGCAAGCAGCGGAATCCCAGAAGGTAATCGTTTGGATAGCGACTCTATCCGCGGAGTCCGGCAAGAAGCGGACTGAAGAACTGGAGCTCGACAAATCGTCTTGGCAGAAGCCGTGGTCTTTCTCCGGTGAAGCGGCAAGTGGAAGCCGCGGAGATCGACAGTCAGTGCGGACAGGTGCTGGAGGTCACCGGGATTGGCGGACTAAATCCAATGTCTGCCAGTAAATGGGGACTGGCCCTTGTGGCCAGTGGTGTGGACTTGGTTGGTTCGGAACCAAGTCCATGTTTGGCTCAGTCTGGAGAGATCGCACAGTGGAGCGCGGACTGCTTCTACGTCCGCCAAGCTCAACAGAAGCGCAATTGCCTTGGTTGCGAGTTTGGGGATAAGCGGACTGAAGATTGTGTCCGCGACTACATGCGGGCTGGAGCTGGGTCCGCTGAGTCCGACAGCTGTCTTGCTGGCATGGTTGTGGACTCGGGATATGCGGATTGGAGCAGTCTGCGGAAGATGCGGACTGGAAGTGTCTACTGTGTAAGCAGACTGGAGCAGTGTCAGCTGAGTCTGGCAGGTGTCTTGGGGACAAGGCTATGGACTCAGGGTATGCAGACTGGAGTTGTCAGCAGTGATATGCAGACTAGAGTTGTCCGTAGTATGTGCAGACTGGATCGGCGTGTCCGCTGAGTCCGGATGTTGCCTTAGTGGCAAAGCCGGTGGCTTGGGATAAGCGGACTGAAGCGGTGTGTCTGCTGAGTCCGGCATTTGTCTTGTGATGAGGCTATGGGCTCGGGATAAGCGGGCTAGAGCTGTGTCCGCGGATTGGCGAACAATGTTACTGCGGAGTCCAGCTGTGGTGGTCTTGGCTTGGCCTTTGGCGACAAGGCGGATTGGTGTTGTGCCTGGCCTTAAATAAGCATAGGCGGACTGGCTATCTTGCACAGGCAGCGGCAAACTGGTGTGTGTATCCACGGGCTGGCGGATACACTTGTTCTTGATACGCGATGTGTCGGTAATCCTATCAGCTAGGGCAGTGACCACACTCCTCATCGTGCATATAAATAGGACCCATGTCACATTAGGAATAGTAACCTAAGTAACCTTTCTAACCTGAGAAACTGAGTGAACAGTAAGTGAGCTCTCAACAGTTGCTGCAGACCGTCTTTTGGTGTCCGTGAGGTTTGATAGAGTTGATCAGTTTGTGTTGTGCATGTTGTGGAGATAGCTATGAAAAAACAGGACCTGGCTCTGATTGCAGTTAGGGACAGTGCAGACTCTGCGGTTAAGCAACATGCGGTAAACAGCAGGTCGCGGACAACGACCAGACGGTCTTCTCTTTGGCAACTTGGTTCGAGGTTCAAGAAGTCGTCTGTTTCAGGCGGACTGTTCTCTTCAGCATCGCAGCTTATGCGGTCTGGAGGCTAGGCATCCTCGTGATTAGGCGGCTTGTAGACTGGCGGCTAGATCTAAGATTGGAATAAGGGGTAGTCCGCGCTGCTTGGGTTGTGATCTAGCGACCTGGCGGATTGTGCGAACTCCATAGTAGTAGACCGACGGCTTGGTGTTTGAGTCTGCGCGGCTTGTTTCTCTTGTCTTGTATTTGTAGTCTCTGCTTTCCGTTTGGTGGTTGTTTGGTGAAGCATGTCTCGCCATGTATGTCTCGCCTTGTAAAGAAGATTGTTGTTAATCAATAAAGACTCTTGTGCTCCATGTGTTGCTGGTTGACTGACTTAAGTTGAGATAACCGCTGCTCACTCAAAGTTCCAGGGAAATTTCCGCATGATCAAGGTGTGATCGTGATAGTTCTGAAATATTAATTTGGCATCAGGCTATCTTGTTGATCACCTGGAGAAATTTCAACATGGTATCAGAGCTAGATTGGAGTGGATAAGTAGTGATCAAGTGAAGTGGTTGTTGCTCTTGTGAAGAGGGAACCAGTGGTTAACACCCCCTATCCGTCGCATAGCATATTGCAGTAGGTCCGGCCGGGGCCCGACGCCATATACCACAGACAGATCGGGTGGTTACTCAATGGAGACCATCCAACCAATAACAATGTCCTACATAGAGCATTATAGCGGAAGCAATTAAGATTACAAGATTATTAACCCAGCAATAAGCATGAATGTCCACTACCCAAAAGAAATAAGAATGAAGGTACAAATACACAAGTACTGGCCTTATGGCCTTACAATTATTTTCCTCATATTACATGTTTTTCAAACCTCGGCACACAGGCCGGCCATACATAAATAAAAGAAAACACTCAGAATTAGGCCTTTGAGGGCCGGCTCAGCAACTTGGGCTTTAGCCCGCTATTTGCCGCTCGGCTCCGCAGCACCTACAAGCAACAATGCACCACACGGTGGCAAAAAAATCAACGGTCAGCTATGCTAACCAAATTATAACGATCCCGCCCTCGAACTCGGGGCGGCGATGCTCCTTCTCTACACTTTATTAGCATAACCAAGCAGTAATGTAACAACACTACATCACAGGCGTAGGAACGCACGGCCACATGCCCCATGCTCTCAGGGCACATTCTTGGTGATCATGGTCAAAGTCCACCGACTCACCACCGCCCCCAGGACGGCAATATCTCGTGAGCATTTGGTCTTTCTGGCCACAGGCTAAGACCCTCCATCTATGCCAACAACGAGTGCCACGTACTTTAGGTTTCTCTAACCGAACGACATAGATCGGGTACAGTTCCACCTGACCCGTTGCTCACACCGCAATGTCAATTAAGTCGTCTACGTGGGTCAAGATTCCCCGAGTCCCGTATCTCCCATACAAATCACATAACCCAGTTATGTTCAGGTTGGCTCCCCGGCCACCATATTGGCAGAATCACGCATCTGCCCAGTTTTCCGGGTGCACCTTGGAGTTAATCCCCAAGGCTCCCTATTTCAATCTACCACGTAGAAAACCCGAAAAACAAACATTCACACGGAGTCTTCTCCGGCCATTTATGCAATGCAACATCACCGATCCAGACCAACTTTCCCGGGTAGGCTTCACACATCATGCCTATATCCGTTCTCGATTATGGACTTTATATGTACACAATGGGGACTATTCATGTCTACCCGAAGGAACACCTCAACTCACCGCAAACTCGCGAGAGCGGGCTTCCTATGTAAGGGAAAAGAAGAGCTTCACATGCTCAAGTAGAGAATCGTTACCCTAGCATTCTTCCTTGGCGCCATGGAAAAGTATGCAAATGAAAAGCACCACCCTCTCCTAGCCTCCGTAGATCCGAAGTCGGTTCGCGATTTGGAGCTCCGAAGCTCCGCCGGTGACCGGATCTAGGCTTCTTCTTCCTCCTTTGCTCTCCCCTCTCACTAGACATAGAAAGAGAACCACTCAAGTGAAATGATGGTTTCAATGCCCCAATCCCGGGTATATCCAAGCACTAACAGCCCCCAGTTGTCGGATCCCAAATTAAAGAAACGAACGGCCACGATTCGGTCCTGAAATGCAAAAACCTGGGCCGCACACGGCCTGCAACACGCCCGTGTCCAGGGCCGTGTCTCCCATTTGCCTTCGAAATCGACGCGTCTCGAAAAACACACGGGCACCCGACTCACCTGTGTTTGACCTGACATGCCCGTGTCAGTCAGTACATGCCCGTGTTCCCGGGCGTGTTCCCCCATTAACACAGGACCAACACCAACCCGAGACTCACATGGGTCTTGGAAACGCCCGTGTAAAATTTGACACTCCCGTGTCAAACCCCAACACGCCTGTTCTCCAGGTCGTGTTCATTGTATCGACACTTCGTCTAGCGCAGTTCATCGACCACCCGACACGGCCTTGGACACGCCCGTGTCCTAGGCCGTGTTCCGTGTCTCGACATTTCGTCGAGCGAAAATCATCGACTTCCCTAGCAGATCATCGACACGGGCTCGACACGCCCTGAGACATGCTCGTGTCTCAGGCCATGTTCGCTGCTCGACGATCTTCGACTCCAGAATTTGTCGACCACTCGGACAAATCGTCGACTCAAACACGACACGCCCTGGGACACGCCCGTGTCCCAGGCCGTGTGCCCCCTGCCAAATTCCAAATTTGGCCCAGAACGCCTCCCGTCTCTCTTTTGAGTTTCGGGGCGTTACAACTCTCTCCCTATTAAACGAATTTCATCCACGAAATTACATAAAGGAAAGATAAGCATAAAATATAATGGTACCTGAGCAAAACAACTCCGGGTACTCCTCAAGCATAGTCTGCTCTCGCTCCCAAGAGTGCTCCTCCCGACTGTAATTGTCCCAATGGACCTTGACCATCCTGATCTCTTTATTGCGTAGCCGCATGACTTCCGAGTCCTCAATACGTACGGGCTTGACCTTCGTCGTTAACCCACTATCGACCGGCACTTGATAGACCGCGATCACTTGTGTAGGCTCTTGCACCGCCTTCCGTAGCACCGATATATGGAATACATCATGTAGACCACTAAGCTCCACTGACAGCTTTAACTGGTACGCTGCTTCACCAATCCGCTCCAGAACCTCAAACGGTCCAAGGTACCTCGGGCTTAGCTTCTTCAAGCACCGCACCCGCGAGATACCCCCGAATGGCTTGATTTTCAAGTACACCCAATCGCCGACAACGAACTCCACGTTCCTGTTCTTGGCATTATATTACTTTGTCTGTCGGTCCTGAGCGATAAGCAACCTCTCTCAAATCATTCGAACCAAAGACATAGCATCATCCACCTCTTGGCATTTGTACAACTTTGACACACCCGTTTCCAACTAAGAAAATGACGTGCAACATCTTCTACCATAAAGGGCCTCGAAGGGTGCCATTTGTATACTCGTCTGGTAGATATTGTTGTACGCAAACTCCACCAAGTATAGATGATCTTCCCATTGCTTTCCAAAGTCCAGGACACACATGCGAAACATGTCTTCCATTGTCCTATTGACCCTCTCGGTCTGCCCATCCGTTTGCGGATGAAAGGCTGTGCTAAAACTCAGCTTTGTCCCCAACATCTGCTGCACCAGCCTCCAATCATTGGACGTGAACCGCCCATCTCAGTCACTGACGATGCTATGGGGCACACCATGAAGCCGCACAATATTATCCACATACAGCTTTGCCAATTTCTCAACCGGATCATCCTTCATATGCGGAATGAAATGCGACACCTTCGTTAGATGATCTACGACCACCCAAATGGCATCGTTCCCCTTTTCCGACCTTGGTAACCCGTGCACAAAGTCCATAGAAATGTCGTCGAACTTCCACTCCGGAATAAGCAAGGATTTCAAGAATCCTCCCGGCTTTTGTCAATCCGCCTTCACCAAGGCGCAAGTTTGACACTTCGACACGTAGAGCGCCACATCCTTTTTCAGTCCTGGCCACCAGAACAATTTCTTAACATCACGGTACATCTTTGTGCTCCCCAGGTGAATTGAGTACTTGGTATGATACGCCTCGTACAACAATTCCACCCGCAAATTGCCCACGTTTGGGATACACAGAAGACCGTCCTTCCAAAGCAATCCATCCTCAACGACGAATTAGGA
Source organism: Platanthera guangdongensis (assembly GCA_039583875.1). Lineage (NCBI taxonomy): Eukaryota > Viridiplantae > Streptophyta > Magnoliopsida > Asparagales > Orchidaceae > Platanthera > Platanthera guangdongensis. Next base: position 101,995,886 of record CM077166.1, on the reverse strand, counting down.
ATTTGACCCATCCAGAGTTTCAACCATGATCTGCTTCATGTGGCCATCCAAATCCAAAGCATGTCGAATCCGATCAATCAGGTCATACTGGACTTCAGTCCAATTCAATAATGCTTCAGCACTTGACTGCTTATCCACGCAAAAGATCTCCAATGCCTCTAACTCCCGAACCAACCGCTCGTCATGGAGCGACAGCCAATTGGCTTGAGTTGGGGCCCGACGACTCAACGCGTCCGCAACCGCATTGCCTTTACCAGGCACGTAGTGGATCTTGAATGTATTGTCTCCCAGGAACTCCATCTACCTATGCTGCCGCATGTTCAGATCTTTCTGATCCAGCAAATACTTCAAGCTCTTGTGATCGGTGTAGATATCAATCTTCACACCGTACAAATAATGTCTCCACAGCTTCAAGGCAATAATCACGGCCGGTAACTCCAAGTCATGGACCGGATAGTTCCTCTCGTGCACCTTCAGCTGTCTCGAGCCATACGCTATCACACTTCCATTCTGCAGTAGCACACAACCCTAACCACTGCCCGAAGCATCTCTATAAATCTCAAAGCCCTCGGTCCTACTCGGCCAACTCAGCATAGGCGTCGTGGTCAACCGACACTTCAACTCCTCAAAAGCTCGTTCCCACACCAGCGTCCAAACGAACTTATTCTCCTTCCTCATCAAAGTAGTGAGAGGTAACTCTATCCGCGAGAAGTTCTCCACGAAGTGAATATAATAGCCAGAAATCCCCATAAAACTCCGGACTTCCGCTACCGTAGCAAGCATAAGCCACTCACGTATCACAACAATATTCGTCGGATCCACCACAATCCCCTCTCCACTCACTATATGACCAAGGAACACCACTGAGGACAACCAAAACTCGCATTTCGAGAACTTGGCGTACAATTGATTCCTCCTGAGCATCTCCAATACCAAGTGAAGATGCCTAAAGTGATCTTCCTCACTCTGAAAGTACACCAAAATGTCGTCGATGAAGACAATCACAAAATGGTGCAAGTACTCCCTGAAAGTCCTGTTCATCAAATCCATGAATACTGACGACGCATTTGTCAGCCCAAACGACATGACCGTAAACTGGTAATGCCCGTATCTCGTACTGAAAGCTGTCTTTGGGATATCACTCTCCCTTATTCTCAGCTGATAGTAACCGGACTTGAGATCCAACTTCGAGTACACCGTCGACCCGACTAATCGATCAAAGAGATCATCAATCCTCGGGATCGGGTACTTGTTCTTTTCTGTTAGCTTGTTTAGCTCCCGATAATCGATACATAGCCTCAAGCTCCCATCCTTCTTCTTAACAAAGAGGACTGGTGCTCTCCAAGGCGAAGAACTTGGACGCACATATCCTTGCTCCAAAAACTCCTGAAGTTGCACCTTCAGCTCCACCATTTCCTTTGGCGCTAGCCCATACAGAGATCGTGACACAGGCTTCACACCTGGTACTAGCTCAATCTCGAAATCAATTTCTCGTTGAGGCGGGGCTCCAGGAAGATCGGCAGGGAACACATCCGGGTACGTCGATACCACTGAAATACTATCCATCGTAGGCTTAGGCTTTGCAACCTCCTCTAGCGTAAAGAACAGCTCTGCTCCAGCATGAACCGCCTTTTCCACATGAAGAGCAGACATAACGTGTTGCTCGACCCTTTTAAGCCCAAAAAAGTCGTCTCACGACCAGCTCCCAGCTTGAATTCCTTGCAACCGCAATTAATATAGGCTTGCTGCTCCGAGAGCCAATCCATGCCAAATATTACGTCGAACTCCACCAGCGGTAGTAACAACGCTTGTAGATCGAACTCTTGATTCCCAATGCGGATCTTAATGCCGCAGATTCTATCCGCGCGCATCGAACACCCATTCGGTAACAACAAATCCAACTTATCCCTTTCCATCAAAGAAGGTACTCCGATCCGCGATATGAATTCTTTGGACAAGAAGGAGTGTGAAGCTCCCGTATTAAAGATTGCTCTTGTCGGATTTTCACAAACCAAAACAAATCCTAAACAAGTAGTGGTAGGGTAACACGCACATCCGCTTGTTTAATGGCCTCCTGTTGGCCAAGATTATAAACCCTTGGTTGAGTCGGAGCATAATGGGACGCGGTTGACTCCACCGCCTTGCCCTTCTCTTCATAAGTTGCTCCCGGCTTCCTTTCGGACTTGGGACATCCGCTCCAGCAGTCATGGGCAAAGTGCCCCGGCTTCCTACAAGTAAAACATGCACCCTGGGTCTGACACGTAGTCACCCCAGAAGCACCAGAAGAGGGGGCTAGACACAAAGTTCTAGCCTTCTTGTTGAACTTACGATACCCAGACCTTGAATTAGCCGGCAACTTGAATTCAGTCCTCTTATCACCCAAGCTTTTCTTTTCGTGAACATTCTTCATGTCCTTCTCCAAAGACCGCGCTGTGTTGACCAGGGTCAAGAAACCCTGCGTCATCGGCCCCGATAGTAGTAGCCTCAAGTCATCTCTTAGACCTTTGTAGAAACGGTTAGTCTTATGCTCCTCATCCGCGAACGTAGAGCTAGCATATCGACCCAACCGAGTAAACTCGTGGAGATACTCATCCACGCTACTCTCTCCTTGTACCAACCTCTGGAACTCATTCTCCAATGCTATTCTTTGCGTCGAAGGGAGGTACCTAGCCAAGAACAATCTCGAGAACTCATCCATCGAGACGTCCACAAGTTGCCTTCCTCTCAAGAGATGCAGCTACAAACCCTCCCACCACAGCCTAGCGTCTCCATCCAACAGGAACGTAGCAATAGTGGTCATCTGCCACTCCTCCATCTTCATCGCTGTCAAGACACTCTTTACACGGGAGAGCCAGTTTTCATCTTGAGATGGGGTTCCCAACCCCGAGAATACCGGAGGATTAAAGCTCATGACATGTTTGAGCTGTCTCTCAGATGCTCTCCTCGTCACCAACGGTTCCACTACTACCTGCTCCACTCTTCTCGGCTCAACCTCTGGAAGAGGTACCTGTTCCATCGCAGGAGTAGGCTGCTGTATTTGCCTTGCAGGCTATGCATTGATCATGGAAAACACTGCTTCGGCAACCAATCGCATGGTTTGAGCCGATGGAGGTGTTGCAGGAGCATCATTTGGTGCACTGCTAGACTCAGAAACTCGGCATTCTGACGGTCCAGCACCGCTTCTGGTCACCTATCGTTGTACAAAACACCGTTAAGCAACCATACAAAATTGCAAAAGCAATTATAGGAACACGCAGGTTCCCCAAACACATGTATTTTCATTCCTAAGTGGACATTCATGGGTTATTTTGCTGTTATAACGATGACGCACACACATGTGCTCACCACCCCTTAAAAAGAATTCGCCCACGAATTCATTTTAAGCCTGACCGAAACTAGTAGTCTGATATCAAATTGTAACACCCCCTCTCCGTCGCATAATATATAGTAGTAGGTCCGGCCGGGGCCCGACGCCATATACCACAGACAGATCAGGTTGTTACTCAATGGAGACCAACCAACCAATAACAACGTCCTACACAGAGCATTCTAGCGAAAGCAATTTAAGGTTACAAGATTAAGAACCCAGCAATAAGCATGAATGTCCACTACCCAAAACAAATAGGAATGAAGGTACAAATACACAAGTACTGGCCTTGCGGCCTTACTGTTGTTTTCCACATATTACATGTTTTTCAAACACTCAGAATTAGGCCTTCGAGGGCCAGCTCAGTAACTTGGGCTTTAGCCCGCTATTTACCTCTCGGCTTCGCAGCACCTGCAACCAACAATCCACCTCACGGTGGCAAACAAAGCAACGGTTAGCTATGCTGACCAAATTAAAATGATCCTGCCCTCGAACTCGGGGCGGCGATGCTCCTTCCCTGCACTTTATTAGCATAACCAAATAGTAATGTAACAATACTACATCACATACGTAGGCACGCACGGCCACAAGCCCCGTGCTCTTAGGGCACACTCTCGGTGATCACGGTAAAAGTCCGCCGACTGACCCCCGCCCCCAGGATGACAATATCTCGTGAGCATTTGGTCTTTCTGGCCACTGCCTAAGACCCTCCATCTATGCCAACGACGAGTGCCACGTACTTTAGGTCTCTTTAACCGAACGACATAGATCGGGTACGGTTCCACCGGACCCATTGCTCACACCACAACGTCAATTAAGTCGTCTGCACGGGTCAAGCTTCCCCGAGTCCCGTATCTCCCATACAAATCACATAACCCAGTTATGTTCAGGTTGGCTCCCCGGACACCATGTTGGCAGAACTACGCATCTGCCTAGTTTTTCAGGTGCACCTTGGAGTTAATCCCCAAGGCTCCCTGTTCCAATCTACCACGTAGAAAACCCGAAAAACAAACATTCACACGGAGTTTTCTTCGGCCATTTATGCAATGCAACATCACCGATCCAGACCAACTTGTCCGGGTAGGCTTCACACATCATGCCTATATCCGTTCTCGATAACGGACTCTACATGTACACAACGTGGACTATTCATGTCTACCTGAAGGAACACCTCAACTCACCACAAACTCGCGAAAGCGGGCTTCCTATGCAAGGGAAAAGAAGAGCTTCACAGGCTCAAGTAGAGAATCGTTACCCTAGCGTTCTTCCTTGGCGCCATGGAAAAGTATGCGGATGAAAAGCACCGCCCTCTCCTAGACTCCGTAGATCCGAAGTCGGTTCGCGATTTGGAGCTTCGAAGCTCCGCCGGTGACCGGATCTAGGCTTCTTCTTCCTCCTTTGCTCTCCCCTCTCTCTAGACTTAGAAAGAGAACCACTCAAGTGAAATGAGGGTTTCAAAGTCTCAATCCCGGGTATATCCAAGCACTAACAGCCCCCAGTCGTCGGATCCCAAATTAAATAAACGAACGGCCACGATTCGGGCCTGAAATGCAAAACCTGGGCCTCACACGGCCTGCGACACGCCCGTGTCCAGGGCCGTGTCTCCCATTTGCCGTCGAAATCGACACGTCTCGAAAAGCACACGGGCACCCGACACGCTCGTGTTCGACCTGACATGCCCGTGTCAGTCAGTACACACCCGTGTTCCAGGGCGTGTTCCCCCATTAACACGGGACCAACACCAACCCGAGACTCACACGGGTCTTGGACACGTCCATGTCCAATTTGACACGCCCGTGTCAAACCCGAACACGCCTAGCCTCCAGGCCATGTTCACTGTCTCGACACTTCGTCGAGCGCAGTTCGTCGACCACCCGACACAGCCTTGGACACACACGTGTCCTAGGCCGTGTTCCGTGTCTCGACATTTCGTCGAGCGAAAATCATCGACTTCCATGGCAGATCGTCGACACGGGCTCGACACGCCCTGAGACACGCCCGTGTCTCAGGCCGTGTTCGCTGCTCGATGATCGTCGACTCCAGAATTCGTCGACCTCTCGGCCAAATCATCATGTAACGCCCCGAAACTCAAAGGAGCAAAGGGGGACATTTTGGGCCAGTTTGAGTTCTGGCTGTAGGCACACGGCCTGGGACACGGGCATGTCCCAGGGCGTGTCAAGCCTGTGTCGACACTAAGGCGCGAAGTCGACACTTTGGTCTCGACATTGTGTCGAGACTGGCCACACGGCCTGCGACACGGGCGTGTCGCAGGGCGTGTCGACCCGTGTCGACACTTAGCCGCGAAGTCGACACTGTGCTTTGATATTGTGTCGAGACATGGCACACGGCCTGCGACACGGGCGTGTCGCAGGGCGTGTCAGCTTGTGTCGACACTCGTCCCGCGAAGTCGACACTTTGGTGTCGACAATGTGTCGAGACATGGCACACGGCCTGCGACACGGGCGTGTTGAAGGGCGTGTCGACCCGTGTCGACAGTTAGCCGCGAAGTGTCGAGACCGTGTACACGGCCTGGAGCCCAGGCGTGTCAAGGTGACACGTGTAGGATATGGGCGTGTCCTAGAACCCGTGCAGTGCTCGGTTTGAAAATGGGGAGGAAAAATCATGGGGTACACGGCCGGCTACACGGCCGTGTCAGGTGGAACACGGGCATGTTCAGCTCGAATACTGGCGTGTTCGATACCCGTGTGAGGTTCCAGGTGATCCGATTTTGACGGCGAATGAGGCACACGGCCCTGGACACGGGCATGTGCCAGGCCGTGTTCGGTGCAGATTGGGCATTTCAGTCCCGAATCAAAGCCGTTCATTTCTTAGGTGACTGAAGATCCAACGGCTGGGGTTGTTCCTGAAGGAATATACCCGGGTTTTGACTTAGAAAACCCTCACTTTTCTTAACTTGTGATCTCTTTCTAAAGTCTTAGAGAGAGAGAGGAGAGCTAAGTGAAGAAAGAAGAAGAGCTAGATCCGCCATTGGAGGAGCTTCGGAGCTCCGAATCGCAAGCCGACTCCGGATCCGCGGAGGCAATGCTAGTGCGGTCATTTCCATCCGATTACTATCCGATGGCGCCAAAGAGGAACGCAAGGGTAACGATCCTCATCTTGAGCATGAGTCGCTCTCTTTCTTAGCATAGGAAGCCCGCTCTTGCGAGTTTGCGGAGAGTTGGAGGCGTTCCTTCGGGTAGATATGTGAAGTCCCCGTTGTTTAGAGTCCGTATGCGAGAACGGACATAGGCATGATGTGTGAAGCCTACCCGGACATGTTAGTCTGGATCCGTGATGTTGCATTGCATAAGGCCGGAGAAGACTCCATGCTATTGGTTGTTTTTCGGGTTTTCTACGCGGTAGATTGCAGCAGGGAGCCTTGGGGACTAACCCAAAGGTGCACCCGGAAAACTGGGCGGATACGAGATCTTGCCAACTTGGTGCCTTGAAAGCCAACTTGAACATAACCGGGTTATGTGACATATGATGTTAGAAATGGGACTCGGGAGAAGTTTGACCTGCGCATATGGTTTAAATTACCGTTGCAGCGCATATGGTTTAAATTACCGTTGCGTTGTGAGCACGGGTTAGATGGAACCGTACCCACTCTATGTCGTTCGGGTTAGGACCTAAATTACATGGCACTCGCCGTTGGCATAGATGAGGGTCTTCGGCGGTCTATGGTTTTAATTACCGTGACCCATGCCAGGAAGACAAACTGCTCATTGTTTGGCCGTCAGTTGGCGGTGTTGAGGTCGGATGTTGGTGGCTTAAATTGAGTCGGGCAGACTTAGACTGCGTTCACCGAGAATGTGCCCTGAGTGCACGGGGTGTGTGGCCGTTGAGCCTCCGCCTGTGATGAAATGCTATGGTATATTTTACATTGCTCGCTTATGCTAATGAAATGCAGGGGAAGGAGCATCGCCGCCCCGAGTTGGGGGCGGGATCGTTATAATTTGGTCAGCATTGCTGACCGTTGCCTTGTTTTGCCACCGTGCGGTGGTTTATTGTTTGCAGGTGCAGCTGGACCAAGCGGTCAATAGCGGGCTAAAGCCCTTTTTCGCCGAAGCTGGCCCTCGAAGGCCCAAGTAGAAGTGTTTACTGCTTTATTCATGTATGACCGCCTGCTGCGTGCCGAGTTTGTAAAAACATGTAATTTCCAGAAGTGTGAAACACTTTGTAAGGCCTTAAGGCTTGTTTTGGGTATTTTTGTATAACATTCCTATTTTGTATTAGTGGACATTCATGCTCCTATGCTGGGTTCTTGTTTACAACTCTTATAAACTGCTTCCGCTAGAATGCTCTGTGTAGGACGTTGAGATTGGTTGGATGGTTTTCCATACGTAACCACCCGGTCTGTCTGTGGTATATGGCGTCGGGCCCCGGCCGGACCTACTGCTATATACTATGCGAGACGGATAGGGGTGTTACAATTTGGTATCAGAGGGAGGTTTCGATCTCTCGACCTGTGTGTTACAATTTGGTATCAGACTACTGGTTTTGGTCGGGCTTAAACTGAATTCGTGGGACGAATTCTTTTTAAGGGTGGTGAGCACATTGCGTGCGTCATCGTTATAATGTAAAAGAACCCATGAATGTCCACTTAGGAATGAAAATACTCGTGTTTGAGGAACCTGCGTGTTCCTATAATTGCTGTTTGCAAACTATTTGGTCGCTTAACGGTGTTTTGTACCACTATAGGTGACCAGAAGTGGTGTTGGGCCGTCAGAACGCCGAGTTTCTGAGGATAGTAGTGCACCGGATGTTGCTCCTGCAACACCTCTGTCGGCTGAAAATATACGATTGGTGGCTGAAGCGGTGTTGGCCGTGATTAATGCGCAGCCTGGAGGCAAGCGCAGCAGCCCGCTCCTGTGATGGAGCAAGTACCTCTTCAAGAGGCTGAGCCGAGGAGGGTGGAGCAAGTGGTTATAGAACCGGTAGTGCCAAGGAGAGCGACTGAGAGGCAGCTAAAGCATGTAATGAGCTTTAACCCTCCGTTATTCTCGGGGTTGGGAACCCCATCTCAGGCTGAAGACTGGCTCTCTAGGGGTGAAGAGAGTCATGACGGCGACGGAGACGGAGGAGTGGCAAATGACCACCATCGCTACGTTCCTGCTGGACGGTGAAGCGAGGATGTGGTGGGAAGGATTGGAGCTGCACTTCACTTGAGAGGTAGACAACTTTGTGATAGACGTTCCGATGGAAGAGTTCTCGGGATTGTTCTTAGCAAGATACCTCCCTTCGACGCAGAAGATTTCAAGCGTTGGAGAATGAGTTCCTGAAGTTAGTAAGAGGTGAGAGGAGCGTGGATGAATATCTCCTGAGTGTTCACTCGTCTGAGTCGTTATGCTAGCGCCACCATCATGGATGAGGAGCGCAAGACGAATCGATTTCATGAAGGCTTGAGGGATGAGTTGAGACTATTACTGTCAGGGCCGATGACGCAGTGTTTCTTAACCTTGGTCAATACTGCCCGGTCCTTGGAGAAGGACATGAAGAATGTACAAGCAAAGAAAAGCTTGGGTGAAAGAAATCTGAGTTCAGAGTGCCGACTACTTCAAAGTCCGGCTATCGGAGGGCTTTCAAGAAGCATAGGACTTCGGGTCCAGCTCTTCTGGCGCTTCTGGGGCGACTACGAGTCGACCCCGGGCGCGTGTTTTACATGTGGAAAGACGGGACATTTCGCCCGTGATTGTTGGAGCGGACGTCCTAAGTCCGAGAGAAAGCGGCCGGGAGCTACCTATGAAGAGAAGGGAAAGGCGGTGGAGTCGACCGCATCCCATTATGCTCCGGCCCAACCAAGGGTCTTCAATCTTGGCCAACAGGAGGCCATTAAACAAGCTGATGTGGTGACAGGTACGATTTAATTTATAGCAAGTCAATTTCTTTAAATACTTGTTATGCACATGTTACATTACCACTACTTGTTTAGGATTTGTATTGATTTGTGAAAATCCGGCACGAGCACTCTTCGATACGGGAGCTTCACACTCCTTCTTGTCCGAAGGATTTATATCACGCATCAGAGTCCCTTCTTCGATGGCGAAGGATAAGTTGGATGTGTTGTTGCCCAATGGGTGTTCGATGCGAGCGGATAGGATCTGCAATGTTAAGATTCGTATTGGGGAGCAGGAGTTCGACCTGCGAGCGTCTTTACTTCCGTTAGTGGAGTTCGACGTCATATTTGGCATGAACTGGCTCTCGGAGCAGCAGGCCTATATAGATTGCGGTAGCAAGGAAGTCAAGTGGGGAGCGAGTCGTGAGACGACTTTTACGGCTTAAAGGGGTCGAGCAAGACGTTGATGTCTGCTCTTCAGGTGGTGAAGGCGGTTCGTGCTGGAGCAGAACTGTTCTTTACACTAGTGGAGGTTGCAAAGCCGAAGCCCGCGTTGGATTGTATTTCAGTGGTATCGGAATACCCTGATGTGTTCCCCGCAGATCTTCTTGGAGCCCCGCCTCAACGGGAGATAGATTTTACGATCGAGCTAGTGCCAGGTGCAAAGCATGTGTCACGATCTCCGTATCGGCTAGCGCCTAAGGAAATGGCTGAGCTGAAAGTCCAACTACAAGAGTTGTTGGAGCAAGGGTATGTGCGCCCGAGTTCTTCGCCTTGGAGCGCACCGGTCCTCTTTGTTAAGAAGAAGGACGGAAGCTTGAGGCTTTGTATTGATTATCGAGTTAAGCTGAACAAGCTAACTGAGAAGAACAAGTACCCGATCCCTCGGATTGATGATCTCTCTTGATCAGTTAGTCGGGTCGACGGGTGTACTCGAAGTTAGATCTCAAGGCTGGGTACTATCAGCTGCGGATAAGGGAGAGTGATATCCCGAAGACAGCGTTTAGTACGAGGTACGGGCATTATGAGTTTACGGTCATGCCGTTTGGGCTGACGAATGCGCCGTCAGTGTTCATGGATTTGATGAACAGGGACGTTCAGGGAGTACTTGGACAATTTTGTGATCGTCTTCATCGACGATATTTTGGTGTACTCGCAAAGTGAGGAGATCACTTCAAGCATTTCATTTGGTGTTGGAGACGCTAAGGAGAAATCAGTTGTATGCCAAGTTCTCGAAGTGCGAGTTTTGGCTATCCTCAGTGGCGTTCCTCGGGCATATAGTAAGTGGAGAGGGTATTGCTGTGGATCCGGCGAAGATTGTTGCGATACGGGAGTGGCCCGAGCTTGCTACGGTAGCAGAAGTCCGGAGCTTTTTGGGGCTTGCCGGCTATTATAGGCGCTTCGTAGAGAACTTCTCGCGGATAGCGTTACCTCTCACTACTTTGACGAGGAAGGAGCATAAGTTCGTTTGGACACCGGAGTGCGCGCGAGCTTTTGAGGAACTGAAGTGTCGGTTGACCACGGCGCCTGTGCTGAGTTCGCCATGTGGACCGAAGGCTATGAGATATATAGCGATGCTTCGGGCAGCGGTTTGGGTTGCGTGCTACTGCAGCACGGAAGCGTGATAGCTTATGGCTCGAGACAGCTAGAAGTGCGCGAGAGGAATTATCCGGTCCATGACTTTGAGTTAGCGGCCGTGATTTTTGCCTTGAAGCTGTGTAGACACTATTTGTACGGTGTGAAGATTGATATCTACACGATCACAAGAGCCTAAAGTATCTAATTGATCAGAAGGATCTGAATATGCGGCAGCGTAGGTGGATGGAGTTCTGGGGGACTATACATTCAAGATCCACTACGTGCCCGGCAAAGGGAATGCGGTTGCGGACGCGTTGAGTCGCCGAGCCCCATCTCATGCCAATTGGCTATCAGTGCATGATGAGCGGTTGGTGCGGGAGTTGGAGGCGTTGGAGATTGTTTGCGTGGATAGACAATCTAGTGCTGAAGCAGTCTGAATTGGACTGAAGTCCAATATGACCTGGCTGATCGGATTCGGCAGGCTTTGGATATGGATGCTCATATGAAGCAGTTCATGATAGAGGCTCTGGATGGGTCAAATTCCCAATTCGTCGTGGAGGACGGATTGCTTTGGAAAGACGGTCGTCTTGTGCGTCCCAAGTGTGGGCAATTTACGGGGTGGAGTTGTTGTACGAGGCGCACCATACCAAGTACTCGATTCACCCGGGGAGCACGAAGATGTACCGTGATGTGAAAAGAAACTGTTTTGGTGGCCGGGTTTGAAGAAGGATGTTGCGCTATACGTAGCGAAGTGCCAAACATGCGCCTTGGTAAAGGCGGAGTGCCAAAAGCCGGGAGGATTTCTTAAGTCCTTGCCTATTCCGGAGTGGAAATTCGACGACATCTCTATGGACTTTGTGCATGTTTTGCCAAGGTCGCAGAAGGGTGGGTAAGGTTAACGACGCACATTTGGGTGGTCGTGTTGTTATCGATTAACAAAGGTGTGCGCATTTTATTCCGCATAGGAAGGATGATCCGGTGGAGAAGTTGGCAAAGCTTTATGTGGATAACATAGTACGGCTTCATGGTGTGCCCCGCAGCATCGTGAGTGACCGAGATGGCGGTTCACGTCCAATGATTGGAGGCTGGTGCAGCAAATGTTGGGAACAAAGCTGAAGTTTAGCACAGCCTTCCACCCACAAACGGATGGGCAGACCGAGAGGGTTAATAGAACCATGGAAGACATGCTTCGCATGTGTGTCTTGGATTTTGAAAGCAATGGGAAGACCACCTTTATTTGGTTGAGTTTGCATACAACAACAGCTACCAAGCAAGTATTCAGATGGCGCCTTTCGAGGCCCTATATGGTAGAAGATGTCGCATGCCGTTGTCTTGGATAGAAACGGGTGAGTCAAAGTTGTATAAGCGATCGAAGTAGAGGTGCTACTTCTTTCGTGAGAACATTCGGGAGAGGTTGCTTATCGCTCAGGACCGGCAAGCAAAGTACTATAATGCCAAGCACAGGAACGTGGAGTTCGCTGTGGGCGATTATGTATACTAAAGATCAAGCCGTTCAAGGGTGTTGTCGCGGGTGCGGCGGTTGAAAAAGCTAAGCCCAAGATACCTTGGACCGTTCGAGGTTCTGGAGCAGAGAGTTGGGGAAGCGGCCTATCGGTTGAAGCTCTCAGTGGAGCTTAGTGGTTTACACGATGTATTCCATATTTCGGTGCTTCGGAAGGCGGTGCAGGAGCCTACGCAAGTGATCGCGGTCGATCAAGTGCCGGTGGAAAGTGGGCTAACGACAAAGGTCAAGCCCGTGCGGACTGAAGACTCGGAGGTCAAGCGGCTACGCAATAAAGAGATCAGGATGGTCAAGTTCCGTGGGACAATTGCGGTAGTGAGGAGCTCTCTTGGAGCGAGAGCAGACTATGCTTGACAAATATCCGGAGTTGTTCCGCTCAGGTACAAATTTTGGTTTTGTACATGTCTTTCCTTTATGTAATTTCGTGGGCGAAATTCTTTTAAGAGGGGTAGAGTTGTAACGCCCCGAAACTCAAAGGAGCTAAGGGGGATGTTTTGGGCCAGTTTGAGTTCTGGTTGCAGGCACACGGCCTGGGACACGGGCGTGTCCCAGGGCGTGTCAAGCCTGTGTCGACACTAAGGCGCGAAGTCGACACTTTGGTCTCGACATTGTGTCGAGACTGGGCACACGGCCTGCGACACGGGCGTGTCGCAGGGCGTGTCGACCCGTGTCGACACTTAGCCGTGAAGTCGACACAGTGCTTCGACGTTGTGTCGAGACATGGCACACGGGCGTGTCGCAGGGCGTGTCAGCCCGTGTCGACACTCGTCCCGCGAAGTCGACACTTTGGTGTCGACAATGTGTCGAGACATGGCACACGGCCTGCGACACGGGCGTGTCGCAGGGCGTGTCGACCCGTGTCGACACTTAGCCGCGAAGTGTCGAGACCGTGTACACGGCCTGGAGCCCAGGCGTGTCAAGGTGACACGGGCAAGGACACGGGCGTGTCCGAGAACCCGTGCAGTGCTCGGGTTGAAAGCGAGGAAAAAATCATGGGGTACACGGCCGGCTACACGGCCGTGTTCAGGTGGAACACGGGCGTGTTAGCTCGAACACGGGCGTGTTCGATACCCGTGTGAGGTTCCAGGTGATTCGATTTTGACGGCGAATGAGGCACACGGCCCTGGACACGGGCGTGTGCCAGGCCGTGTTCGGTCCAGATTGGGCATTTCAGCCCCGAATCAAAGCCGTTCGTTTTCTTAGGTTGAGATCCAACGGCTGGGGGTTGTTCCTGAAGGGATATACCCGTGAGTTGACTTAGAAATCCTCACTTTTCTTCACTTGTTCTCTTCCTAAATCCTTGGAGAGAGGAGAGCTAAGGCAAGGAGAAGAAGAGCTAGATTCGCCATTGGAGGAGCTTCGGAGCTCCGAATCGCAAGCCGACTCCGGATCCACGGAGGCAACGCAAGTGCGGTGATTTCCATCCGATACTTTTCAATGGCGCCAAAGAGGAACTCAAGGGTAACGATCCTCATCTTGAGCATGAATAGCTCTCTTTCTTAGCATAGGAAGCCCGCTCTCGCGAGTTTGCGGAGAGTTGGAGGCGTTCCTTCGGGTAGATATGTGAAGTCCCCGTTGTTTAGAGTCCGTATGCGAGAACGGACATAGGCATGATGTGTGAAGCCTACCCGGACATGTTGGTCTGGATCGGTGATGTTGCATTGCATAAGGCCGGAGAAGACTCCGTGCTATTGGTTGTTTTCGGGTTTTCTACGCGGTAGATTGCAGCAGGGAGCCTTGGGGACTAACCCAAAGGTGCACCCGGAAAACTGGGCGGACACGAGGTCTTGCCAACTTGGTGGCCTGAGAGTCATCTTGAACATAACGGGGTTATGTGACTTGTGTTAGAATGGGACTCGGTGAAAGTTTGACCCGCGCATATGGCTTAAATGACTGTCGCGCTTAGACGGTGCGATGTGAGCGTGACGGGTTAGATGGATCCGGTCGTACCCGCTCTATGTCGTTCGGGTTAGCGAGACCTAAAGTTACATGGCACTCGCCGTTGGCATAGATGTGAGTCTTCGGCGGTCAATGGCTTAAATTGACGTGACCCATGCCAGGAAGACAAATTGCTCATAGGAATGGCCGTCAGTTGGCGGTGTTGAGTCCGGAATGTTGGTGGCTTAAATTGACGCGACATAGACCGTTTCACCGAGAATGTGCCCTGAGTGCACGGGGCGCGTGGCCGTGCGAGCCAACGCCTGTGATGAAATGGCTATGGTTATATACTTTGCTCGCTTATGCTAATGAAATACAGGGAAGGAGCATCGCCGCCCCGAGTTGGGGGCGGGATCGTTATAATTTGGTCAGCATTGCTGACCGTTGCCTTGTTTTGTTTTGCCACCGTGCGGTGGTTTGTTGTTTGCAGGTGCAGCTGGACCAAGCGGTCAATAGCGGGCTAAAGCCCTTTTTGCGAAGCCGGCCCTCGAAGGCCCGAATGGAAATGTTTATTGCTTTATTCATGTATGACCGGCCTGGGTGCCGTGGTTTGTAAATCATGTAACAGACAAGTGAAACTTTTTGTAAGGCCTTAAGGCTTGTTTTGAGTATTTTTGTAATAACATTCCTATTTTCGTATTAGTGGACATTCATGCTCTTATGCTGGGTTCTTGTTTTACAACTCTTTTAAACTGCTTCCGCTAGAATACTCTGTGTAGGACGTTGAGATTGGTTGGATGGTTTCCATACGTAACCACCCGGTCTGTCCGTGGTATATGGCGTCGGGCCCCGGCCGGACCTACTGCTATATGCTATGCGACGGATAGGGGGTGTTACAATTTGGTATCAGAGCCATGGTTTTGGTCGGGCTTAAACTGAATTCGTGGGCGAATTCTTTTTAAGGGGTGGTGAGCACATTGTGTGTGTCATCGTAATAACAGTAAAAAGAACCCATGAATGTCCACTTAGGAATGAAAATACTCGTGTTTGAGCAACCTGCGTGTTCCTATAATTGCTGTTTGCAATTTATTTGGTCGCTTAACGGTGTTTTGTACCACTATAGGTGACCAGAAGTGGTGTTGGGCCATCAGAACGCCGAGTTTCTGAGGCTAGTAGTGCACCGGATGTTGCTCCTCCAACACCTCTGTCGGCTGAAAATATACGATTGGTGGCTGAAGCGGTGTTGGCCGTGATCAATGCGCAGCCTGGAAGGCAAGCGCAGCAGCCCGCTCCTGTGATGGAGCAAGTACCTCTGCAAGAGGCTGAGCCGAGGAGGGTGGAGCAAGTGATTGTGGAACCAATAGTGCCAAGGAGGGCAACTGAGAGGCAGCTGAAGCATGTAATGAGCTTTAACCCTCCGTTATTCTCGGGGTTGGGAACCCCATCTCAGGCTGAAGACTGGCTCTCCAGGGTGAAGAGAGTCATGACAGCGATGGAGACGGAGGAGTGGCAAATGACCACCATCGCTACGTTCCTTATGGACGGGGAAGCGAGGATGTGGTGGGAAGGATTGAAGCTGCACTTACTGAGAGGTAGGCAACTTTGTGATGTCTCGATGGAGGAGTTCTCGAGATTATTCTTGGCACGATACCTCCCTTCTACTCAGAGGATTTCAATGGAGAATGAGTTTCTGAAGTTGGTGCAGGGTGAGAGGAGCGTGGATGAATATCTCCACGAGTTTACGCGTTTGAGTCGTTATGCTAGCTCCACCATCATGGATGAGGAGCGCAAGACTAATCGCTTTTATGAAGGCCTGAGGGATGAGTTGAGATTATTACTTTCAGGGCCGATGACGCAGGGTTTCTTAACCTTGGTCAATACTGCCCGGTCCTTGGAGAAGGACATGAAGAGCGTGCAAGCGAAGAAAAGCTTGGGTGAGAAGAAATCTGAGTTCAGAGTGCCGACTGCTTCAAAGTCCGGCTATCGGAGGTCTTTCAAGAAGCATAGGACTTCGGGTCCAGCTCCTTCTGGCGCTTCTGGGGCGACTACGGGTCGGACCCCGGGTGCGTGTTTTACATGTGGAAAGACGGGGCATTTCGCCCGTGATTGTTGGAGCGGACATCCTAAGTCCGAGAGGCGGCCGGGAGCTACTTATGAAGAGAAGGGAAAGGCGGTGGAATCGACCGCATCCCACTATGCTCCGGCCCAACCAAGGGTCTACAATCTTGGCCAACAGGAGGCCATTAAACAGCTGATGTGGTGACAGGTACGGTTTAATTTATAGCAAGTCAACTTCTTTATATGCTTGTTATGCACATGTTACCTTACCACTACTTGTTTAGGATTTGTATTGATTTGTGAAAATCCGGCACGAGCACTCTTTGATACGGGAGCTTCACACTCCTTCTTGTCCGAAGGATTTATATTACGCATCGGAGTCCCTTCTTCGATGGCGAGGATAAGTTGGATGTGTTGTTGCCAATGGGTGTTCGATGCGAGCGGATAGGATCTGCGATGTTAAGGTTCGTATTGGAGAGCAGGAGTTTGACCTGCGGGCGTCTTTACTTCCGTTGGTGGAGTTTGACGTCATATTTGGCATGGACTGGCTCTCGGAGCAGCAGGCCCATATAGATTGCGGTAGCGAGGAAGTCAAGCTGGGAGCAAGTCGTGAGACGACTTTTACGGGCTTAAAGGGGTCGAGCAAGACGTTGATGTCTGCTCTTCAGGTGGTGAAGGCGGTTCGTGCCGGAGCAGAACTGTTCTTTACACTAGTGGAGGTTGCAAAGCCGAAGCCCGCGTTGGATTATATTTCAGTGGTATCGGAATACCCTGATGTGTTCCCCGCAGATCTTCTTGGAGCCCCGCCTCAACGGGAGATAGATTTTACGATCGAGCTAGTGCCAGGTGCAAAGCCTGTGTCACGATCTCCGTATCGGCTAGCGCCTAAGGAAATGGCTGAGCTGAAAGTTCAACTACAAGAGTTGTTGGAGCAAGGGTATGTGCGCCCGAGTTCTTCGCCTTGGAGCGCACCGGTCCTCTTTGTTAAGAAGAAGGACGGAAGCTTGAGGTTATGTATTGATTATCGAGAGCTGAACAAGCTGACTGAGAAGAACAAGTACCCGATCCCCCGGATTGATGATCTCTTCGATCAGTTAGTCGGGTCGACGGTGTACTCGAAGTTAGATCTCAAGTCTGGGTACTATGAGCTGCGAATAAGGGAGAGTGTATCCCGAAGACAGCGTTTAGTACGAGGTACGGGCATTATGAGTTTACAGTCATGCCGTTTGGGCTGACTAATGCGCTGTCAGTATTCATGGATTTGCTGAACAGGGCGTTCAGGGAGTACTTGGACCATTTCGTGATCGTCTTCATCGACGATATTTTGGTGTACTCGCAAAGTGAGGAGGATCACTTCAAGCATCTCCATTTGGTGTTGGAGACACTCAGGAGAAATCAGTTGTATGCAAAGTTCTCGAAGTGCGAGTTTTGGCTGTCCTCAGTGGCGTTCCTCGGGCATATAGTGAGTGGAGAGGGTATTGCTGTGGATCCGACGAAGATTGTTGTGATACGGGAGTGCCCTGAGCTTGCTACGGTAGCAGAAGTCCGGAGCTTTTTGGGGCTTGCCGGCTATTATAGGCTCTTCGTAGAGAACTTCTCGCGGATAGCGTTACCTCTCACTACTTTGACGAGGAAGGAGCATAAGTTCGTTTGGACGCCGGAGTGCGCGCGAGCTTTTGAGGAGTTGAAGTGTCGGTTGACCACGCGCCTGTGTTGAGTTCGCCATGTGGAACCGAAGGCTATGAGATATATAGCGATGCTTCGGGCAGCGGTTTAGGTTGTGTGCTACTGCAGCACGGAAGCGTGATAGCTTATGGCTCGAGACAGCTAAAAGTGCACGAGAGAAATTATCCGGTCCACGACTTGGAGTTGGCGGCCGTGATTTTTGCCTTGAAGCTGTGGAGACACTATTTGTACGGTGTGAAGATTGATATCTACACCGATCACAAGAGCCTAAAGTATCTAATTGACCAGAAGGATCTGAATATGCGGCAGCGTAGATGGATGGAGTTCCTGGGGGACTATACATTCAAGATCCACTACGTGCCTGGCAAAGGGAATGCGGTTGCGGACGCGTTGAGTTGCCGAGCCCCAGCTCAAGCAAATTGGCTATCAGTGCATGATGAGCGGTTGGTGCAGGAGTTGGAGGCGTTGGAGATTGTTTGTGTGGACAGACAATCTAGTGCTGAAGCAGTGCTGAATTGGACTGAAGTCCAATATGACCTGGCTGATCGGATTCGGCAGGCTTTGGATTTGGATGCTCATATGAAGCAGTTCATGATAGAGGCTCTGGATGGGTCAAATTCCCAATTTGTCGTGGAGGACGGATTGCTGTGGAAAGACGGTCGTTTGTGTGTCCCAAGTGTGGGCAATTTACGGGTTGAGTTGTTGTACGAGGCGCACCATACCAAGTACTCGATTCACCCGGGGAGCACAAAGATGTACCGTGATGTGAAAAAACTGTTTTGGTGGCCGGGTTTGAAGAAGGATGTGGCGCTATACGTAGCGAAGTGCCAAACTTGCGCCTTGGTAAAGGCGGAGTGCCAAAAGCCGGGAGGATTTCTTAAGTCCTTGCCTATTCCAGAGTGGAAATTCGACGACATCTCTATGGACTTTGTGCATGGTTTGCCAAGGTCGCAAAAGGGTAACGACGCCATTTGGGTGGTTGTTGATCGATTAACAAAGGTGTCGCATTTTATTCCGCATAGGAAGGATGATCCGGTGGAGAAGTTGGCAAAGCTTTATGTGGATAATATAGTGCGGCTTCATGGTGTTCCCCGCAGCATCGTGAGTGACCGAGATGGGCGGTTCACGTCCAATAATTGGAGGCTTGTGCAGCAAATGTTGGGAACAAAGCTGAAATTCAGCACAGCCTTCCATCCGCAAACGGATGGGCAGACCGAGAGGGTCAATAGAACGATGGAAGACATGCTTCGCATGTGTGTCTTGGATTTTGGAAAGCAATGGGAGGACCACCTTTATTTGGTGGAGTTCGCATACAACAACAGCTACCAAGCGAGTATTCAGATGGCGCCCTTCGAGGCCCTATATGGTAGAAGATGTCGCACGCCGATGTCTTGGTTAGAAACGGGCGAGTCAAAGTTGTATAAGCGATCGGAAGTGGATGATGCTACTTCTTTGGTGGGGACCATCGGGAGAGGTTGCTTACCGCTCAGGACCGGCAAGCAAAGTACTATAATGCCAAGCACAGAAACGTGGAGTTCGCTGTGGGCGATTATGTATACTTGAAGATCAAGCCGTTCAAGGGTGTCTCGCGGGTGCGGCGATTGAAAAAGCTAAGCCCGAGGTACCTTGGACCGTTTGAGGTTCTGGAGCGAGTAGGAGAAGCGGCCTATCGGCTGAAGCTTTCAGTGGAGCTAAGTGGTTTACATGATGTATTCCATATTTCGGTGTTCGGAAGGCGGTGCAAGAGCTTACTCAAGTGATCGCTGTTGATCAAGTGCCGGTGGATAGTGGGCTAACGACAAAGGTCAAGCCGTGCGGATTGAGGACTCGGAGGTCAAGCGACTACGCAATAAAGAGATCAGGATGGTCAAAGTCCGGTGGAACAATTGCGGTCGTGAGGAGCTCTCTTGGGAGCGAGAGCAGACGATGCTTGACGAATATCCGGAGTTGTTCCGCTCAGGTACAAATTTTGTTTTTGTACATGTTTTTCCCTTTATGTAATTTCGTGGGCGAAATTCTTTTAAGAGGGGTAGAGTTGTAACGCCCCGAAACTCAAAGGAGCTAAGGGGGATGTTTTGGGCCAGTTTGAGTTCTGGCTGCAGGCACACGGCCTGGGACACGGGCGTGTCCCAGGGCGTGTCAAGCCTGTGTCGACACTAAGGCGCGAAGTCGACACTTTGGTCTCGACATTGTGTCGAGACTTGGCACACGGCCTGCGACACGGGCGTGTCGCAGGGCGTGTCGACCCGTGTCGACACTTAGCCGTGAAGTCGACACAGTGCTTCGACGTTGTGTCGAGACATGGCACACGGCCTGCGACACGGGCGTGTCGCAGGGCGTGTCAGCCCGTGTCGACACTCGTCCCGCGAAGTCGACACTTTGGTGTCGACAATATGTCGAGACATGGCACACGGCCTGCGATACGGGCGTGTCGCAGGGCGTGTCGACCCGTGTCGACACTTAGCCGCGAAGTGTCGAGACCGTGTACACAGTCTGGAGCCCAAGCGTGTCAAGGTGACACGGGCAAGGACACGGGCGTGTCCTAGAACCCGTGCAGTGCTCAGGTTGAAAGCGGGGAAAAATCATGGGGTACACGGCCGGCTACACGGCCGTGTCAGGTGGAACACGGGCGTGTCAGCTCGAACACGGGCGTGTTCGATACCCGTGTGAGGTTCCAGGTGATTCGATTTTGACGGCGAATGAGGGACACGGCCCTGGACACGGGCGTGTGCCAGGCCGTGTTCGGTCCAGATTGGGCATTTCAGCCCCGAATCAAAGTCGTTCGTTTTCTTAGGTTGAGATCCAACGGCTGGGGGTTGTTCCTGAAGGGATATACCCGTGAGTTGACTTAGAAATCCTCACTTTTCTTCACTTGTTCTCTTTCTAAATCCTTGGAGAGAGGAGAGCTAAGGCAAGGAGAAGAAGAGCTAGATCCGCCATTGGAGGAGCTTCGGAGCTCCGAATCGGAAGCCGACTCCGGATCCACGGAGGCAACGCAAGTGCGGTGATTTCCATCTGGATACTTTTCAATGGCGCCAAAGAGGAACTCAAGGGTAACGATCCTCATCTTGAGCATGAATAGCTCTCTTTCTTAGCATAGGAAGCCCGCTCTCGCGAGTTTGCGGAGAGTTGGAGGCGTTCCTTCGGGTAGATATGTGAAGTCCCGTTGTTTAGAGTCCGTATGCGAGAACGGACATAGGCATGATGTGTGAAGCCTACCCGGACATGTTGGTCTGGATCGGTGATGTTGCATTGCATAAGGTCGGAGAAGACTCCGTGCTATTGGTTGTTTTCGGGTTTTCTACGCGGTAGATTGCAGCAGGGAGCCTTGGGGACTAACCCAAAGGTGCACCCGAAAAAACTGGGCGGACACGAGGTCTTGCCAACTTGGTGGCCTGAGAGCCATCTTGAACATAACGGGGTTATGTGACTTGTGTTAGAATGGGACTCGGTGAAAGTTTGACCAGCGCATATGGCTTAAATTGTCGTTGCGATGTGAGCACGGGTTAGATGGAGCCGTACCCGCTCTATGTCGTTCGTTTTAGAGAGACCTAAAGTTACATGGCACTCGCCGTTGGCATAGATGTGAGTCTTCAGCGGTCAATGGCTTAAATTGACGTGACCCATGCCAGGAAGACAAATTGCTCATAGGAATGGCCGTCAGTTGGCGGTGGTGAGTTCGGAATGTTGGTGGCTTAAATTGACGCGACATAGACCGTTTCACCGAGAATGTGCCCTGAGTGCACGGGGCGCGTGGCCGTGCGAGCCAACGCCTGTGATGAAATGGCTATGGTTATATACTTTGCTCGCTTATGCTAATGAAATGCAGGGAAGGAGCATCGCCGCCCGAGTTGGGGGCGGGATCGTTATAATTTGGTCAGCATTGCTGACCGTTGCCTTGTTTTGCCACCGTGCGGTGGTTTGTTGTTTGCAGGTGCAGCTGGACCAAGCAGTCAATAGCGGGCTAAAGCCCTCTTTGCGAAGCCGGCCCTCGAAGGCCCGAATGGAAATGTTTACTGCTTTATTCATGTATGACCGGCCTGCGTGCCGTGGTTTGTAAATCATGTAACAGAAAAGTGAAACTTTTTGTAAGGCCTTAAGGCTTGTTTTTGAGTATTTTTGTAATAACATTCCTATTTTCGTATTAGTGGACATTCATGCTCTTATGCTGGGTTCTTGTTTTACAACACTTTTAAACTGCTTCCGCTAGAATGCTCTGTGTAGGACGTTGAGATTGGTTGGATGGTTTCCATACGTAGCCACCCGGTCTGTCCGTGGTATATGGCGTCGGGCCCCGGCCGGACCTACTGCTATATGCTATGCGACGGATAGGGGGTGTTACAAAATAGATGTAAATTTGAAATTTACCACCACCGTAGTTGAGAGAGAAAGGATAGAAGGTTTCTTGATCAGTTCTTGAAAGAATCTGATGTAAGAGATCAACCTGTCTTATCTTTCTTCAAAGCTTCTTGAATCTGAACACAGTAGGGTTGATCTCCTTTGAAGTTGATCTTCAATCAACTTCTTTCTTGAAATTCAGAAATCAATCTGAATTCTTCTTGGCAGACTGGTTCAGAATCTGCACTTAAGGGACTTGTTGATGTAAGTCCCTTTCTTCACTTGAATAGATAAAGCTCTCTCTCTCCAAATTCTTCTAAAGATTCTTCTGAACTCTTCTTTGAATTCTCTTGACAAACTCTGAGTAGATCACCACTTAAGAATATCTTCTTAGATCTTTTGTTGAAAATCTTCTTCTGTTTTTCGTGTTTACTTTTTTTATCTCATCTATCTATATGTATATTCTGTTGACAGAGAATGTATTTATATAGACTTCCTCCATGGTAACAGGCTGATCCGGTTTCTAACGAACTTCTGACAGCTCTGACAGCTTCAGTAGACTTGTTGAATATCACAGCTGTCAAGTCTTCAGTCACTTCTTGAAACTTTGTCTCTGTCAGCAAAGTGTCGAGACTGAACTTCATCATGTGTCGACATAAGTAGACTAAGTATCGACACAAGCCTTTGTGGTGTCGACACAGCTCCCTTGGTGTTGACACTGCTTCTCGATACAGCTTCTGTAGAATGTGTTGACACTAGTTCTGTGTGTCGACACAGTCACTTCTTCTCTTCACAAAAATCAACTTTGTTGAAACTCTGCTATGTGTCGACACAGTTGATGTCGACAAAGTCTTCTGTGTGTCGACACAGCCGCTGTGTGTCGACACAGTTGATGTCGACTAAGCTTTTCTGTGTGTCGACACTGCCTCTGTGTGTTGACACAGTTTCCTCTGGTGTCGACACAACCTTTCCAAGTGTCGACACATTTGTCTCCAGGTGTCGACACTGCTTTTCTCCAATGTCGACACAAGACTTCATAAGTGTCAACACAGCTTCTTCTGGTGTCGACTCATGGACTTAGAAACTTTTCCTGCATTCCTGCATTTTCTTAACCTGCACATATAAACTCAAAACAACATCAAATACACCTTGATGTATATCATTGAGTAAGGTGAGGCTTCTTTAAATCTGGTACACATTTTCCAATGTACCCAACATCTCCCCCTATTTGGAGAAGTCATAACCCTTAGTGTTGAAGCCAAAAATGACCTCAACGAGAGATCAAAATAGGGGTGCAACCGACCCCTACTTCTCTCAAGCCTCAAACCTTGACCAGATTCAAAGGTCCCTGGATTGACCCAAAGCCTCATCAGGGAGGTCCCACCTCACACCTAGAAGATCTCTGAGAGCTTCCCCTCCAAAGCCAAAAGCTGGGCTAGGAGCTCCTCGGAAAGCACTGGAAGTTGGAAGATAATGAGAGCCTGCTTTCCAAAGAGCCCTTATGGGTCTATTTATAGATTTTGCTGTCCTGAGATTACTAAAATGTCGTTGGATGATCTGCCAATAGCCAAATCCCGCAGTTTATCCTGAGGGTATAGGGGTAATTTCTCCTGAGGATAATTAGGTCATTTTACCCAAGGCCCTGGGCCCCACTCGGCGAGAGCTCTGAGCCGAGAGTCTTCTATCCAAAACCCGGCGCAAGCAATCTCGCCTGCTTATAGGCGAGAGCTCCTTTGAGATTGGAGCTTGGAGCAAGCGCAAGCGTTCCCACATTGGCTGCGTTAGACGATCTTGGCCTGTTGGTTTCCGTTCGACGATTTGGCTACGCCCGATGATCTGGGCATGTTGGTTTCCGTTCGACGATTTGGCTGCGCCCGACGATCTGGGTTCGACAATCGTCGAGCGCGGGGCACTTTGTAAGCGAGGGAGCTTGGCTCTAGCGCAAGAGTTCTCGCCTACCTGGGCGAGATCTTCTTTAGGGCGAGAACTCCTCTGGCTAGCCTAATTGTGACTTGGTGCCTCCTGGTCTGACTCAGCGAATATGGGGTTGTACACAATCTCCGCTCTTTTTGAGCTAGCTCTGCGCTCGAAAAGACACATCCAACCCATAAATATTCGCTGAGCACGTGTCAACATCAGGGAATCTTTCGGTGGGCCGTACGGTGGCTATAAATATATATGCTGATAGACGACCATATTTTTGCCCCCGGATTGTCATTCTTCACCTGTATTCACATCTCCTCACGTGATGCCTTCCAAGCGCGCCGAAAAACCGCTTCCGCAGGATCTCCAAGACCGCATTGATGCTCCACAGGCGCGAGCCAAGGCTAATAGCACCTTGGTTACCCCCTGGTTGGCGAGAAAGTCGTCAGCTGCCGAGCCTTCTCATCCCAAGAAGAAAAGGAAGGCGAAGGCGGTCCAACGAGATCTGCCCCATGAGAACAGGAGCCTGCCTACCCCGACCCCACGCCGCACGGATGATCCCTCTTCCCAGAAGGTATGTCTTATTCGCTAATCATTGAATCCATTAGTTATTTTGTAGCTGACGCGATACTTATCGCAGGAAACGGTTCCCGACGTCGCCAGGTCCCCGCGGGAACCCTTAGACCCATCATCTCACCCCCTTGAGGCTCAACTGCGGGTCTCGGAGGTGGCTCCTCCGCCTGACCCGAGAACTGTAGGTAACTTTTCCATTCTCGCTCTTAACTCACATCTCAGAACGCTGAAATGTCTTCCCGCAACGCCAGCTTACGCCCAGCCAGGTCTCGCTACCCGGGAGAACGAAGCAAGGGTTGCAAATCAGCCTGCCCTCGCGGTTGATTCCTCCATACCGGCGGGAGGAATGACTGCCGAAACTTCCGCAGCTCCCCAGGATGCCAGCCATATCGCGGGAGTGGATAACTCCCCCCTGATTTTGGCCAAGCCGGGATCACCACTCGCACAATCTTCCCCCCAGGAAAAGGGAAGCCGATCCACCTACTCTTTGGAACTGAGGGGGGGGGGGGGGGCGGGGGGCTGGGCCTTCTTGCCTGCCGTCGACCGGGGGTTCTCGCCATACTGCAGGTATGCGGTATGTCCATAATAGTCTCGCTTAACTATCGCCCTAACCGTGGAAATCTTTTGTCAGGGGATCTGGGCTCGCGGTCGGGAGCTGATGGAGAGGATGAAGAAGATCAAGAAGACGAAGACAGAGAGGGGGAAGACGGCGAGAGCTCCCCCTTCCCTTCATCTGACGAGATGGAGGAGATCTTGACCAGTGCCAGAAGCGCTAAAAGAAGGGGGAAGAAGGTTGCCGATGTCCTGTCGAAGCTTATCCGGCGGGAGCGGGTCCACGACTCCGTGGCGAGAGAGTTCTGCCAGTCGGTGGAGAAGAGGTTGGAGGCACTGGAGCGGGATTACTTCATCGGAGGGACGGATCGGTCAGGTGGGCCTACCGCGGGGTCTTCTCCCGAAAGGTGCATCGCACGGATCCAAGACCTGTCTCGCCGGATCAATCTAGGATGCACTGTCTTGTCATCCTACTTCAACCCGCATGTGCCACCGAGGACCAGGCAGCGGGAGCGAGGACGATGGCGGTGGGAACCTTATTGATTCGCGAGACTTCCCCTTTCTTTCCCCTGGCCTTCCCCTTCTCCGATGTACCCTATTAATGTCGTGTCTAACTGATAATTTTGCTATTATTGTGGTTTTCTATTCAGCTCTCGCTTGGCGAGAGTAATAATCATTTCTGTTATTATTACTACTTCCTGTTTAGTTCTTGCTTGGAAAGAGTAACCTGACCTCCCGTTTACTTTCATTTTGTATTTAGCTCTCGCGCTAATCACCTGTCAGTCAGGTACTGTCAGACTCGGGGGGGAAAACGAAGTGCTGCCAACTTATGGCGTGACGGCTGTACCCCCGCCGCCTTTTTGAAAACAGTCATGATGATCCTTGTTTTCTATAAATAGGGAAGTTCACCTACCACATTCATTTCTCCGACCCAAGTCTTCTCTTTTCCCCTGTCACTTTCGCGGCTTGCCAAAATCTCTCGCTTGCTTTCGCCTCCTCTTCCCATTCTCGCACAGTTCTCACTCTCACCTCCCTCCTAAAGACCTCGCCTACAACCTCAACACGATGCCGGGAGGAAGCGAGGGATGTTCAAATTGCGCGGAAGCCTTCCAGAAGCACCTGTTTCCCTCCTGCACCCTTACCATGGACGAGTTCAACCTGACCCAAACTCGCTACGTTCACGCTGGCTTCACCGCGCGGAACCCCGGCAACCACGATAAGGTAAACAGTGCGGGGTAGGGGGAGCTCGCCATCCCCCTTGAGCACTTTGAGGTGGGCTTCCGCCTCACGCTGTGGCCCGAGATGCGCCAGGCCCTCCGGTATTACGGAGTGGTTCCCGCGCAACTGAATCCAAACTCGGTCGCGATCCTGGTGACCTTCATCTGCTACATGCGATCCGAGAGGATCGAGTTCAGCCTTCCAATCTTCCGGAAGCTGTTCACCTTCCGCGCCAAAGGAGGGGTGGCCTTCTTTTCAGGGCAGCTGCTCAAGACCATCGGTCTTGCAAACAAACACCACCTCTAGGGCGAGAGGTTTATCTTCGTTTCCGGTGATTTCGGGAACGTGCTTCTCGCACCCATTCAATATGAGGACGCCGCATACAAGCCGCCCTCCTTGGGCTCGCGCGAGAGCGCCCTCCTTGAGTTCTTCGGAACCAAGGACTTCGACGTCCTCTTCCTCCGGCGAGACGTTGATTCACTCCTCCACGTGGCTCCGGGCGAAGGTAAGGTCTCACCTTTGTCTTGCTATTCCCTTCCTTTTAAAGGTTAGAGCTGAGTGTTGTCGCTTTCGCAGGAGAGCGTGAGATCCCCCTACACCAACCCTTTGACGAGGCTCGTGTTGCCGGGAGCCAATCTGTGAAAGACCCGCTGGCTCTCGCAAAGGCTGCGACGCAAGCTTGCCGTGACGAGCCGGCGCCGCCTCCTTCAATCGGCGCTGGGAAGCGAAAGCCCGGCGTCCCTCTGCCCCCACCGATCAAGAGGCCCAAGATAACTGACGCCGAGAAGGATAAAGCCATTGTGGTGCCGTCGTCTCAACCTCTCGCTGCGGGCCGCTCTTTTGAAGAGATCCTGCAGGTCGTCAGCGAGATTGCGGCCACCAGAGGTGGCGTTGAGGCCTCTGCCGAGAACCCCCTGGCCCCTGGTGGAGCAGATGGAGAGGGAGCCGCCGCCGGGACATCCGGCAAGTCTCCTCCTGGAGAGGTGCCGCGGGGCCACCATAATTTTTGTCTCGGCATGAAGTGCCTGGACGCGGAAAACAAACCGCTGCTACAGTGGGACCCCAACATCAACAGAGTCTCAATCACATCTCTTCTTCCCAGCTGGGCGGAGCGAGATGAGGTCACCAGCGAGGCCTTCGCCTGGGGCTACTGCCACTACAGCCAGGAGAATGCCAGCGTCTATGACGGGATTACCACCATGCTGCTGGCTTATGATTCCACCCGCGCTCTGATGCACGGGATGGAGCTTGCGCATATGTGTGCTTGCCGGAGCATCACCATCGACCGCAACTTCCAAGAAATGTTCAAGACCAGGGAGGGCGCGGTGGCTGAGACGGCTTCCTTGAAGAAGGAGCTAGAAGACGCGAAGCAACAGCTGTCTTCTCGCCGGGCAGAATAGGTAAGCGAGACCTTTCTCGGCACTCGCTCTCGCCACTTGATATTTCAACTTTATTCTTTTCCTTTCATGCTAACTTATCGTTATACAGGATTCCGCTCAAGCGGCAGCGCTTCGCGCGGAGCTGGCCCAGGAGCGATATGAGAACGTCCTGTTGAGGGACCAGATCCAGCCCCTGGAGGCGAATGCGCCCCCTCCCATGGACGAAAGGTTGAAGAGCCGCTACTACTCCGTCTATGACGTTGACAAGCTCCTCCAGGCCAACAGGCAAGCCACCGTCAAGCTGACCCTGGAGACGCTGCGGATGTCGGCTGCCTGGACGGGAGGGGCAACACTATTACTGTCCAACAGCTCGTCCCCGGGCTCTTCGAGCCTGTCCCAAAGCCCCTGGGCGCGCTTGATACCCCGCCCTTAGATGTCCCGAAATCCCCTCCCGCGGGTGGAGAGACATCTGGGGAGAGCTCAGGCGAGAGTTCCAGCGGGAGTTCAAGCGGGAGCTCTGAGGGGTACAGCTTGTCTCCCTGAGGGGGCCCCTGTTTTCTTTTCCTTTTGTTGTGCTGAGCGAGAACGCTCTAGGTATGTAACTAAATGAAACACATTGTAAATGTTACCTTGTAAATGTTTTGTATCGTTCTTTTTATTACAAATGTGCTTAGTACAATTGTTCTGGCCGAGTGCTTCTTAAGCACGCTTTCGCTGAGGCCCTTGGCCTCCCTAGGGTAGTCTCCCTTAGTGACGGATAGGCCAGAACCTGTCGAAAGAGCACAGGGCTTGGTCGTTTCGTTCCCGCGTTCTGCCAAAAACCGTCTGCCGGAATATGGCTCGCGGGCCCTTCGAGAAGAGGCCATCCTCCGTTAGCTTGCGCGAACCGTTCAAAGTTGTCGCATAATGCTTCCCCCTCTGTCCAAGAATATTATTGGGAGCCTTCCCGCCGAAAGCCTCCTTCAGCGAGATCTCCTTGGCGGGGATCTCCCCGCCGAGATCTATTCTGGCCGAGACCTCTCCTATCTTTACCTCTTTCCATTTCGTGTTCCGGGTGCGTTTCCTGCCTTGGTCAAACCAAACCTATCCCCCACAGGCGAGCCTTCAGACCTGCCAGCTAGATGAGAGCCTGCGCAGCGGGTCTACCTGGGGCCAAGCCGAGCTCGGGATGCCGATGACGTTCTCAAACCAAACCTATCCCCCACAGGCGAGCCTTCGGACCTTCCAGCTAGATGAGAGCCTGCACAGCGGGTCTACCTGGGGCCGAGTCGAGCTCGGGGTGCCGATGACATTCTCAAACCAAACCTATCCCCCACAGGCGAGCCTTCGGACCTGCCAGCTAGATGAGAGCCTGCGCAGCGGGTCTACCTGGGGCCGAGCCGAGCTGGGGGTGCCGATGACGTTCTAAAATAAAACCTATCCCCCACATGCGAGCCTTCGGACCTGCCAGCTAGATGAGAGCCTACGCAGCGGGTCTACCTGGGGCCGAGCCGAGCTCGGGGTGCCGATGACGTTCTCAAACCAAACCTATCCCCCACAGGCGAGCCTTCGAACCTACCAGCTAGATGAGAGCCTGCGCAGCGGGTCTACCTGGGGCCGAGCCGAGCTCGGGGTGCCGATGACGTTCTCAAACTAAACCTATCCCCCACAGGCGAGCCTTCTGACCTGCCAGCTAGATGAGAGCCTGCGCAGCGGGCCTACCTGGGGCCGAGCCGAGCTCGGGGTGCCGATGACGTTCTCAAACCAAACCTATCCCCCACAGGCGAGCCTTTAGACCTGCCAGCTAGATGAGAGCCTGCGCAGCGGGTCTACCTGGGGTCGAGCCGAGCTCGGGGTGCCGATGACGTTCTCAAACCAAACCTATCCCCCACAGGCGAGCCTTCGGACCTGCCAGCTAGATGAGAGCCTGATCAGTGGGTCTACATGGGGCTGAGCCGAGCTCGGGGTGCCGATGATGTTCTCAAACCAAACAAATCCCCCACAGGAGAGCCTTCGGACCTGCCAGCTAGATGAGAGCCTGCGCTGCGGATCTACCTGGGGCCGAGCCGAGCTCGGGGTGCCGATGACATTCTCAAACCAAACCTATCTCCCACAGGGGAGCCTTCAGACCTGCTAGCTAGATGAGAGCCTGCGCAGCGGGTCTACCTGGGGTCGAGCCGAGCTCGGGGTGCCGATGACGTTCTCAAACCAAACCTATCCCCCACAGGTGAGCCTTTGGACATGCCAGCTAGATGAGAGCCTGCGCAGTGGGTCTACCTGGGGCCGAGCCAAACTCGGGGTGTCGATGACGTTCTCAAACCAAACCTATCCCCCACAGGAGAGCTTTCGGACCTGCCAGCTAGATGAGAGGCTGCGCAGCGGGTCTACCTGGGGCCGAGCCGAGCTCGGGGTATTCATAAAACACATAGTTATATCCTATTGTAAAAATTTCACGATAGTCAAGAGAAAATCAACTGATGCAGTATAATAAGTTTATTTTTGAGATACATGGTTACATTCTTCCCCTTTCATAGGTAGAAGCATTTTAGTTCATCACCGCTCCAGGGGTGACTTAAGGCCCTCCCCACCACATCCTCGAGGCAGTAACCTCCTGTTCCGAGGACTTCCTTCACTATGTACGTCCTTCCCAGTTTGGTTTGAGCTTGCCGACGGGAGCCGACCTTCCTGCCACGTCAACCTTTCTCAGCACCAGATCCCCTTCAATAAACTGCTTGACCCTGACATGCTTATCAAAATACTTGGCCATCCGCCGCTTGATCTCTTCTTGCCTGATAGCTGCCACATCCTGCAGTTCTTCCACCATATCTAGCGAGAGGCATTGCCCTCTTCATTCTCCAACCTCCAAGTCTCATCTCCTTCGCCCGCGGCTGTGACCCGAGGGGACCGATCCTCGAACTCTACTGGTAGGACTGCCTCACACACATTAGAGAGCTTGAAGGGGGTCTCACCGGTGGCCGTGTTCGGGGTCGTTCGCAAGGCCCACAGGACCGAGGGGAGCTGCTCCACCCAATTTCCCTTTAAGTTCTCCACCTTTTTCTTTAGTAGGTTTACAATGATTTTGTTCGCCGCTTCCACCTGGTCGTTGCTCCGGGGGTGGTGGACAGAGGCAAATCTGTGGTCTATCCCCAATTGGGCGCAGAAGCAGATGAATTCTTCACTGGCAAACTGGGGGCCGTTATCTGTCACTATTGCTTGAGGCAGCCCGTGTCTGCATATGATCTCCCCCAAGATGAAGTTACTTATGACTTGCGAGGTGACCTTAGCCAATGCTTTAACCTCCAGCCACTTTGAGAAATAATCGACCATGACCAAGAGGAATCTCCTCTGTCCACTAGCCGGAGGAAAAGGTCCAACTAAATCCATCCCCCAGATGGCAAATGGCCACGGTGCCGTAATGCTTCGGAGTCTTTGAGCCGCCAAGAGCTGAAGGGGGGCGCAGAGCTGACACTTTTGACATCTCTTTGCAAACTCTGTGGTATCCTTCCTTAGGGTGGTCCAGAAGTACCCATGTCTGACCACCCTTGCCTCCAACATCCTCCCTCCAGAATGACTGCCGCACTCGCCCGAGTGCACCTCACCCAAGATCCTTGGGATCTCTTCTTTGGTCACACATCTGGCTAGGAGCCCTGACAATATCGTACGATGCAGGCCCCCTTCTATCATCGGGTAGTGAGATGCCTTGCGCCTGAAGCTTTTCCCGTCCTTGGTCCCCTCTGGAAGTTCACCGGTGGTCAGGAAGGTCACCAATGGATCCACCCACGAGGGTCGCCGATCCACCACCATCAACTCTCCTTCCTCGATAGCCGGTCGAAATAGCTCCGTCAAGGTCCCTCCTCCCCGAGGTCCAAACTTAGCCAATCGGTCGGCAACTATACTTTCTTCACTTGGAACATGTTGGATGGAGAACGACCGGAACCCACCGATGATCGCCCTTACCTTGGAGAGGTATTTTATGAGGGTAGTCTCCCGAGCTTCAAACTCTCCTTAGATCTGCGACGCTACTACATTTGAATCAGTGAAAGCCTCCACATCCTGAATCTCAAGCTCCTTTGCCAAGAGAAGGACGGCAATCACGGCCTCATACTCCGCTTGGTTGTTGGTTACTGGAAAATGGTAAGCCACCGCCTGTTCTATCGCGACTCCCTAGGAGCTGATCAGCACCACTCCTCCCCCGAGGGAATGTTTTCCCAAGGCCCCATTGACCATCATCTTCCACGCTTCCTGTGGCTGCGCTCTCCCTCCTCGACTTCAACAACATAATCTGCTAGGAAGTCCACTACTGCCTGCGCCTTGATAGAGAGTCTCAGAACGAAAGAGATGTCGAACTCGCTTAGCTCAATAGACCACTTAACAAGTCTCCCCGAGTGATCTACTCCTTCGAAGATCTTGCGAAGAGGATGATCGGTCACCACCCTAATCGAGTACGTTTGAAAGTACGGCCGAAGTTTTCTTGCAGAGATGACCAAGGCGTAGGCTAGCTTTTCAAGGATGGGGTAATAGAGCTCTGCTTTCTTCAATATCCGGCTGACGTAGTAGATGGGAAGTTGCTTCTTTCCTTCTTCCCTTATAAGGACAGAGCTCACCACCTCGCTCCTACTCTAAGATACAAGGTCAGGTCCTCCCCTTCTTTTTGGCTCTGAAGCAGAGCAGCCTGAGAGAGCTGTCTCTTCAGCCCTTGGAAGGCTTCTTCGCACTCGGGGGTCCACTCAAACCTTTGATTCCCTCTCAGCACCTTGAAGAATGAAGAACACTTGTCCCCTAACCTGTAGAGGAACCTGCTCAGCCCTGCCAGCCTGCCTGTCAAACGCTGGACCTCCTTGGCATCACGAGATGATTCCAAATCTAGGATGGCCTTTACCTTGTCCGGGTTAGGTTCCACCCCTGCCGGATTCAAGGGATGCCCAAGGAACTTCCCACGGCTGGCCCCGAAGACACACTTCAAGGGGTTCAGCCTCATCTTGAACCTCCTCAGGGTGGCGAATGTATCTTCTAGGTCTTTCAGGTGCGAATCCACACACTTGCTCTTGATCATTAGGTCATTGACATAGACCTCCAAGTTTCTTCCCCTCTGATCTCGGAAGACCTGATCCATCATGCGTTGGTAGGTAGCCCCTACGTTCTTCAACCCAAAGGGCATCATTTTGTAACTGAAGCACCCCTCCCTCGTGATGAAGGAAACATCCTTGACATCGGGAGGGTGCATCCAGATCTGGTGATAACCTGAAAAAGCATCCAAAAATCTCATGATAAAAAAACTGACGGCTGAATCAACCAGCGCGTCGATCCGAGGCAGGGGGTAGCAATCCATAGGGCATGATTTATTTAACAAAGAAAAGTCAATACACATTCTCCATTTTACACCCCCTTTATTAACCATTACCACATTCAAGATCCAGCCTGGATACTGCATCTCTAAGATGAAGCCGGCCTCTAGGAGCTTCCTGACCTCTTCGCGGATGGGCTCTTCCAGCTTGGTGGCGATGGCTCTCATCTTTTGGTATATGGGGCAAGTGCGGGGGTCCAGGTTCAGGCGATGGCAGGCCACGTCTTCGTCGATGCCCGACATATCTGCCGCACTCCAAGAAAAGATGTCGATGTTGCTTTGAATGCAGGCCCGCACTCGCTCCCGGGCCTCAGGACTCAAGCCCCCGCTGACCCGCACCCTTTGTACCTTCCCAGTGCTGGTGAAGACCTCCATCTCCACCACTTCCTCAGCCGGCTCCAGCCACGACTGCTCCCAGATTACCCTTGCCTCTTCCTCCATCTCCAGCTCTTCCCTTCCTACCTCCTCCTCCTCGATCTCCATCGCCTCCTCCGGCCCTTCTTGCTGCTGCTCGACTTCCACCCCCCTCTGGGCCTCTCCCTCATCTCCTCCTGCTCCCTGCTCTTCCACCTCCATCGCCCCTTCCGGGCTCTCCTACTCTTCGACCCCCTGGGCCTCCTGCACATATCTTCCCTGCTGCTCTTCCTCAATCTCCTCTCCTCCGACTTCCTCTTCAGCTACCTCTCTCGTCTCCTCTAGGCTCATCTCCTCTTCTCTAACAACCCCTTCATGTGCCGCCATCTCCATCTCCAACTCCTCTGCCTCTGCCATCCATGATATGGTGTTGACTGTTGTAATGTAGTATTGTCTTGCCACCTTCGGGTCCCCTCTTACCTGACCTGCACCCCTCCATTGTTGAACTTGAGGCACTGATGAAATGTGGAGGGGATGCAGCGAAAGGCGCTAATGAGGGTGCGCCTAAAGATGGCATTGTAGCTGCTTGGGGCATCCACGATCACGAACCTGCAGTTCCATGACACGCCCCCCAACTTCACGTGCAGCCCTACTCCTCGTTCTACTTCTTTCCTCTCTCCGGAGAACCCGAACAGCGGTCCATCTGAAGCCAAGATCCTCTTCCCTTCAACCCTCATCTTATCGAAGGCCTTCTTGAAGATGACATTCACCGAGCTCCCGTTGTCTACTAGTATCCTTCAGACCGTATAATTCTCCACCGCCGTCTGGATCACAAAGGCGTCACAGAATGGATCTTCGTAGTCTGACATGTCCGCTGTCGAGAAGGTGATTTTTTCTTCTGGTGGGGGGGCCTGGGAGGTAGAGGCGACCCCCCTTCGGTACATGGTTTACAGGCTCCCCTTGTGGGTTGCCTCAATCCCCACTCCTCCATGAATCACCCTGATTCCTCCCCGGGTCCCCACGTCTACCCGATCTTCACACCTATCTTCCATCTACCCCTGCTGTACTTCTACGATCCTCACTAGCGGATCCTGCCTCCCTGCTCCTCTTGCTTCCCTCATTTCTAAGAACCCTGGGCAGGTGGCCATTATGTGACCTTCCTCCTGGTGGAAGTCACAAAAGAGCAACGCCACCCTACCCCTTCTTCCTTCTCCTCCTCCTCTTCTCCCAGCTCCTCGAACTCCTCTCCTCGCTCCTCTTCCTCTGCCCACCTCCATGGCCTCTTACGGCGGCAGGACTCGACCCCTTGGCTCCTGCCTCCATGCCGGTTGGTCGAACCTCCTGGGTTCCTGTATATTATCACTTCCCTGATAGCCTCCTCCTTGGCCCTGGGGGAGACCCTCCTGGGGCCTCCAAGCCAACCGGTTCTTCGGTTCTCGGGCCCCCCATCCCTACTGCTGCCCCTGCCTTCGGGGCTCTTCCCTCCTCCTTTCTTCGCTCTGCTCCCATGGCTCCTTCTATCTTCCCGCTGGTTGGCTGTCCCGATCCGCGAGACCGTGCCTAGGGAAGAGCTCTCGCACTGCCGCTTCTCTCTCGCCCAGATCTGTCAAAGTCACCTTGCCCGGGCGCTGGCCTGGGAAGAGCTCCCGCGCCGCCAAGTCCCTTTCGATAGCCTCTGCCGGTACATCCTTCCCCGGGCGCTGTCCCGGGGCATTCTCACCCAAGAGCGAGACCTCCTCTATCGGAACATGAGGGGTGGCCCTCTCGCTTCGGGCCGAGAAGTCCAAGCTGATAGTCTGCAGGACTTCTCGCCTGAATTCATCCAGCATCTTCCTCATCGCTTCCTCTCCCTGGGTGGGGGAGCCTCCAGAACCAGACCCTTCACCTTCACCTCCAGCCATAGGACAAAACTCAAGGCTTTCTTGTATCGGCTGCCTTCCACGCTCACCGCACCAGAACTGTTGATGCCAAAAATGACCTCAGCGGGAGTTCAAAATAGGGGTGCAACCGACACCTACTTCTCTCAAGCCTCAACCCTCGACCAGATTCAAAGGTCCCTGGACTAACCCAAAGCCTCAGCAGGGAGGTCCCACCTCACACCTGGAAGATCTCTGAGAGCTTCCACTCCAAAGCCAAAAGCTGGGCTAGGAGCTCCTCAGAAAGAACTGGAAGTTGGAAGATAATGAGAGCCTGCTTTCCAAAGAGCCCTTATGGGTCTATTTATAGATTTTGCTGACCTGAGATTACTGAAATGCCCTTAGCTGCTTTGCCAATAGCCAAATCCTGCGGTTTATCCTGAGGGTATATGGGTAATTTCGCCTGAGGTTAATTAGGTCATTTTACCCAAGGCCCTGTGCCCCACTCGGCGAGAGCTCTGAGCCGAGAGCCTTCTATTCAGAACCCGACGCAAGCGGTCTCGCCTGCTTATAGGCGAGAGCTCCTTTGAGATTGGAGCTTGGCGCAAGCGCAAGCGTTCCCGCGTTGGCTGCGTTCGACGATCTTGGCCTGTTGGTTTCCGTTCGACGATTTGGCTGCGCGTGACGATCTAGGCCTGTTGGTTTTTGTTTGACGATTTGGCTGCGCCCGATGATCTGGGTTCGACGATCATCGAGCGCGAGGCGCTTTGTAGGAGATGGAACTTGGCTCTAGCGCAAGCATTCTCGCCTACCTGGGCGAGATCTTCTTTAGGGCGAGAACTCCTCTGGCTAGCCTAATTGTGACTTGGTGCCTCCTGGTCTGCATCAGCGAATATGGGGTTGTACACATAGTCAATGATATACACCATTCATAATAAACACACATTATGATGTATAATAACATTACATGATAGGGTAACTTATAAACAAAACATGAATAAAATGTCATCACAGAATAATGATGCAAACATAATGAGCATTAATCATTGTTTTGTTTAAACTTTCAAAAGTTTCTTAACAATAGTTTACATAGATTTTTAAAAACTAAAGATTACAATGTTGTAAAATCTAGTTAATCTACTCTAAGGCTAATCAGGCTCCTTGATCACTATGCCTTTGCCTGACTGGATCTTGGCTTGTACTGGAGCTTTAGTATCTTCAGCTGGCTTCTTACCCTTCAGATCTTTCTTCTTTTGTTCTTCAGCCCTTATCCTTTGCCTTTCAAAATAATGAAAGGCTTTGGAAAGTACTTGCTAGGCTCCTGAGCATTAAGAGGTAGCTTTCCAGCTTTTGCCTTTCTTCTATATTGTAAAATGGCTTCCTGCCTAGCTTCATGCTTATTCCATTCTTGCTTAGTGTAACATTTACCCCTGTCATGGGTCTTGTCCTTCACAGCTTTCCAGGCAATCAATATAATATTCCTGGAAGTTGGGCTCCATTGCTCAAAATCAGGCTTCAACTCAGCCAGTTCTCTGAACCTTTTCTTAGACAATAGAGCTTCCTTTTGAGCTTCCTTGGCAGCCTCTGACATTTCCACTTTCTCAATAATAATATTGTCAACCTCCTGTCGAGGACTGTACATTGACTGTACTTCTTGCTGAATCATATCAAAATCTATTGGAGGGTAAGTGACCTGAGAACTTCAGGTTGATCACATTCAAAATAAGCAGGTTGCACACCTGGCGCAGCTACATTATCATCATCACATAAGGGTGAATATCCAAGGGTGGCTCTGATGCTATTAGATATCCATTTAGCATGATCTGAGCCTACTTTGACTAACACTCTCTCCCACTTTATGACTTTTCTTTCAATATGATCCCTGAGATCATTCTTTTGGCAACCTGATTTGAGTATCCAGATAATTTGTTCCCTCTGTATAATAGGCTTTAAACTTTAGAAGCTGAGCAGATATAAGCTTCTGAGAGGCTTGACTGGCAGATTGGAAAGTGGCTAAATTCTCTTGAAGTTTCTTATCAAACTCTGATTTGTCTTTAGCCCTTGCCTCAGTCAGTGCAGTGGCAGTATTATTTAATTTTGTAACAATCACATTATGTGATTAAGTCAGATTGTCATTCATTCTAAGTTGATTTTCCAGGACATAGCCTTGATTAACAACTATATCATCAACTTTAGTCTTTATTTCTCCTTGTTGTTTTGCCAGATAGACTACACCATTGCCACCTTTGTGGAAGCAATCTGTCATTTCCTTCTTGTTCTGATTTACTTCAAATCTTATGGATTTAATATATTGAGATAATGATAACTGTAATTCATTATGTCTCTCATCCATATAATTTTCCATGGCTATTCTTTGTTCATCTAATTTGACTTGCAAAGATACCAGTAAGGAGCTATAATCAGTGGCTAGGGCAGGTTCTGGAGCAGTTTGCAATGCCCTTTTATAGCTTTGGCTTCTTCTTTTGAAAACCATCAGCTCTCTCTTCTTTGCTTGAATTTCTGCTTCATCTTCAGAAGCTGAGGTACTTGCAATATCAACTCTTTTCTGAGGACTAGGAGGCAGTTCCTTTTCAGTCCTAGGTTGCTCCCCCTCAATGTTAGCTTGCTCCCCTTCAGTTCTTGCTTGCTCCCCCTCAGTTCTGACTTGCTCCCCCTCAATACTTGCTTGCTCTATATCAGGGAACAACTCTTCAAGGGTAAACTCTCGTTGAGGTTGGACTGGAGGCACTCTTAACTCTGGAGCATTAGCAGCTGTAGATGTATCCTCCATGATAACATCCTGTGCTTGATTGTTGAGTTGAGTGTTCTGGTCAACATCAACCAAGGGAACAGTTAGTATTTCATCTTCATTATTGAAAATTATTTGATTAACTTCTTGGATTACCTCAAGAATAGTTTGAGTAGCCATTTAACTTTTTAAGTGTGTTGGCTCTTCCTCAAGATGAGGCTCCCCCTGCACCTGGGCACCATCTGTAATGTCTTGTGCAGGAGATTTTTCAATAATCTCTGGCCTCTCTTCATCAAGCATGTCCTTTATTAGGACTCTATCCCATCTGGAGATTATCTTTATATCCATTCTTCTCATGTGGTTGATCTTAGAACCAGTAGTCTGTTCCATTACTTCTGGAATTGTTCCAGCCAAATATAGACTCATGATTCTTCCTAGATTTGGCTTCTTGATACCTTCCTTAATCTTTTAAAAGATTACTGCAGACCAATATGTATTGATTTTGTAGATAATCCTGGTCATCGGGCTGAACATATAGGCTGAAACCCTATCATGTCCCCCTGGCTTGCAGAAAATGACCTTTCCAACCTCTTCAGAAAGGAATTTTCCTTGCAGATTCATCCCTTTCCTATTCATTGCAGATCAAACCTTCATGGTGGGATCCAATCCACACCACTGGAGTGCTTCCCTGGTCTTGGTAGAGGTAACTTCTTCATCTTCTTGAGTTTTGGGCAGATGAATAGTTTTTCGTATGCTCTTCATGGTGTGTTTGATTTTATTACCATAGATTGAAGACCTAATCTTTAATCCAGTAGAATCCTGAGTTGCAGCTCCACAGAATTCAAGGATTTCCTTCTTCCATATCTTAGTAGGTTCCAATACCAGAAATTCCAAACCATTCGCAGTAAGTAGGGTAATTACTGTTTTAATCTCGGGTTCCACATTATCAAAAGCATTGCAAACCAGCTCATAGCCTTCGTTGATGTTATCTTCAAGCTTTGGCGCCATTGGGGTTGAGAGAAATCTTGGATTGAGAAGAGAGAATTTGTGGACACAAGGTTTTGTTCTCGAAAATATGGAGAGTGTGTCAACAGAGTATGTTGTTGACCTATTTATACCCTTCTAAATAATGAAGGTCAAAAGGCGCGTCAAAATTCTCTTAATGTGTCGACACAGTTGAAATGTGTTGACACAGACTTCTAATGTCTCGACAGAAGTGTTGACTTCTATGTGTCGACACTAATTGATGATGTGTCGACACAGACATTCTTATCAGTTCGACAGAAATTATGTGTCGACTCTAATTCTAAGTGTCGACAAAACTTCTGGATATGTCGACACAACTGCTCTGAAGTGTCGACACGAATTTTCTAGATGTGTCGACACCACTTTCCTGGAGTGTCGACACAAACTACTATATGTCAACACAGACAAATTTTTGTGTCGACACAGTTTTACTTAGCCAAATTTGTTAAACTAATTTATGTTCAACATTCCTAATTCAATTTTGAAATTATTGAATTTAGTTTCATCTAATGGCTTAGTGAACATGTCAGCAATTTGTAAATCTGTATTAACAAATTCTAAAGAAATATCTTCTTTTTCTACATGATCTCTAAGAAAATGATATCTTATTTATATATGCTTTGTTCTACAATGAGAAACAGGATTATGAGCAATAGAAATAGCACTAGTAAAATCACATAATAATGGAGTTCTACTTACCTGAATACCATAATCTTCTAAATGATGTTGTATCCACAACAGCTGTGCATAGCAACTTCCTGCAGCAACATACTCAGGCTCAGCTGTGAAAATTGCCACACTAGTCTGCTTCTTAGAGCTCCATGACACCAATCTTCCTCTTAGAAATTGACAGGTGCCTGTTGTGCATTTCCTATCTACTTTGCATCCTGCAAAGTCTGTATCTAAATAGCCTATTAGTAGAAAATCTCTATTCCTAGGATACCAAAGGCCTAGATTAGGTGTGCCCTTAAGATATCTCAAAATCCTTTTGACAGCAGTATAATGAGATTCTTTAGGGCAAGATTGGTACCTAGCACAAACACATGTAGCATACATGATGTCAGGTCGACTAGCAGTCAGATAAAGGAGGGAGCCAACTATTCCTCTATATAAAGACTCATCTACATGTTTCTCTGCATCATCTTTGCTTAGAGACATACTTGTCCCCATTGGAGTTCTCATGGTAGTGGATGACTCCATACCATACTTCTTAATTAACTCCTGGGTGAACTTAGACTGGGATATGGACAATCCATCATCACTCTGTCTTACTTGGAGTCCCAAGAAGAACTTAAGTTCTCCCATACTCCTCATCTCAAACTTCCCTTGCATAAGTTTTGCAAACTTTCTACAAAGGTTGTTTTCAGTATAACCAAATATTATGTCATCAACATATATTTGGACTAGAATGATCTTTCCTTTGGATTCTCTAAGGAATAGAGTCTTGTCTATTTTCCCCCTTGAGAATTTGTTCTCAATGAGGAAAGTAAACAGGGTTTCATACCAAGCCCTTGGTGCTTGTTTCAACCCAAATAAAGATTTCCTAAGTTTATAAACATAATTAGGATTGAGTGGATCAACAAAACCTGAGGATGTTCTACATAGACCTCCTCTTTTAAGTCTCCATTTAAGAATGCTGACTTAACATCCATTTGGAACACTTTGAAGCCTTGATATGCTGCATAGGCAAGGAATAGCCTTATTGCTTCCAACCTTGCCACTGGAGCAAAAGTCTGCTCAAATTCTATGCCCTCTTCCTACCTGTATCCTTTGGCAACTAGTCTTGCCTTGTTCTTCACTATGATCCGACTCTCATCAAGCTTATTTCTATAAATCCACTTTGTCCTTTTGACATTGTGGCCCTTTGGTTTGGAACCAACTCACAGACCTTGCACCTTCTGAATTGATTTAACTCCTCCTACATAGCATCAATCCAGTGTGGGTCTTGAATAGTTTCTTCAAATCTCTTGGGTTCCAGTTGAGATAAGAAGCTTGAGCAAAGAACTGTGTTTAAGTTCCTGCTTCTTGTTTGTACTCCATGTCTTAGATCACCAATGATCTGGTGTACAGGATGATCCTTTAAATGTCTAACTGCTGGAGGTAATCTATCAACAGTTTGACCTTCTTCAATCTCTTCATTATACTACACCTCATGGTCTTCATCAGCCTCTTGTGTGTCTTGTACTCCCCCTGGACAACAACTACCATTTTCCTTATCCTGCTTTGCAGTTGGATCTTCTCTGATAGTAAGCTGGTCCATCTTCTGCTGTATACCTGTAGAGCTACAAGAACTACTAGACAACTCACTGTTAATATGTCTAGATTCATCAAATATGACATGAACAGACTCTTCTACAACTTGAGTATCAAAATTGTAGACCCTATAAGCCTTACTATTGTTGCTGTACCCAACAAATATCCCATCTTGGGATTTGGCAGCAAACTTAGTTAGGTGAGACTTGCCATTGTTAAGCACATAGCACTTGCAACCAAAGATCCTAAAATAGGATAAGTTTGGTTTTCTGCCTTTCATAACCTCATAGGGTGTCTTTTTGTGGCTTTTGCTGATGGAAGCCCTATTGAGCACATGGCATGCAGTGTTTATTGCCTCAGCACAGAAATATTCTGGGAGAGTAGTGTCACTCAATATTATTCTTCTAGCCTCAATCAATGTCCTATTCTTTCTTTCAGCAATGCCATTTTGCTGAGGTGTTATAGGTGAGGAGAATTCCTGATAAATCTCAAATTCTTCACACAACCTTGTCATACTTTCAGATTGGAATTCAGTTCCATGGTCACTTCTGATTTTGACCACTGAACTATCTAATTCATTCTGAATTTGTTTGACAAAATTGCAGAAGACATTTGAGGTTTCAGAGTTCTGCCTCAGAAAGAATACCCATGAAAATTTAGAATAGTCATCTACAACCACAAATGTGTAGACCTTCCTACCTAAACTATGAACTGGCATAAGTCCAAATAAATCCATATGCAAGAGGTATAAGCACCTCACTGAGTCTTTGGTTTCTAGGCTATGAAAGGAGGATCTGGTCTGCTTGCCTTTTTGACAAGCTGAGCATATTCCATCCTTAAAGCACTTAACTTGAGGATCATTCCTCACTAACTCTTTACTAAAGAGTTGGCCAATATTCTTGTAGTTAAGATGAGCTATCATCTTGTGCCATTTGACACAATGAGAGGCTTTCTCATCAGCCACAAGACAGATAGGAGAATTTTTATTCTCACTCTCAAAGTTTAGGCAATACACATTTCTTTTTCTATAGCCAGTCAATATGACTTTTTGATCACTTGACCTTTTGATATGACACCCACTCTTGATAAATGAAATGTCATATCCAAGATCACTCAGCTGGCTTATTCGTTTTAGGTTGTGTTTCAAATCCTTCACATAAGCCACTTGAGTTATAGTGATTAAGTTGTTAGAAATGTTACCAAACCCTTTGATGACTCCTTTTTCAGAACCACCAAAGATGTAACGCCCCGAAACTCAAAAGAGCGACGGGGGACGTTTTGGGCTAGATTTGGAATTTAGCAGTGGGCACACGGCCTGGGACACGGGCGTGTCCCAGGGCGTGTCAGACTGGAGTCGACGATTTGGTCTAGAGGTCGACAATTTTGGAGTCGACGATTGTCGAGCAGAGAACACGGCCTAAGACATGGGCGTGTCTCAGGGCGTGTCGAGCCCGTGTCGACGAACGGCCAGGAAAGTCGACGATTTTCTCTCGACGAAGTGTCGAGACAAGACACATAGCCTCGGACACGGGCGTGTCCAAGGCCGTGTCGTGAGGTCGACGAACTTTGCTCGACGAAGTGTTGAGACCGTGAACACGGCCTGGAGCCCAGGCGTGTTCGAGTGGACACGGGTTAGGACACGGGCGTGTCCAAGAACCCGTGTGAGTCTCGGGTTGTTTTCGGGCTAAATCGATGTAGGCACATGGCCGACCACACAGCCATGTTAGTTGGAACAAGGGCGTGTCAGGTCGAACACGGGCGTGTCGGATGCCCATGTGTTGTTCCAGGCGCGTCGATTTTGACGGCGAATGAGGGACACGGCCCTGGACATGGGCGTGTGCCAGGACGTGTTCGGTCCATATTGTACATTTCAGGCCCGAATCAAAGCCGTTCGTTTCTTTAATTTAGGATCCAACGGCTGGGGGTTGTTCCTGATGGGATATACCCGGGATTGGACCTTTGAAACCCTCACTTTTACTTGAGTGGTTCTCTTTCTAAGTCAAGAGAGAGGTGAGAGCAAAGGAGGAAGAAGAAGCTAGATCCGGCCATTGCAGTAGCTTCGATGCTCCAAATCGCGAGCCGACTTCGGATCTGCGGAGACAAAGAGAGTGCGGTGCTTTTCATCCGCTTACTTTTCCATGGCGCCAAAGAGGAACACTAGGGTAATGATTCTCTTCTTGAGCATGTGAAGCTCTTCTTCTTTGCATAGGAAGCCCGCTCTCGCGAGTTTGCGGTGAGTTGGAGGCGTTCCTACGGGTAGACATGAATAGTCCCTGTTGTGTAGAGTCCGTAAACGAGAACGGACATAGGCATGATGTGTGAAGCCTACCCGGACATGTTGGTCTGGATCGGTGATGTTGCATTGCATAAATGCCGGAAAAGACTCCGTGCGATAGTTTGTTTTTCGGGTTTTCTACGTGGTAGATTGCAATAGGGAGCCTTGGGGATTAACCCAAAGGTGCACCCGAAAAACTGGGCGGATGCATGATCATGCCAACTTGGTGTCCTGAGTGCCAAATTGAACATAACCGGGTTATGTGAATTGTGATGGAAACGGGACTCGGGAGAAGTTTGACCTGCGCATATGGTTTAAATTACCATTGCGATGTGAGCATGGGTCAGATGGAACCGTACCCGTTCTATATCGTTCGGGTTAAAGAGACCTAAAGTTATGTGGCACTTGCCATTGGCATAGATGAGGGTCTTCAGCGGTCTATGGTTTTAATTACCGTGACCCATGCCGGGAAGACAAATTGCTCATTGCTTGGCCGTCCAAAGGGATGGTGGTGAGTCGGCAGACTTAGACTGTGATCACCGAGAATGTGCCCTGAGAGCACGGGGTGTGTGGCCGTGTGAGCCTATGCCTGTGATGTAATGTATATTTATACACTGCTTGTTATGCTAATAAGTGGAGGTAAGGAGCATCGCCGCCCCGAGTTGGGGG
The DNA here is from genome assembly GCA_039583875.1 of Platanthera guangdongensis. NCBI lineage: Eukaryota > Viridiplantae > Streptophyta > Magnoliopsida > Asparagales > Orchidaceae > Platanthera > Platanthera guangdongensis. The sequence goes on along the minus strand of CM077166.1, from coordinate 101,951,473 downwards.
CGGGATCGTTATAATTTGGTCAGCATTGCTGACCGTTGCCTTTGTTTGCCACCGTGCGGTGGTTTTGTTTCTTGCAGGTGCTACTGGACCAAGCAGTCAATAGCGGTCTAAAGGCCTAATACGAGTGTTTACTGCTTTTACTCATGTATGACCGGCCTGTGTGCCGTGGTTTGTAAAACATGTAATATTGAAGTAAACCATTTTGTAAGGCCTTAAGGCTTGTACTCATGTATGTACGACATTCCTATTTGGTGTATTAGTGGACATTCGTGCTCTTAGTGCTTGGTTCTTTATTGTAACTTAAACTGCTTCCGCTAGAATGCTCTGTGTAGGACGTTATGATTGGTTGGATGATTTCCATTGAGTAACCACCCAGTCTGTCTATGGTATATGGCGTCGGGCCCCGGCCGGACCTACTGCTATATGATATGCGACGGATAGGGGATGTTACAAAAGATTACTTTAGGACCATTCAATATTGGTGAGTAGTCCTTCAACAATCCTCTTGTTCCAATCATGTGCTTGGAACATCCACTGTCCAAGTACCATAGAGGGGCATGACAACTTGGACTCACCTGCAACAAGGATTACTTAACCTTAGAACCCAAATAACTTTTGGGTCCTTGGTTCAAGTTAGCCTGAAACTTGACAAATCTGCCTGCAGCTCTTCTAACAGGTAGGCTGTTATTTTTCCTGACACTGGTTATGCCAACAGTCTAAGGCATAATGGCCTATCTTACCACAGCACTAGCACTCATACTTATTATACCTCTTTTTAGGTACAATATTAGCTGTATTGTTGGCAGCAGATCTTTTGTTTTGTGCACGGGCTTTGCCTTTATTATTGGACTCGGCAGCCGATGCATTTCCCTTAAAGGCTAATCCTGCCTTACCCTTTTGAGACACAAAGTCATCAATTAAGGGTAGGACAGATTTTAGCTTAGAGAAACTAGCCACTATTTCCTTCTCTTTCTGAAGTCCGTCTTCCAGACTCTTGATCTGATCATTTTTTGAACGTGATTGTACCCAACTGAATAACAGTTATGTTTTTTAACTTGGCAATCTCATTCATCTTCTGATCCAGCAGCTTTTTTGAATCAGATTCAGCCAACTTAAGAGCTGCAATTTCCTTAGCCTGATTTTTGGCTAGGTTTTTGCTTCTCTGGAGTGCCTCCAACAAATCCCTAAATTCATCTATAAGCTGATGAATATCTCCTTCAGATTCAGACCCATCCACATCTCTTGATGCAGATGCATTTGATTCTGACCTAGTGTAGTAATCAGAATCTACAGATAAACTTTTTACCTTACTGAGACCAGGTTGATTCTGACACTGGTATTCTTCTGACACAGCCATCAGTCCTTTGCACTGATGGTCTTCTTGCTCATTGATAGAGTCCAGTAATTTCAAGAACTCATCCTCTTCTTCTGTTACAAACAAACCAATATAGGCCCCAGCCTCAGATTCAGACTCTGAAGTTGATTGATCTGTCCAACTTTTCTCTTTCTTAGCTACCAAGGATTTCTCCTTCTTGCTCTTGTGCTGAGACTTCTTTTTATCAGTAGACTCCTTCTTTTTGTCTGGACAGTCAGACACAACATGTCCAGGTCTGTTGCAGCAATAGCAAATAATCTTTGATGTAGTTGACTTGCTAGGCTTTTTCCCACTCCTGTCCTTCCTGGATGATTTCCTCTTATGATAATAGTCATCCTTGGACTGAGATGAGGATGGCTTAGATTTCCACTGCTTCTTCTTTAAGAATCTCTGAAACTGCCTTATGAAATCAGCAAAGTCTTCATCAGAATTACTGATGTCTGAACTGTGATTATCAGAATTTTCTGAGATCACTTCTGCAGCTTTCTTAGAAGAAGATGGAGACATCATCCTATTCTTCCTTTTGGCTTCTACCTTGAAGGCCACTGACTTTTCTCTATAGTCAACCTTTGTATTTTTCTCTTCCTCCTTTCTGGCCAACATCTACATCTCATAAGACAGCAATTTCCCAAACAATGTTGGAGGTGAAATTTCTGTCATTCTTGCCACTTCCCTTATGGCACAGATCTTTGTATCCCAATCCTTAGTCAAAGACCTAAGGAATTTGTCATTCAGCTCATATGTACTAAAGATTCTTCCATAGGACATTAGTTCATTTATAATTCTGTAGAACTACTTATAACATTCAGTTATGCTATCAGACTTTTCTTGTCTGAAACTCTCATATTCTTGATTAAGCATAGACTTTCTATCTTGTCTAACCTCTTCAGAACCCTCCATGTAGACAATCAATGTGTCCCACATCTCCTTGGAGGTTTTGTAGTTAATCAGATTCTGGAATGTTGAGTCATCTATGACACTCACTATAATATTCTGTGCTCTTTTATCCATTGTAGCCAAGATGATCTCATCCTTAGTCATTTCTGAAAAATCCTTAGGAATCCTTTGATTAGCATCAAGAACAGAAACATTCATTGGAATGTATGGTCCTTCCTTAACTGTTATATAAATTCTAGGATCAGATGCCTCCATAAATAGTCGGACCCTTTCCTTCCATATTCCAAAGATTTCCTTCTTGCAGATAAGCAACTTCATTGAACCATGTTCTTTATGGTTTTCTCCTGAACCCATCTTCTTTACCTTACTTCTGCCTTACAGATCTTACTCAGACTGTTAAGTCTTTCTTTGAGGAACCTCCCTCTGATACCACTTGAAAGAATTGGTTCCTAAACACCTAGAGGGGGGGGGGTGAATAGGTTCAATTCTTTTTCCTTCTAAGGCAGAATATAAATTCAGTTAATTAATAGAAATATATAGTTCTACAGCTATCACAGTACAGAAATAACAATACCACACACAATCACAGATGGCACACTGATTTATTGTGGTTCCCCAAGGTCTGGGTACATCCACTTTCCCGCCTTCGCCTATCTATCAGTGTGCTAGATTCGGCCTAACTTCTTTCCTTCTCCTCAGATCCGCAGATCTTACAGCTTAGAACCCAAACAAGGCTCCTACAACTCAGAGTGAGTCCACACTCCTACAGCTCAGGCAATCTGCCCTACCTCAGCCTTCAACAAGGCCTATAACTCAGAGATGAAAATCTCCTACAACTTAGGCTCTCAGCCCTACCTCAGCCTTCAACAAGGCCTACCACTCAGAGAACATAATCTCATATAACTCAGCCTTTATAAATCAGGCTTACAACTCAGATCTTAAAAAGATCCTACTGAAAATAGATGTAAATTTGAAATTTACCACCACCCTGGTTGAGAGAGAAAGGATGGATAGTTTCTTGATCAGTTCTTGAAAGAATCTGATGTTCGAGATCAACCTGTCTTAGCTTTCTTCAAAGCTTCTTGAATCTGAACACAGTAGGGTTGATCTCCTTTGAAGTTGATCTCCTTTGAAGTTGATCTTCAATCAGCTTCTTTCTTGAAATTCAGAAATCAATCTGAATTCATCTTGGCAGACTGGTTCAGAATCTGCACTTAAGAGACTTGTTGATGTAAGTCCCTTTCTTCACTTGAATAGATGGAGCTCTCACTCTCCAAATTCTTCTGAAGATTATTCTAAATTCTTCTTTGAATTCTCTTGACAAACTCTGAGTAGATCTCCACTTAAGAATGTCTTCTTAGATCTTCTGTTAAAATCTTATTCTATTTTTTGTGTTTACTTTTTTTTATCTCATCTATCTATATGTATATTCTGTTGATAGAGAATGTCTTTATATAGACTTCCTCCATGGTAACCGGGTGATCCGGTTTCTAACGAACTATTAACAGCTCTGACAGCTTCAGTAGACTTGTTGAATATCACAGCTGTCAAGTCTTCAGTCACTTCTTGAAACTCTGTATTTGTCAGCAAAGTGTCGAGACTGAACTTCATCATGTGTCGACACAAGTAGACTAAGTGTTGACACAAGCATTGGTGGTGTCGACACAGCTCCCTTGGTGTTGACACTGCTTCTTGACACAGCTTCTGTAGAATGTATCGACACTAGTTCTGTGTGTCGACACAATCACTTCTTCTCTTCACAAAAATCAACTTTGTTGAAACTCTGCTATGTGTCGACACAAGTCCTGTGTGTCGACACAGTTGATGTCGACAAAGTCTTCTGTGTGTCGACATTGCCTCTGTGTGTCTACACAGTTGATGTCGACTAAGCTTTTCTGTATGTCTACACTGCCTCTGTGTGTCGACACAGTTTCTTCTGGTATTGATACAACATTTCCAAGTGTCGACATAATTGACTCCAGGTGTCGACACAGCTTTTCTCGAGTGTCGACACAAGCCTTCATAAGTGTCGACACAGCTTCTTCTGGTGTCAACTCATGGACTTACAAACTTTTCATGCATTCCTGTATTTTCTTAACCTGCACATATGAACTCAAAACAACATCAAATACACCTTGATGGATATCATTGAGTAAGGTGAGGTTTCTTCAAATCTAGTACACAATTTCCAATGTACCCAGCAGTCTTGATCCATACACAATCACTTTGTCGTCCTGCATCAACACGCAACCGAGTCCAACTCGTGAGGCGTCCACATAAACAGCATACTCCACTCCTTCCACCGGCAATGTTAACAAGAGTAGAACACAATCGCCCCTTGAGCTCTTGAAAAGCTTCCTCACATGCATCACTCCAAACAAAAGCTACGCTCTTTTGCGTAAGCATGGTCAGCGGCGTAGAGAGCACAAAGAATCCTTCCACAAATCTTCTGTAATAACCTGCCAACCCCAAGAAGCTCCTTATCTCCTTAGGTAATGTAAGTCTCTTCCAATCCAAGACTGCGGCTATCTTCGCGGGATCCACTGAGATACCATCCTTACTTACAATGTGTCCTAGGAATGACACCTGAGATAACCAGAACTCACACTTGTTAAGCTTCGAATACAGCCTGTGCTCCCTCAAAGTAGACAAGACCAAGCGCAAGTGCAAGGCGTGTACATCTGCATTTCTGGAATATACTAGGACATCATCAATGAACACCACCACGAACTTATCCAGAAAATCCTTGAACACTCTGTTCATCATGTCCATGAAAGTTGACGGTGTAACACCCATTATCCGTCGCATAGCATATAGCAGTAGGTCCGGCCGGGGCCCGACGCCATATACCACAGACAGACCGGGTGGTTACTCAATGGAAACCATCCAACCAATCCAACGTCCTACACAGAGCATTCTAGCGGAAGCAATTTAAAATTGTTGCATTAATAAAGAACCCAATACTAGCATGAATGTCCACTAATACGCTAAAAGGAATGAAGTACAAATACACAAGTATTGGCCTTAAGGCCTTACATTTGTTCTCCACATATTACATGTTTTCCAAACCTTGACAGGCAGGCCGGCCATACATGAATAAAAGAAAACAGTCAAAAACTAGGCCTTCGAGGGCCGGCTCAGCAACTTGGGCTTTAGCCCGCTATTTACCGCTCGGCTCCGCAGCACCTGCAAGCACAATCCACCGCAACGGTGGCAAACAAAACCAACGGTCAGCCATGCTGACAAAATTATAATGATCCCGCCCCCAACTCGGGGCGGCGATGCTCCTTCCCTGCACTTTATTAGCACAACCAAGTAGTATATAAATACATTGCATCACAGGCATTGGCACGTACGGCCACACGCCCCATGCACTCAGGGAACATTCTCGGTGATCACGGTCTAAGCCCGCCGACTCAACACCGTCCCCGGGATGGCAATCTCTCGTGATCATTTTGTTTTTCTAGCCACTGCCTAAGACCCTCCATCTATGCCAATAGTAAGTGCCAAGTCACTTTAGGTCTCTTTAACCGAACGACATAGAGCGGGTACGGTTCCGCCTGACCCGTTGCTCACACCGCAACGTTAATTTAAAACATATGCGCGGGTCAAACTCTCCCGAGTCCCAAATCATTTACAAACATCACATAACCAAGTTATGTTCAAGTTGGCTCCCAGGCCCACATGATGGAAGAACCACGCATCCGCCCAGTTTTCCAGGTGCACCTTGGAGTTAATCACCAAGGCTCCCTGTTGCAATCTACCTCGTAGAAAACCCGAAAAACAAACATTCGCACGGAGTCTTCTCCGACCATTTATGCAATGCAACATCACCGATCCAGACCAACTTGTCCGGGTAGTCTTCGCACATCATGCCTATATCCATTCTTGATTAAGTACTCTACATGTACACAACGGGGACTATTCATGTCTACCCGAAGGAACGCCTCAAACTCATCGCAAACTCGCGAGAGCGGGCTTCCCTATGCAAAAGAAGTAGAGCTTCACATGCTCAAGTAGAGAATCATTACCCTAGCGTTCTTCCTTGGCGCCATGGAAATGTAAGCGGATGAAAAGCACCGCACTCTCCTTGCCTCCGTAGATCAGAAGTCGGTTTGCGATTTGGAGCTCCGAAGCTCCGTCGGTGACTGGATCTAGGCTTCTTCTTCCTCATTTGCTCTCCCCTCTCTCTTGACTTAGAAAGAGAACCACTCAAGTGAAATGAGGGTTTCAAAGGCCCAATCCGGGGTATATCCCAGTAGGAACAACCCCCAAATGTCGGATCCCAAAATAAGGAAACGAATGGCTACGATTCGTAGCTAAAAAGTAAAACCTGGGCCGAACACGGCCTGCGACACGCACGTGCCCAGGGCCGTGTCCCTCATTCGCTGTCAAAATCAACGCGTTACGAAAATTACACGGGTCCCGTGATTCCTTTTCCAAGAGCTGAGTAAGCGGTTTTGTGATTTTTGAAAAGTCTTGAATGAAGCGTCGATAAAAGCCCGCATGGCCTATGAAACTCCTAATGGATTTTACGTTTGTTGGTTGCGGAAGTTTTTCTATGATTTCTATCTTGGCCTTATCCACCTCCATCCCCTTAGATAAAATCATATGGACGAGGACCAAACCTCCTCGAACCATAAAGTTGCATTTTTCCCAATTTAATGCAAGGCTTGTGTCCTCGCACCATTGAAGGACACGATCTAAATTTTGAAGGCAATCGGGAAAAGAGCATCCGAAAACAGAAAAGTCATCCATAAAGACTTCCATAATGTCTTCTACTAGCTCGCCAAAGCTCGTTAGTGTTAACCCCTCAGTCCGCAACGTCCTACAAGGTTCCAAAGCCCCCCTTTCAGCAGGCGCGGACGCGATTTGTCAGTCCGCCCAGTCCGGCAAGGTCACCAATCGAACACCAAGGATGGTACCCCAGCAGCGGACGCAAGGACCTGTTCGCTCAGTCCGCCAGCGCTTGAGGTCAGGTTCTACAGCGGAGGACGCAATATCTCGTCCGCCCAGGTCGCCGCCCTCCAGCGGGGGCGCCCAGCAGCAGTGGAAGCTCTAGTCCGCGAGCCCAGTCCGCCCCTCCTGCGCGGACTGGCGTGTTCTTTCTTTTTGCTTCCCGTCACCGCTGCCCGGTTCTCCTGTACCCCGGGCAGCCGGTTATTTTAGCCCTGCCCGTTTGGGCAGGCCCCCTATCCTATAAATAGGGGGGAGGTGGTGCACCCAAGGCACGCTGACTCGGACCCAGGAACCTACTTGTTACAGGCTGTAGACTCGAATCCTGTGCCTTGCGGACTACCCCTCGCTCTGCTCTTATTATCCTTTTCCTTTCACTTGTAACCTAATTCTTCTTCAATCAAGGGAAAGCCCATCGCAAGAGAGGCGTTCAGGCCGCGACGGGCGAAGTCTGTTGTTGCCGTGGTTCACGGCCCTGCTCTTCTTCCAGCCCTCATCCGCTTAGTAGATCGCCACTCACAGTCTTCCTTATTCCCCGGTGTTCGAACCGTTAGCTGGTGGTGCTTGACCCCTCTGTGTTTTCGTGCATCAACAGTTAACACGCGGCCTTCAGATCCGAGTAGTGTTTTGAAATCAGCGGACGAAGATGTCAGACCCAGAGCCCGCTCCTCAGACCGCTCCAGCTCTTCAGAGGACTCTCTTTGGGACGCGATTGAGCAAGCTCGCCTTGAGGCCGAGCAATCCCGCCAGCAGACTGACCAGCGTCTCGACGCAATCAGCCAAGCTTTGCTCGCGCTTGCCCAGCGGCTTGCTCCTCAGATCGCAGCGGACCCAGCGGACTCGCCAGTCCGCCAGACCCCAGATCGCCGAACTCCGCTTCGGCAGTCGTCAGTAACTCCTCGGAACCCTGCTCAGTCCGCTGCCCCTCTGCGTCCTCAGGAGGAGCAGTTCGCTTTTAGGGAATTCTTCAGAGAAGCTTTCAGGGGCACTCCAGCCGGCCAGCTCCATTTTGCTGACCGCCAGTCCGCCGAGCCCGCGGACTCCCCGGCTCCAGTCCGCCCATTCTACCCCGCAGAGTTCGAAACCCCATCTCCCTTTGTCGACCGAATCCGATGGGAATCGGCCCCGAGCAACTTCAGGGAGCCTCGCATCCCCTTCTATTCAGGAGCGACAGATCCAGTTTCTCATCTCCAGGCATTTGAGGGGGCAGTTGCTTTGAGATGCCTCTCAGATGCAATTAAGTGTAAACTGCTGGTCACCACTCTCGAAGGACAAGCAGAGAGTGGTTCTATGAGCTGCCTTCGGGCACAATCTCTTCTTTTGTAGAGCTCCGTAGCCAGTTATTGCTGAGGTTTGCTACCTCAAGGAAGAGGAAGAATGGGCCAGCTGCCCTGTTTGAAATAAAGCAAAGGGATAATGAATCGGTGGCGCGATTCGTTGACCGCTTTCAAAGAGAGATCCAAGGGGTCAGGAGTGTAAACCCCGATTATTATAAGGTCGCCTTGAACCATGGCCTCCGGGAGGGCCCTCTGAAGTTTAAAGCAACGACCAAGGCACCTGAGACTTATCAGGAGTTGATCGCCATGGTCAACCGCTTCATAGAAGGAGAAAATGCCAATCCTACTTATGTCTCATCCCTGACAGCTAAGGCTGAAGGAAGGGATGCCTCCGCTTCTTCCTCTCGTGGCAAGCCCCCTCGCCCAGACTTCAGCCTCCGTCTCAGAGAGGCAGAAACTTCCGCAACAAGAAACCTTTCCAAGGCCATCAACAGTTTCATGAGAAGAGACTGCCGTTGGCCACCACTCCCGCCGTTCCATTGCAAGCTCTACCCATCCTCCAACAAGCAGCCTTGCCTGCTCCGATCCAATTTGATGAAAGCCCCATGGAGGATGTTGTAGATCTGGACCTTGACGAAGTCATCCAGATCCTGCAAAGGAGATCAGAAGAAAAGAGGCAAGAGCCTCAGAAAATGTGGAAGCCGAGAAATAACACACAATATTGCCAGTTCCACAAAGAAAAGGGCCATCTGACTGAGGACTGCAAGGCCCTTCACGCGCTGATAGATAATTTGCTTGCCGAGGGCAAGATTGACCTGGCCAAGAAGGATTCTCCTTCCTCTTCGAAGCCATCCACCTCGAAAGGCAAAGAGGTAGCTGATGCCTACCAAGAATGCGTGGATGTAGAGGACGAGGGCCGTCTGGGGCCGATCAACATCCCGGTGGAGTGCTTCGATGCAGATGATGAAGGGGTCCTGGGACGCCTCTTCTTCATCCATGGTGGAGCTGGGACCGAGTCCACTCGGAAATCTTCAATTTCAAGGATCACCCAGGCAGAGGTGGCCTCTTCTTCCGTTGCTCCTCCAAGAGAAGTCGTCACCTTTGGTCCAGAAGATCTATCTCAAACAGCCAATCCATTTGACGATGCAGTTGTAATCAAGGCTGTGCTTGGAGACTTCACGGTCGATAGAATTCTTGTTGACACAGGGAGTTCAGTCAACCTCCTGTTCAAGTCTACCTTTGAGGCCCTGAGGACTGGAAAGCCTCTGCTTTCCACTGAGGGGTCACTCTATGGTTTCTCAGGAGAGAGAAAGGAAGTAGAGGGCAGCGTCATCTTGCCTGTAAAGCTTGGAGGGGCAACTAAGCAGATACAGTTCATAGTGGTTGACGCCCCCAGCAGCTACCATGCCATATTCGGCAGGCCCTTGTTAAACAAGTATCAAGCGGTGGTTTCCACCTACCACCTCGCCATCAAGTTCTTTGCCGATGGAAGGATGTGCCGGGTCAGGAGTGACCCAAGAAGAGCAAGGGAGTGCTATGTCTGAACTGTCAACATGGTTGAAGCCAGCCCTTCCCTTGCTCCAATAGAAGCTGCAGAAGCCTCTTCCAGTTCAGAAATTGCTGCTGATGAAGGTGCTCACCTGGAACCTGCCCAGGTGACGCAAGGAGTCCCCATTGCTGAGGGGGAGGAGAGGAAGCTCTCCATCAACTCGGAGCTACCTGAAGATCAAAAAGCTGAGTTGATTTCCTGCTTGCTGAACAACCTGGATGTCTTCGCCTGGTCAGCAGAGGACATACCAGGGGTGGATCCTGATGTTGCTTGCCACCACTTGAACGTTGATCCCGGCTGCAAGCCCGTGCAACAAAAGAAGAGGGACATGGCTACAAAGCTTGCTGAACCAATAAGGGAGGAGGTCGCAAAGCTCCTCAAAGCGAATTTTATTAAAGAAATTCAATATCCTACCTGGATTTCTAATGTTGTAATGGTGAAGAAACCAGGAGGAAAGTGGCGAATGTGTGTAGATTTTACTAAACTTAATAAAGCATGCCCTAAAGATTGCTACCCCTTGCCTCGGATAGATTCTTTAGTTGATTCCGCGGTAGGGTACTCTTACATGAGTTTTTTAGATGTGTTTTATGGTTATCACCAGATAAGAATGCATAAGCCTGACGTTCCTCACACGTCATTCATAACTAATGATGGTTGTTATTGCTACCTTGTGATGCCATTTGGGCTTAAGAATGCCGGTGCAACCTACCAACGGATGATGGACCGTGTGTTTAACCATCAGAAGGGGAGGAACCTAGAAGTGTATGTAGACGATCTCTTGATTAAGAGTAAATCGTTTTCGCTGCACTTGTGAGACCTAGCAGAGACGTTCGCTACTCTGCGTAGGTATAAAATGAAGCTCAATCCTTTGAAATGTACGTTTGGGGCGAGTAAGGGGAAATTTCTTGGTCATCTCCTTACTCCGGAAGGACTTGCCCCCAAACCTGATAAAGTAAAAGCCATCCTTGACATGCCTACCCCTCGCTCACCTAAAGAAGTTAAGCAGTTAGGGGGGAGGATAGCAGGCCTTGCCATATTTCTCTCTCGGGTTGGAGATAGGAGTGCTCCATTCTTCAAAACTCTTCGAGGAGCCTCTAAGTTTGAGTGGACGGAAGAATGCTCCAAAGCTTTTGAGCAGTTGAAGATGCAATTAACCTCATCACCCCTGCTTCACAGTCCTCGGCTGTTGATGCACGAAAACGGACAGGGAGTCGGGCACCACCAGCTAACGGTTCGAACACCGGGGAATAAGGGAGGAAAGGAGAAGACTGTCGACCAATCGGTTACTAGAGGTCGCGGCTAAAGGACCGGAAAAGGGGGCCGCTGGCAGCGGCAACAGCAGAGTTCGCCCGCCGTGGCTTAAATGCCACTCTTGCGGCGGGCTTTCCTTTACTTAAAATAAGAAACAGTTACACGAAAGGGAAAAGAGGAAGCCGGCCGGACTACAAGCCGCAAAACACTAGACTTGAGACCGCAGCTCTTAACAGGCGAGCTCCTGGATCCCAGTCAGCGTGTCTTGGGGAGTGCACCCTCCCCCTATTTATAGGCTCGGGGGCCTGCCCAAACAGGCAGGGCTAAAGTTACCGGCTGCTCGGGGTACATGAGAACCGGGCAGAGGTGAGGGGAAGCGAAAGAGAGAGAAACAAGAAAGGAGGGAAGCCGCGCGACCTGGCGGATTCCTCCTGGCGAGCTGACGGCCTGGTCCTGGAGCCTTGTCGCTGAGCATGGGCGGCGTTGGCAGCGGCCTGACGTGGAGACCGCCCGGCTTGGGAGGCTTGGCGGCTTGAATTATCAGACCGTCCGGCTGGAAAATTGCGCGGGCAGGTCGCGGATTCCGGGCTTATCATAATCCCCGCACATTTTTAAGTTTCCAAAAAACTTCGAAAATGTATAACTAAGCCGGAGACCACGACTGCTTCATCGTCGTCTATAAAATCCCCTGACCCTTGACATTCCTCAGGATTCCTGCCAAGCCACGGGTCGTTACTCGCCACTTGCGGTCAGAATTTTGCAAGTCGGCACGATTTCACTGAAGATGGATGTAATGTCATCAATGTTAGCCCGCAACAAGAAACCGCCAGAAACGAAGCAGAGCCGGAGCCAGAACTCGGATGATTCTGCCCGTCAGACTGCCAAGAAGATTGGAAAGCCGGAGACATCAGCGGCTTCTGGACCTGAAAAGAGGCCGACAGAGATCGTCGGCGGACCATCGCAGGCCGTAGTAGATCCCATAGCGGTTTCGAAGGCTGCTCCACCACAAACCGGAATTGCCAAATCCTTCGACCTGACTTTCTCTCCATCAGGAGAACCACTCCTAAAAATCGGTGGGACGAAGGAGAAGAGTGTTGAATCTGGGAAACCGTCCGAATTGCAGGACAAGGTCGACGTAATCGTTGTGGATGACAATGAGCCGGAGAAGGCGCGGGAATCCGAGAGGACTTTTGTTGAACAGCGCAAGCGGACTGAAAAGGTGTTCGGCTCCCTGAAACGGCGGAAAGAAAGGAGCGAAACCCTTTAAGAAAGGATGAAGAGGAAGATGAGGAAGTTGCACGCCAGAAACCGGAATATTTCCGAAAAGACCGGCGCGGACAGTCTGCAACACAGGCCGCACGAGAAGGAGGTACCCGAGAACCCGCCCACACCGGATTACAAGCCGAGCGAACTGGAGGGTACACCTGCGGTTAGCGATTCGCTGAGCGAGCTCCTGAAGGGCATGGTGACTCTCCAGCAGCAAGACGCGCTATTGTCGACACCAGCGGCCTCTGAGGAGGCTGACCGCCCCGACATCCAGGTTATTGGGGAGAAGCCTGGCGAACCGGCTTCCGCGACTTCTGAAGGAGCCGAGAAATTGAAGCTTCGCGAGAAGATGGAGGAGATGAAGAAGCTGATCGCCGATAAGCCGGTGGTGACCGCACTTCCATTGCTGCAAGGTAAACACCGGGACGTTAGGCAAATTATTAAATTCTACAAGTCGCGGTCAAGGAAGAAGGGGGCGAATATTATATTAAATCCGCCGGCTAGCTTTTTCCTGACCACGGCTCAACTGAAAAGCCGAGCTAAGGAAACCGAGCAGCTATGGAAAGAAAAGCTGAAGAGGATAGATCCTGAGCGGCTCAGGCGGCCAGTGATTAAAATCCATACCGCGGCCTCTGGAGGAGATAAACATCAAACCGGCGGTCTTATCCTACCGATTTTCTTGCTAGAATGTCGCAACAATCCGGCTGAACCTGACTGCGGTCTTTCTTCTGCAGGTGTACCGGAGACCGAGATGAAACCGGGCGACTTGACCACATTTATATCTATGCTGCCTCCGCCAAGTGTTCGCCAGAAGGAGATGGCCGACTTCCAGAAGGAGGTCGGCACGCTGCAGGCGGATTTGAATGCGGCCACTGAAACCCTGCGGATTAAGGACGAAGAGAAGCGGGTTGCCCATGTGGCCGCGGAAAAAAGGATCCAAGAGCTGCAAACCACCCTGGAGCGAGAGACCACAAGGTTGCAAACTGCGCTTGAGCTGGAGACCGCGAGGTCGAAGACCGCGATGGAACAAGAGACTGCTAGGCTCCAGACCGCGATGGAAGAAGAAACGGCCAGGCTGCAGACCGCGATGAAGGAAGAGACCGCTAGGCTGCAGATCGCGATAGAAGCCGCTGAGGCGAAGATTGCTGAGATGCAGGTCGCCTTGGAGCAGGAAAGGACGCAGAAGTATTTACTGATGGTCGCGCGGCTGGAAGGAGACAGAGAAGAGATCCCTCATGCTGAAGGCGGCGAGAACCAAGACCTGCCGGCGGAGACCGGCGGAGAACAGCGGTCTGCTCTACCAAGTTCTGAAGAGTTGCCGGGTACTGGCCGCCCGGCCTCTGGAGAGACTTCAAACGCGCCGGAGGCCGCGGCGCCTAGACAGGTCGCAGTTCCAAGCGGGCTCGGGGGTCAGGGGATCCCAATGATCCCATTTGCGAGAGTAGAGCGCGACACTGCCCGAGTTCATCGGTCTCTGCACGCGCTTCACAATCTGGTTAGCCAGGTGTATGTTGCGATTGTTCAGACCGGTGAACAGGTCGCTCACATAGGACGAGATAGGCCGGAAGACGACAAGCGATCCTGAGCGACTTGAGTGAACCAAGCCACGCGGACATTTGAATATTATGTTGTAATATATATTTTTTCTCTGGATGTTGGACAATTTGATTGCTGTAAACTGTTGTATTTTATTATGCTGTGAACTGAATGCGGCTTATGCGGTTTGTATTTATAATCCACATGCCTGCTGCTTTGTTCTGAAAAATTTAAGTATAGGATAGTAGCCGCGCGATCTGGAAAACAGAACACCGGCTTGAATGGCTGATACCCACATGATTCGCCATAGAATTATTCTAAGTGCAGGTATATAGCCGTGCGGACTGACGGACTAAACTGCGGCTTGGTCATTAAGCTGATCTGTACTTCCAGCGGGCTTAGGCCGCGCGGCGTGGTGACTAGCCGCGATTTGACGTAGGGCACTCTACCTTCACGGATTTTCTATAAATAGAGCTGACCCCGGAGATTTCATCACAAACCAAGAAGGATGCGGGCTAAGTCAAAGTCATTGCGGTCTGACAAGGCCACTGCGGTTAGGACAGACGCGGCCTCCGCTTTCCATTCTGCAGATCACAAAGAATGCCGGCTTACCAAAGCCGAGCTGGAGGACTTTGTCGAGAAACACATGCAGGGAAGTCCGCTTTTCGCGCGGCTTCCACGACAGGACGAGCGAATTAACTCCTCCCACGCGAATCAGATCGCGGTCCCCATCGACCACTTTGACTGCGGCTTCAGCTTCCCGGACATGCTGGAGGCCGTAGCGGTCTTCGACCACTACGGAGTTGTGCCCGGACAACAACCCCCCAACTCGATAGCCGCCATATATAGCTTCACCTCCTACCTCAGGTCGGAAAGAGTTCGCTTCTCTATGAGGCTCTTTCGAGAATGCTTCTCGGTGCGGTCTATCCCGGACTCCGGGACAAAGATCTTCCGGGGGCACCTCTACTTCGGCTGCAGAGGGCTGAAGATAGTCAACTTGGCCAACAAGATCGCGAACTGGCCCGAGCGGTTTCTCATCTTCGAGGGAAACCTGGGGTTGCTGTCAGTCGACCCCCAGATCCGCGAAGAGGCCGCCTTTGGCAGCAGCGGCTTGGACGGCGTCGAGAAGGAGATCTACAACTTCTTCAAAGGCGAGCGGCTTGATGTAAACCACTACATCCCGCTGTTGCCGTCGCTAGTAGGAATAGAGGCGGAAGACAGTAAGCTCCAAGCCGGCCGAACTTATTTCTTAGCCGCGCGGCCTGAAATTTAACATTGCCTTTATCTTTGCAGCTGCTGTGGCGGTCCCGCTGAACAAGCCGCAAACTCCTGGCGGCTTGACCCTCACTCAAAGAGAGAAGAGAGCGAAGCGGGCCAAGACGGCGCGAGTTGCGGAGGAGGAGGAGTCGGGCTCCTCTGGAGAGTTCATGCTGCACGGAACGGGCAGCAGCCTGAAGGATGTTCACGGCAATCCGGCCTTGCGGTGGAGTCCGGACGGCAAGTCAGTGACGATCTCCACCGCCCTCCCCTACTGGGGAGCAGAAGAAGTAAGCCGCCACGCGAGAGCGGTTGGCGGCGCGCTGTATGGCAAGCGCAACTTGAGGGCGATGCGGCGAGTTCCTCGAGACGACCTGCCGCGGCTAGCCGCGCAAGTCGGGGCGAGGAGCTTCGTGGCAAGTCACTTCATGGGCCTTGCCTACAAGCAGCTGATGAAGGAGAATAGCGGCTTGAAGAGGCAGTTAGGCGAACAACAAGAAGAGAACAAGCAGCTAAAGGAAAAGGAGGCGGTAAGTCGTTACCAATACTCGTGCGGTTAGCATTATGTAACCGCACGACCTTACCTCTACTTTTGTTTTGCAGGAAATGTACAAGCCGGCCAACCCCATCTTCCAAGACCAAGTCTTCCCCCAACTCGTCCAAGGGATCGATGGAGCGCTTAACCGCCTCCGCGACCTTGGCGGCTTGGCCACCGGCTTCACCGACTTTACTTGCGCCGACATCTACCCCTTCTGAAGGAGCCGAGAAACTGAAGCTTCGCGAGAAGATGAAGGAGATGAAGAAGCTGATCGCCGATAAGCCGGTCGGAGACGTAGTGGAAGAGGTCGGCCAGGGAAGCCGGAGTGCACGTACATCGTCTGAGTCCTGCGGCCAAGAATATGAGACCGTGCGGCCAGACTCGACAACTTCTGGCGGTTCAGAGAGCTCGGCAACCAGCAGCGGGTACTCCCTATCGTCCGTCGATATCGGCGATAGCGGTGATTTGGATTCTCCTGCGATAAAGAAACTTAAACCGGGCGATTAGAAAATCTGTAACTTGTTTGTTGTATTTTGAACTTTTTGGAAATCGGCGGTATTGTTTTTGTAACCGCGCGATTAATACTCTGTAGTACTTAATGAAATAGAAATGAAGGCAATTTTACCTTTCTCTTTACTATATTTCACTTTTCTTACTTGATTAAGTCCGCGCGGTCTCAGTATAGCTTCCGATTTAAAATATAAGTATGTAAACCGGCTGAGTTTGCGCTGCGACCTCAACAAAGTTATCCGCAAGAGAGATATATTTCCCTGCGGTTTATACCGGAATGCACGCCGACAATAAGCCGAGCGGCTAACAAATTAAACCGCAATTTGCCTTAAAGAATTACTCAATGTTATCTGCTGGAAGAGCTGAATTGCCGCGGCTTGCTCATACATAAACCGTGACCGCTATGTCGCAGTCGGGAAACATCCATAACATTGAAGTATTAGATTGCGGCTAGGGCGAACTCTGAAACGAATTGCCCATTTGATTAAAGGAACAGGAATAGAGAAACAAGCTTCGGCTTCCGATAATACAGGCCGATATAGGCATATGGAAGCCGAGAATTTTTGTGACGACAGTTCGCTGATTAGCTAATATAATTAATACCATAAGTCGGCAGATCAAAGCCAGGAATTAAGTGCCAGACGCAGGTCGGCCGACTTCCTGTCCATATGAATAGTAAACTGGCAATTGACATATGAAAGCCAAATAAGATACTGAATAGCGGATAGGCGGACGTAAGTCGGCCGAGTTTCCAAATATATTAATAATAATCCGGCGGGTAGGCAAATAACTTAAGCCGGAATATGTAACCGGGCGGCCTGTGTAATACAACCTGTGCAGGCCGCTTAATAAAACCGCGAGGTAGCGGATAGGTTCGTGTTGTCCTGCAAAAATAGATGAAGACATGCACTTATGTGTCAATGTGGGCAGGTGCGTGTGGCAATGCTTTCCACACAAAGAACACATAAGCGGGATTGAAATTCTTAATATCCACGACCGATGTCAAGCAGGACATGTACGCAACGTCTGCGACTGAAGTCAAGCGGAACAAGTACGCAATGTCTGCGACGAAGGTCAAGCGGGACAAGTACGTAATTTCTGTCTGTGACTGAAGTCATGCGTGACGGGTACGCAATGTCTGCGACTGAAGGCCAAGCGGAATTTCCACTACACATCTGCGACTGAAGTCAAGCGGGATGTGGAGGGCTTAAGAATTCAAAAGGGGGCCCTTGCCCCTACATGCATGCATATTGGCATAAAAAGCAAAGCTAAAAATAAGCTTCAAATGAAAAAATAACATTTGCATGATTTTAAGGAAGTGGCAAAGGATATATGTCTGTAGTTTTAGCACGCCTCATTAATACCGATTGTGAAGGGGACGTTATATACTATTCTGAACATAAGCACTTTTCATTATAGAAAGAAAGAGGAATCACTGCTTGAACCATTGAGCAATAAATGGAAGATTGCCTTAGAGAGTCACTAAATGACATATTCTTGCAGCTTTCCAGCTCTTACAAGTTGATTAGCCAATTCCCTGAGAGCTATGCAATCTTCTGCTAGATGACCAATATCTTTATGATACTTGCAAAAAAGCTCCTCGTGCCGATACTTGATTTTCGATTTCATACGCCGAGGCTTCTTGAACTCAGGCATTCCCTGAACGATTATCAAAAGATCTTCCATAGGAATTTTGAACTTAACATACTTACCTGAACCTTTTTCACCCTTTGGAGTTTTATCCTGGAGAAAAGGAGGAGACTTGCAATATTCCACTTGTGAAACATCTTGGGAGGAAATAGATTGCTGTTGACCAGAATACCCTTGAGATTGTTTAGCCATTTGATTCAGAAACAAAACATAACCTTTATTTGCCTCTTCGCCTATTATGAATGTATTAACTATATCAATAAGATCTCCGTAGCTTTTGACATACTTTGTGATGAGCTTGAATTTCAATGGGGCTTCTTGAAGTGCATTTATGAAAGCATGCAAGTAATAGTCTTGATGGACGCTACAAATATCTAAAACCTCCTTTTGAAACCGATCAACAAAATCTGGAATAGACTTGTCAATTCCTTGCTTGATTCGGAAGAGAGCTCCAACGTCTCTTTTCCGCTTCCTGTAAATAGTGAATCCAGAAATAAATTGACTTCGAAGATCCTTAAAGCTGGTTACTGATCGAGGTGGGAGGCTATAAAACCATTCTCTTGCAACATTGCCAAAAGACATAACAAAGAGTTTGCATTTTACTCCATTTGACACTTTTCTCGGTGAAATAGCTGATTCAAAAGCTTGCAAATGAGAAAACGGATCATCACACCCAGAATACTCCGGGAGACGCGGTACTCTGAAGTCATCGGAGACAGTATCCCACTGAATTCGATTAATGAACGGAGAAGGGGCCTCTTCTTCTTCCTTACAAAGAGGTTCATTTGCAACAGATTCTAGTCCACGCTCAACACTGTTTGCAAAAATTTCTTCATGAGTGTCCACAAACTCACTATCCAGATACGAACAATCCTGCACTTCTGAGAGATCTGTAGTCACTGAGATGCGGCTCGATTTATCCTGACCCTTTGCAGGATTCATCCTGAAAAGAGAGAATTAGCCGAACTTTTTCAAGAGAGCGCAGAATAGCGGCGGCTTGACGGGCGGCTAAACGGTGCAACAAGCTGACAAGAAGACCGAGAAGAAAACCAAGCGGGTAGAACGCCAGGTTCTACAGCGCTAGAGGCGGGCTGAAAACCTTAGCCGGCGAAGTCGCGGCTTGCTCGACAGGCCGCCGAACTCTAGAGGATAGAGCGGTCTAATTAGCTAGACCGCTGATTTCATCGATTAGCCGAGATCTGAAGGCCGCGTGTTAACTGTTGATGCACGAAAACGGACAGGGAGTCGGGCACCACCAGCTAACGGTTCGAACACCGGGGAATAGGGGAGGAAAGGAGAAGACTGTCGACCAATCGGTTACTAGCGTTCGCGGCTAAAGGACCGGAAAAGGGGGCCGCTGTCAGCGGCAACAGCATAGTTCGCCCGCCGCGGCTTAAATGCCACTCTTGCGGCGGGCTTTCCTTTACTTAAAATAAGAAACAGTTACACGAAAGGGAAAAGAGGAAGCTGGCCGGACTACAAGCCGCAAAACACTAGACTTGAGACCGCAGCTCTTAACAGGCGAGCTCCTGGATCCCAGTCAGCGTGTCTTGGGGAGTGCACCCTCCCCTTATTTATAGGCTCGGGGGCCTGCCCAAACGGGCAGGGCTAAAGTTACCGGCTGCCCGGGGTACAGGAGAACCGGGCAGAGGTGAGGGGAAGCGAAAGAGAGAGAAACAAGAAAGGAGGGAAGCCGCGCGGCCTGGCGGATTCCTCCTGGCGAGCTGACGGCCTGGTCCTGGAGCCTTGTCGCTGAGCATGGGCGGCGTTGGCAGCGGCCTGACGTGGAGACCTCCCGGCTTGGGAGGCTTGGCGGCTTGAATTATCAGACCGCCCGGCTGGAAAATTGCGCTGGCAGGTCGCGGATTCCGGGCTTATCATAATCCCCGCACATTTTTAAGTTTCCAAAAAACTTCGAAAATGTATAACTAAGCCGGAGACCGCGACTGCTTCATCGTCGTCTATAAAATCCCCTGACCCTTGACATTCCTCAGGATTCCTGCCAAGCCACGGGTCGTTACTCGCCACTTGCGGTCAGAATTTTGCAAGTCGGCACGATTTCTCTGAAGATGGATGTAATGTCATCAATGTTAGCCCGCAACAAGAAACCGCCAGAAACGAAGCAGAGCCGGAGCCAGAACTCGGATAATTCTGCCCGTCAGACTGCCAAGAAGATTGGGAAGCCGGAGACATCAGCGGCTTCTGGACCTGAAAAGAGGCCGACAGAGATCGTCGGCGGACCATCGCAGGCCGCAGTAGATCCCATAGCGGTTTCGAAGGCTGCTCCACCACAAACCGGAATTGCCAAATCCTTCGACCTGACTTTCTCTCCATCAGGAGAACCACTCCTAAAAATCGGTGGGACGGAGGAGAAGAGTGTTGAATCTGGGAAACCGTTCGAATTGCAGGACAAGGTCGACGTAATCGTTGTGGATGACAACGAGCCGGAGAAGGCGCGGGAATCCGAGCGGACTTTGGTTGAACAGCGCAAGCGGACTGAAAAGGTGTTCGGCTCCCTGAAACGGCGGAAAGAAATGAGCGAAACCCTTGAAGAAAGGATGAAGAGGAAGTTGCACGCCAGAAACCGGAATATTTCCGAAAAGACTGGCGCGGACAGTCTACAACACAGGCCGCACGAGAAGGAGGTACCCGAGAACCCGCCCACACCGGATTACAAGCCGAGCGAACTGGAGGGTACACCTGCGGTTAGCGATTCGCTGAGCGAGCTCCTGAAGGGCATGGAGACTCTCCAGCAGCAAGACGCGCTATTGTCGACACCAGCGGCCTCTGAGGAGGTTGACCGCCCCGACATCCAGGTTATTGGGGAGAAGCCTGGCGAACCGGCTTCCGCGGCTTCTGAAGGAGCCGAGAAACTAAAGCTTCGCGAGAAGATGGAGGAGATGAAGAAGCTGATCGCCGATAAGCCGGTGGTGACCGCACTTCCATTGCTGCAAGGTAAACACTGGGACGTTCGGCGAATTATTAAATTCTACAAGTCGCGGTCAAGGAAGAAGGGGGCGAATATTATATTAAATCTGCCGGCCAGCTTTTTCCTGACCACGGCTCAACTGAAAAGCCGAGCTAAGGAAACCGAGCGGCTATGGAAAGAAAAGCTGAAGAGGATAGATCCTGAGCGGCTCAGGCGGCCAGTGATTAAAATCCATACCGCGGCCTCTGGAGGAGATAAACATCAAATCGGCGGTCTTATCCTACCGATTTTCTTGCAAGAATGTCGCAACAATCCGGCTGAACCTGACTGCGGTCTTTCTTCTGCAGGTGTACCGGAGACCGCGATGAAACCGGGCGACTTGACCACATTTATATCTATGCTGCCTCCGCCAAGTGTTCGCCAGAAGGAGATGGGCGACTTCCAGAAGGATGTCGGCATGCTGCAGGCGGCTTTGAATGCGGCCACCGAAACCCTGCGGATTAAGGACGAAGAGAAGCGGGTTGCCCAGGTGGCCGCGGAAAAAAGGATCCAAGAGCTGCAAACCACCCTGGAGCAAGAGACCACAAGGTTGCAAACTGCGCTTGAGCTGGAGACCGCGAGGTCGAAGACCGCGATGGAACAAGAGACTGCTAATCTCCAGACCGCGATGGAAGAAGAAACGGCCAGGCTGCAGACCGCGATGGAGGAAGAGACCGCCAGGCTGCAGATCGTGATGGAAGTCGCTGAGGAGAAGATTGCTGAGATGCAGGTCGCCTTGGAGCAGGAAAGGACGGAGAAGTATTTGCTGATGGCTGCGCGGCTGGAAGGAGACAGAGAAGAGATCCCTCATGCTGAAGGCGGCGAGAACTAAGACCTGCCGGCGGAGACCGGCGGAGAACAGCGGCCTGCTCTACCAACATCTGAAGAGTTGTCGGGTACAGGCCGCCCGGCCTCTGGCGAGACTTCAAACCCGCCGGAGGCCGCGGCGCCTAGACAGGTCGCAGTTCCAAGCGGGCTCGGGGGTCAGGGGATCCCAATGATCCCATTTGCGAGAGTAGAGTGCGACACTGCGCGAGTTCATCAGTCTCTGCACGCGCTTCACAATCTGGTTAGCCAGGTGTACGTTGCGATTATTCAGACCGGTGAACAGGTCGCTCACATAGGACGAGACAGGCCGGAAGACGACAAGCGATCCTGAGCGACTTGAGTGAACCAAGCCGCGCGGACATTTGAATATTATGTTGTAATATATATTTTTTCTCTAGATGTTGGACAATTTGATTGCTGTAAACTGTTGTATTTTATTATGCTGCGAACTGAATGCGGCTTATGCGGTTTGTATTTATAATCCACATGCCTGCTGCTTTGTTCTGAAAAATTTAAGTATAGGATAGTAGCCGCGCGGTCTGGCGAACAGAACGCCGGCTTGAATGGTTGATACCCACATGATTCGCCATAGAATTATTCTAAGTGTAGGTATATAGCCGTGCGGACTGACGGACTAAACTGCGGCTTGGTCATTAAGCTGATCTGTACTTCCAGCGGGCTTAGGCCGCGCGGCGTCGCGACTAGCCGCGATTTGACGTCGGGCACTGTACCTTCACGGATTTTCTATAAATAGAGCTGACCCCGGAGATTTCATCACAAACCAAGAAGGATGCGGGCTAAGTATAAGTCGTTGCAGTCTGATAAGGCCACTGCGGTTTGGACAGACGCGGCCTCCGCTTTCCATTCTGCAGATCACAAAAAATACCGGCTTACCAAAGCCGAGCTGGAGGACTTTGTCGAGAAACACATGCAGGGAAGTCCGTTGGTCGCGCGGCTTCCACGAGAGGACGAGCGAATTAACTCCTCCCACGCGAATCAGATCGCGGTCCCCATCGACCACTTTGACTGCGGCTTCAGTTTCCCGGTCATGCTGGAGGCCGTAGCGGTCTTCGACCACTACGGAGTTGTGCCCGGACAACTACCCCCCAACTCGAGAGCCGCCATATATAGCTTCATCTCCTACCTCAGGTCGGAAAGAGTCCGCTTCTCTATGAGGCTCTTCCGAGAATGCTTCTCGATGCGGTCTATCCCGGACTCTGGGACAAAGATCTTCCGGGGGCACCTCTACTTCGGCTGCAGAGGGCTGAAGATAGTCAACTTGGCCAACAAGATCGCAAACTGGCCCGAGCGGTTTCTCATCTTCGAGGGAAACCTGGGGTTGCTGCAAGTCGACCCCCAGATCCGCGAAGAGGCCTCCTTTGGCAGCAGCGGCTTGGACGGCGTCGAGAAGGAGATCTACAACTTCTTCAAAGGCGAGCGGCTTGATGTAAACCACTACATCCCGCTGTTGCCGTCGCTAGTGGGAATAGAGGCGGAAGACAGTAAGCTCCAAGCCGGCCGAACTTATTTCTTAGCCGCGCGGCCTGAAATTTAACATTGCCTTTATCTTTACAGCTGCTGTGGCGGTCCTGCTGAACAAGCCGCAAAATCCTTGCGGCTTGACCCTCACTCAAAGAGAGAAGAGTGCGAAGCGGGCCAAGCCGGCGCGAGTTGCGGAGGAGGAGGAGTCGGGCTCCTCTGGAGAGTTCATGCTGCACGGAACGGGCAGCAGCCTAAAGGATGTTCAAGGCGATCCGGCCTTGCAGTGGAGTCCGGACGGCAAGTCATTGACGATCTCCACCGCCCTCTCCTACTGGGGAGCAGAAGAAGTAAGCCGCCACGCGAGCGCGGTTGGCGGCGCGCTGTATGGCAAGCGCAACTTGAGGGCGATGCGGCGAGTTCTTCCAGACGACCTGCCGCGGCTAGCCGCGCAAGTCGGGGCGAGGAGCTTCGTGGCAAGTCACTTCATGGGCCTTACCTACAAGTAGCTGATGAAGGAGAATAGCGGCCTGAAGAGGCAGTTAGGCGAACAACAAGAAGAGAACAAGCAGCTAAAGGAAAAGGAGGCGGTAAGTCGTTACCAATACTCGTGTGGTTAGCATTATGTAACTGCGCGACCTTACCTCTACTTTTGTTTTGCAGGAAATGTACAAGCTAGCCAACCCCATCTTCCAAGACCAAGTCTTCCCCCAACTCGTCCAAGGGATCGATGGAGCGCTTAACCGCCTCCGCGACCTTGGCGGCTTGGCCACCGGCTTCACCGACTTTACTTGCGCCGACATCTACCCCTCCCTGAAAGAGCAGGTGGCCGACGTCTACAGGTCGATCAAGGTCAAGGACAAGGTCAGGGAAGAAGTCGGCGAGGTGGTCGGAGACGTCGTGGAAGAGGTCGGCCAGGGAAGCCGGAGTGCATGTACATCGTCTGAGTCCTGCGGCCAAGAATCTGAGACCGCGCGGCCAGACTCGACAACTTTTGGCGGTTCAGAGAGCTCGGCAACCACCAGCGGGTACTCCCTATCGTCCGTCGATATCGGCGATAGCGGTGATTTGGATTCTCCTGCAACAAAGAAACTTAAACCGTGCGATTAGAAAATCTGTAACTTGTTTGTTGTATTTTGAACTTTTTGGAAATCGGCGGTATTGTTTTTGTAACCGCGCGATTAATACTTTGTAGTACTTAATGAAATAGAAATGAAGGCAATTTTACCTTTCTCTTTACTATATTTCACTTTTCTTACTTGATTAAGTCCGCGCGGTCTCAGTATAGCTTCCGATTTAAAATATAAGTATGTAAACCGGCTGAGTTTGCGCTGCGACCTCAACAAAGTTATCCGCAAGAGAGATATATTTCCCCGCGGTTTATACCGGAATGCACGCCGACAATAAGCCGAGCGGCTAACAAATTAAACCACAATTTGCCTTAAAGAATTACTCAATGTTATCTGCTGGAAGAGCTGAATTGCCGCGGCTTGCTCATACATAAACCGTGACCGCTATGTCGCAGTCGACAAACATCCATAACATTGAAGTATTAGATTGCGGCTAGGGCGAACTCTGAAACGAATTGCCCATTTGATTAAAGGAACAGGAATAGAGAAACAAGCTTCGGCTTCCGATAATACAGGCCGATATAGGCATATGGAAGCCGAGAATTTTTGTGATGACAGTTCGCTGATTAGCTAATATAATTAATACCATAAGTCGGCAGATCAAAGCCAGGAATTAAGTGCCAGACACAGGTCGGCCGACTTCCTGTCCATATGAATAATAAACCGGCAATTGACATATGAAAGCCAAATAAGATACTGAATAGCGGATAGGCGGGCGTAAGTCGGTCGAGTTCCCAAATATATTAATAATAATCCGGCGGGTAGGCAAATAACTTAAGCCGGAATATGTAACTGGGCGGCCTGTGTAATACAACATGTGCAGGCCGCTTAATAAAACTGCGAGGTAGCGGATAGGCTCGTGTTGTCCTGCAAAAATAGATGAAGACATGCACTTATGTATCAATGTGGGCAGGTGCGTGTGGCAGTGCTTTCCACACAAAGAACACATAAGCGGGATTGAAATTCTTAATATCCACGACCGATGTCAAGCGGGACAAGTACGCAATGTCTGCGACTGAAGTCAAGCGGAACAAGTACGCAATGTCTGCGACGAAGGTCAAGCGGGACAAGTACGTAATGTCAGTCTGTGACTGAAGTCATGCGTGACAGGTACGCAATGTCTGCGACTGAAGGCCAAGCGGAATTTCCACTACACATCTGCGACTGAAGTCAAGCGGGATGTGGAGGGCTTAAGAATTCAAAAGGGGGCCCTTGCCCCTACATGCATGCATATTGGCATAAAAAGCAAAGCTAAAAATAAGCTTCAAATGAAAAAATAACATTTGCATGATTTTAAGGAAGTGGCAAAGGATATATGTCTGTAGTTTTAGCACGCCTCATTAATACCGATTGTGAAGGGGACGTTATATACTATTCTGAACATAAGCACTTTTCATTATAGAAAGAAAGAGGAATCACTGCTTGAACCATTGAGCAAGAAATGGAAGATTGCCTTAGAGAGTCACTAAATGACATATTCTTGCAGCTTTCCAGCTCTTACAAGTTGATTAGCCAATTCCCTGAGAGCTATGCAATCTTCTGCTAGATGACCAATATCTTTATGATACTTGCAAAAAAGCTCCTCGTGCCGATACTTGATTTTTGATTTCATACGCCGAGGCTTCTTGAACTCAGGCATTCCCTGAATGATTATCAAAAGATCTTCCATAGGAATTTTGAACTTAACATACTTACCTGAACCTTTTTCACCCTTTGGAGTTTTATCCTGGAGAAAAGGAGGAGACT
Organism: Platanthera guangdongensis; assembly: GCA_039583875.1. NCBI lineage: Eukaryota > Viridiplantae > Streptophyta > Magnoliopsida > Asparagales > Orchidaceae > Platanthera > Platanthera guangdongensis. The sequence goes on along the minus strand of CM077166.1, from coordinate 101,925,260 downwards.
TGCAATATTCCACTTGTGAAACATCTTGGGAGGAAATAGATTGTTGTTGACCAGAATTCCCTTGAGATTGTTTAGCCATTTGATTCAGAAACAAAACATAACCTTTATTTGCCTCTTCGCCTATTATGAATGTATTAACTATATCAATAAGATCTCCGTAGCTTTTGGCATAATTTGTGGTGAGCTTGAATTTCAATGGGTCTTCTTGAAGTGCATTTATGAAAGCATGCAAGTAATAGTCTTGATTGACGCTACAAATATCTAAACCTCCTTTTGAAACCGATCAACAAAATCTGGATTAGACTCGTCAATTCCTTGCTTGATTCGGAAGAGAGCTCCAACGTCTCTTTTCCGCTTCCTGTAAATAGTGAATCTAGAAATAAATTGACTTCGAAGATCCTTAAAGCTGGTTACTGATCGAGGTGGGAGGCTATAAAACCATTCTCTTGCAACATTGCCAAAAGACATAACAAAGAGTTTGCATTTTACTCCATTTGACACTTTTCTCAGTGAAATAGCTGATTCAAAAGCTTGCAAATGAGAAAACGGATCATCACACCCAGAATACTCCGGGAGACGCGGTACTCTGAAGTCATCGGAGACAGTATCCCACTGAATTCGATTAATGAATGGAGAAGGGGCCTCTTCTTCTTCCTTATAAAGAGGTTCATTTGCAACAGATTCTAGTCCACGCTCAACACTGTTTGCAAAAATTTCTTCATGAGTGTCCACAAACTCACTATCCAGATACGAACAATCCTGCACTTCTGAGAGATCTGTAGTCACTGAGATGCGGCTCGATTTATCCTGACCCTTTGCAGGATTCATCCTGAAAAGAGAGAATTAGCCGAACTTTTTCAAGAGACCGCAGAATAGCGGCGGCTTGACGGGCGGCTAAATGGTGCAACAAGCTGACAAGAAGACCGAGAAGAAAACCGAGCGGGTAGAACGCCAGGTTCTTCAGCGCTAGAGGCGGGCTGAAAACCTTAGCCGGCGAAGTCGCGGCTTGCTCGACAGGTCGCCGAACTCTAGAGGATAGAGCGGTCTAATTAGCTAGACCGCTGATTTCATCGATTAACCGAGATCTGAAGGCCGCGTGTTAACTGTTGATGCACAAAAACGGACAGGGAGTCGGGCACCACCAGCTAACGGTTCGAACACCGGGGAATAGGGGAGGAAAGGAGAAGACTGTCGACTAATCGGTTACTAGCGTTCGCGTCTAAAGGACCGGAAAAGGGGGCCGCTGGCAGCGGCAACAACAGAGTTCGCCCGCCGCGGCTTAAATGCCACTCTTGCGGCGGGCTTTCCATTACTTAAAATAAGAAACAGTTACACGAAAGGGAAAAGAGGAAGCTGGCCGGACTACAAGCCGCAAAACACTAGACTTGACACCGCAACTCTTAACAGGCGAGCTCCTGGATCCCAGTCAGCGTGTCTTGGGGAGTGCACCCTCCCCCTATTTATATGCTCGGGGGCCTGCCCAAACGGGCAGGGCTAAAGTTACCGGCTGCCCGGGGTACAGGAGAACCGGGCAGAGGTGAGGGGAAGCGAAAGAGAGAGAAACAAGAAAGGAGGGAAGCCGCGCGGCCTGGCGGATTCCTCCTGGAGAGCTGACGGCCTTGTCCTGGAGCCTTGTCGCTGAGCATGTGCGGCGTTGGCAGCGGCCTGACGTGGAGACCGCCCGGCTTGGGAGGCTTGGCGGCTTGAATTATCAGACCGCCCGGCTGGAAAATTGCGCGGGCAGGTCGCGGATTCCGGGCTTATCATAATCCCCGCACATTTTTAAGTTTCCAAAAAACTTCGAAAATGTATAACTAAGCCGGAGACCGCGACTGCTTCATCGTCGTCTATAAAATCCACTGACCCTTGACATTCCTCAGGATTCCTGGCAAGCCACGGGTCGTTACTCGCCACTTGCGGTCAGAATTTTGCAAGTCGGCACGATTTCTCTGAAGATGGATGTAATGTCATCAATGTTAGCCCGCAACAAGAAACCGCCAGAAACGAAGCAGAGCCGGAGCCAGAACTCGGATGATTCTGCCCGTCAGACTGCCAAGAAGATTGGGAAGCCGGAGACATCAGCGGCTTCTGGACCTGAAAAGAGGCCGACAGAGATCGTCGGCGGACCATCGCAGGCCGCAGTAGATCCCATAGTGGTTTCGAAGGCTGCTCCACCACAAACCGGAATTGCCAAATCCTTCGACCTGACTTTCTCTCCATCAGGAGAACCACTCCTAAAAATCGGTGGGACGGAGGAGAAGAGTGTTGAATCTGGGAAACCGTCTGAATTGCAGGACAAGGTCGACGTAATAGTTGTGGATGACAATGAGCCGGAGAAGGTGCGGGAATCCGAGCGGACTTTGGTTGAACAGCGCAAGCGGACTGAAAAGGTGTTCGGCTCCCTGAAACGGCGGAAAGAAAGGAGCGAAACCCTTGAAGAAAGGATGAAGAGGAAGATGAGGAAGTTGCACACCAGAAACCGGAATATTTCCGAAAAGACCGGCGCGGACAGTCTGCAACACAGGCCGCACGAGAAGGAGGTACCCGAGAACCCGCCCACACCGGATTACAAGCCGAGCGAACTGGAGGGTACACCTGCGGTTAGCGATTCGCTGAGCGAGCTCCTGGAGGGCATGAAGACTCTCCAGCAGCAAGACGCGCTATTGTCGACACCAGCGGCCTCTGAGGAGGTTGACCGCCCCGACATCCAGGTTATTGGGGAGAAGCCTGGCGAACCGGCTTCCGCGGCTTCTGAAGGAGCCGAGAAACTGAAGCTTCGCGAGAAGATGGAGGAGATGAAGAAGCTGATCGCCGATAAGCCGGTGGTGACCGCACTTCCATTGCTGCAAGGTAAACACCGGGACGTTAGGCGAATTATTAAATTCTACAAGTCGCGGTCAAGGAAGAAGGGGGCGAATATTATATTAAATCTGCCGGCCAGCTTTTTCCTGACCACGGCTCAACTGAAAAGCCGAGCTAAGGAAACCGAGCGGCTATGGAAAGAAAAGCTGAAGAGGATAGATCCTCAGCGGCTCAGGCGGCCAGTGATTAAAATCCATACCGCGGCCTCTAGAGGAGATAAACATCAAACCGACGGTCTTATCCTACCGATTTTCTTGCTAGAATGTCGCAACAATCCGGCTGAACCTGACTGCGGTCTTTCTTCTGCAGGTGTACCGGAGACCGCGATGAAACCGGGCGACTTGACCACATTTATATCTATGCTGCCCGCCAAGTGTTCGCCAGAAGGAGATGGGTGACTTCCAGAAGGAGGTCGGCACGCTGCAGGCGGCTTTGAATGCGGCCACAGAAACCCTGCGAATTAAGGACGAAGAGAAGCGGGTTGCCTAGGTGGCCGCGGAAAAAAGGATCCAAGTGCTGCAAACCACCCTGGAGCGAGAGACCACAAGGTTGCAAACTGCGCTTGAGCTGGAGACCGTGAGGTCGAAGACCGCGATGGAACAAGAGACTGCTAGGCTCCAGACCGCGATGGAAGAAGAAACGGCCAGGCTGCAGACCGCGATGAAGGAAGAGACCGCCAGGCTGCAGATCGCGATGGAAGCCGCTGAGGCGAAGATTGCTGAGATGCAGGTCGCCTTGGAGCAGGAAAGGACGGAGAAGTATTTGCTGATGGTCGCGCCGCTGGAAGGAGACAGAGAAGAGATCCCTCATGCTGAAGGCGGCGAGAACCAAGACCTGCCGGCGGAGACCGGCGGAGAACAGCGGCCTGCTCTACCAACTTCTGAAGAGTTGCCGGGTACTGGCCGCCCGGCCTCTGGCGAGACTTCAAACCCGCCGGAGGCCGCGGCGCCTAGACAGGTCGCAGTTCCAAGTGGGCTCGGGGGGTCAGGGGATCCCAATGATCCCATTTGCGAGAGTAGAGCGCGACACTGCGCGAGTTCATCGGTCTCTGCACGCGCTTCATAATCTGGTTAGCCAGGTGTACGTTGCGATTGTTCAGACCGGTGAACAGGTCGCTCACATAGGACGAGACAGGCCGGAAGACGACAAGCGATCCAGAGCGACTTGAGTGAACCAAGCCGCGCGGACATTTGAATATTATGTTGTAATATATATTTTTTCTCTGGATGTTGGACAATTTGATTGATGTAAACTGTTGTATTTTATTATGCTGCGAACTGAATGCGGCTTATGCGGTTTGTATTTATAATCCACATGCCTGCTGCTTTGTTCTGAAAAATTTAAGTATAGGATAGTAGCCGCGCGGTCTGGCGAACAGAACGCCGGCTTGAATGGTTGATACCCACATGATTCGCCATAGAATTATTCTAAGTGCAGGTATACAGCCGTGCGGACTGACGGACTAAACTGCGGCTTGGTCATTAAGCTGATCTGTACTTCCAGCGGGCTTAGGCCGCGCGGCGTGGCGACTAGCCGCGATTTGACGTCGGGCACTGTACCTTCACGGATTTTCTATAAATAGAGCTGCCCCCGGAGATTTCATCACAAACCAAGAAGGATGCGGGCTAAGTCGAAGTCGTTGCGGTCTGACAAGGCCACTGCGGTTAGGACAGACGCGGCCTCCGCTTTCCATTCTGCAGATCACAAAGAATGCCGGCTTACCAAAGCCGAGCTGGAGGACTTTGTCGAGAAACACATGCAGGGAAGTCCGTTGGTCGCGCGGCTTCCACGACAGGACGAGCGAATTTACTCCTCCCACGCGAATCAGATCGCGGTCCCCATCGACCACTTTGACTGCGTCTTCAGCTTCCCGATCATGCTGGAGGCCGTAGCGGTCTTCGACCACTATGGAGTTGTGCCCGGACAACTACCCCCCAACTCGATAGCCGCCATATATAGCTTCATCTCCTACCTCAGGTCGGAAAGAGTCCGCTTCTCTATGAGGCTCTTCCGAGAATGCTTCTCGGTGCGGTCTATCCCGGACTCCGGGACAAAGATCTTCCGGGGGCACCTCTACTTCAGCGGCAGAGGGCTAAAGATAGTCAACTTGGCCAACAAGATCGCGAACTGGCCCGAGTGGTTTCTCATCTTCGAGGGAAACCTGAGGTTGCTGCCAGTCGACCCCCAGATCCGCGAAGAGGCCGCCTTTGGCAGCAGCGGCTTGGACGACGTCGAGAAGGAGATCTACAACTTCTTCAAAGGCGAGCGGCTTGATGTAAACCACTACATCCCGCTGTTGTCGTCGCTAGTAGGAATAGAGGCGGAAGACAGTAAGCTCCAAGCCGGCCGACCTGATATCTTAGCCGCGCGGCCTGAAATTTAACATCGCCTTTATATTTGCAGCTGCTGTGGCGGTCCCGCTGAACAAGCCGCAAACTCCTGGTGGCTTGACCCTCACTCAAAGAGAGAAGAGAGCGAAGCGGGCCAAGCCGGCGCGAGTTGCGGAGGAGGAGGAGTCGGGCTCCTCTGGAGAGTTCATGCTGTACGGAACGGGCAGCAGCCTGAAGGATGTTCACGGCGATCCGGCCTTGCGGTGGAGTCCGGACGGCAAGTCAGTGACGATCTCCACCGCCCTCCCCTACTGGGGAGCAGAAGAAGTAAGCAGCCACGCGAGCGCGGTTGGCGGCGCGCTGTATGACAAGCGCAACTTGAGGGCGATGCGGCGAGTTCCTCCAGACGACCTGCCGCGGCTAGCCGCGCAAGTCGGGGCGAGGAGCTTCGTGGCAAGTTCACTTCATGGGCCTTGCCTACAAGCAGCTGATGAAGGAGAATAGCGGCCTGAAGAGGCAGTTAGGCGAACAACAAGAAGAGAACAAGCAGCTAAAGGAAAAGGAGGCGGTAAGTCGTTACCAATACTCGTGCGGTTAGCATTATGTTACCGCACGACCTTACCTCTACTTTTGTTTTGCAGGAAATGTACAAGCCGGCCAACCCCATCTTCCAAGACCAAGTCTTCCCCCAACTCGTCCAAGGGATCGATGGAGCGCTTAACCGCCTCCGAGACCTTGGCAGCTTGGCCACCGGCTTCACCGACTTTACTTGCGCCGACATCTACCCCTCCCTGAAAGAGCAGGTGGCCGACGTCTACAGGTCGATCAAGGGCAAGGACAAGGTCGGGGAAGAAGTCGGCGAGGTGGTCGGAGACGTCGTGGAAGAGGTCGGCCAGGGAAGCCGGAGTGCACGTACATCGTCTGAGTCCTGCGGCCAAGAATCTGAGACCGCGCGGCCAGACTCGACAACTTCTGGCGGTTCAGAGAGCTCGGCAACCAGCAGCGGGTACTCCCTTTCGTCCGTCGATATCAGCGATAGCGGTGATTTGGATTCTCCTGCGACAAAGAAACTTAAACCGGGCGATTAGAAAATCTGTAACTTGTTTGTTGTATTTTGAACTTTTTGGAAATCGGCGGTATTGTTTTTGTAACCGCGCGATTAATACTTTGTAGTACTTAATGAAATAGAAATGAAGGCAATTTTACCTTTCTCTTTACTATATTTCACTTTTCTTACTTGATTAAGTCCGCGCGGTCTCAGTATAGCTTCCGATTTAAAATATAAGTATGTAAACCGGCTGAGTTTGCGCTGCGACCTCAACAAAGTTATCCGCAAGAGAGATATATTTCCCCGCGGTTTATACCGGAATGCACGCCGACAATAAGCCGAGCGGCTAACAAATTAAACCGCAATTTGCCTTAAAGAATTACTCAATGTTATCTGCTGGAAGAGCTGAATTGCCGCGGCTTGCTCATACATAAACCGTGACCGCTATGTCGCAGTCGGCAAACATCCATAACATTGAAGTATTAGATTGCGGCTAGGGCGAACTCTGAAATGAATTGCCCATTTGATTAAAGGAACAGGAATAGAGAAACAAGCTTCGGCTTCCGATAATACAGGCCGATATAGGCATATGGAAGCCGAGAATTTTTGTGACGACAGTTCGCTGATTAGCTAATATAATTAATACCATAAGTCTGCAGATCAAAGCCAGGAATTAAGTGCCAGACGCAGGTCGGCCGACTTCCTGTCCATATGAATAATAAACCGGCAATTGACATATGAAAGCCAAATAAGATACTGAATAGCGGATAGGCGGACGTAAGTCGGCCGAGTTCCCAAATATATTAATAATAATCCGGCGGGTAGGCAAATAACTTAAGCCGGAATATGTAACCGGGCGGCCTGTGTAATACAACCTGTGCAGGCCGCTTAATAAAACTGCGAGGTAGCGGATAGGCTCGTGTTGTCCTGCAAAAATAGATGAAGACATGCACTTATGTGTCAATGTGGGCAGGTGCGTGTGGCAGTGCTTTCCACACAAAGAACACATAAGCGGGATTGAAATTCTTAATATCCACGACCGATGTCAAGCGGGACAAGTACGCAACGTCTGCGACTGAAGTCAAGCGGAACAAGTACGCAATGTCTGCGACGAAGGTCAAGCGGGACAAGTACGTAATGTCCGTCTGTGACTGAAGTCATGCGTGACGGGTACGCAATGTCTGCGACTGAAGGCCAAGCGGAATTTCCACTACACATCTGCGACTGAAGTCAAGCGGGATGTGGAGGGCTTAAGAATTCAAAAGGGGGCCCTTGCCCCTACATGCATGCATATTGGCATAAAAAGCAAAGCTAAAAATAAGCTTCAAATGAAAAAATAACATTTGCATGATTTTAAGGAAGTGGCAAAGGATATATGTCTGTAGTTTTAGCACGCCTCATTAATATCGATTGTGAAGGGGACGTTATATACTATTCTGAACATAAGCACTTTTCATTATAGAAAGAAAGAGGAATCACTGCTTGAACCATTGAGCAAGAAATGGAAGATTGCCTTAGAGAGTCACTAAATGACATATTCTTGCAGCTTTCCAGCTCTTACAAGTTGATTAGCCAATTCCCTGAGAGCTATGCAATCTTCTGCTAGATGACCAATATCTTTATGATACTTGCAAAAAAGCTCCTCGTGCCGATACTTGATTTTTGATTTCATACGCCGAGGCTTCTTGAACTCAGGCATTCCCTGAATGATTATCAAAAGATCTTCCATAGGAATTTTGAACTTAACATACTTACCTGAACCTTTTTCACCCTTTGGAGTTTTATCCTGGAGAAAAGGAGGAGACTTGCAATATTCCACTTGTGAAACATCTTGGGAGGAAATAGATTGCTTTTGACCAGAATTCCCTTGAGATTGTTTAGCCATTTGATTCAGAAACGAAACATAACCTTTATTTGCCTCTTCGCCAATTATGAATGTATTAACTATATCAATAAGATCTCCGTAGCTTTTGGCATACTTTGTGGTGAGCTTGAATTTCAATGGGCCTTCTTGAAGTGCATTTATGAAAGCATGCAAGTAATAGTCTTGATGGACGCTACAAATATCTGAAACCTCCTTTTGAAACCGATCAACAAAATCTGGATTAGACTCGTCAATTCCTTGCTTGATTCGGAAGAGAGCTCCAACGTCTCTTTTCCGCTTCCTGTAAATAGTGAATCTAAAAATAAATTGACTTCGAAGATCCTTAAAGCTGGTTACTGATCGAGGTGGGAGGCTATAAAACCATTCTCTTGCAACATTGCCAAAAGACATAACAAAGAGTTTGCATTTTACTCCATTTGACACTTTTCTCAGTGAAATAGCTGATTCAAAAGCTTGCAAATGAGAAAACGGATCATCACACACAGAATACTCCGGGAGACGCGGTACTCTGAAGTCATCGGAGACAGTATCCCACTGAATTCGATTAATGAATGGAGAAGGGGCCTCTTCTTCTTCCTTACAAAGAGGTTCATTTGCAACAGATTCTAGTACACGCTCAACACTGTTTGCAAAAATTTCTTCATGAGTGTCCACAAACTCACTATCCAGATACGAACAATCCTGCACTTCTGAGAGATCTGTAGTCACTGAGATGCGGCTCGATTTATCCTGACCCTTTGCAGGATTCATCCTGAAAAGAGAGAATTAGCCGAACTTTTTCAAGAGACCGCAGAATAGCGGCGGCTTGACGGGCGGCTAAACGGTGCAACAAGCTGACAAGAAGACCGAGAAGAAAACCGAGCGGGTAGAACGCCAAGTTCTACAGCGCTAGAGGCGGGCTGAAAACCTTAGCCGGCGAAGTCGCGGCTTGCTCGACAGGCCGCCGAACTCTAGAGGATAGAGCGGTCTAATTAGCTAGACCGCTGATTTCATCGATTAGCCGAGATCTGAAGGCCGCGTGTTAACTGTTGATGCACGAAAACGGACAGGGAGTCGGGCACCACCAGCTAACGGTTCGAACACCGGGGAATAGGGGAGGAAAGGAGAAGATTGTCGACCAATCGGTTACTAGCGGTCGCGGCTAAAGGACCGGAAAAGGGGGCCGCTGGAAGCGGCAACAGCAGAGTTCGCCCGCCGCGGCTTAAATGCCACTCTTGCGGCGGGCTTTCCTTTACTTAAAATAAGAAACAGTTACACGAAAGGGAAAAGAGGAAGCCGGCCGGACTACAAGCCGCAAAACACTAGACTTGAGACCGCAGCTCTTAACAGGCGAGCTCCTGGATCCTAGTCAGCGTGTCTTGGGGAGTGCACCCTCCCCCTATTTATAGGCTCGGGGGCCTGCCCAAACGGGCAGGGCTAAAGTTACTGGCTGCCCGGGGTACAGGAGAACCGGGCAGAGGTGAGGTGAAGCGAAAGAGAGAGAAACAAGAAAGGAGGGAAGCCGCGCGGCCTGGCGGATTCCTCCTGGCGAGCTGACGGCCTGGTCCTGGAGCCTTGTCGCTGAGCATGGGCGGCGTTGGCAGCGGCCTGACGTGGAGACCGCCCGTCTTGGGAGGCTTGGCGGCTTGAATTATCAGACCGCCCGGCTGGAAAATTGCGCAGGCAGGTCGCGGATTCCGGGCTTATCATCGGCCAGGAGAGATTCTTTTCTTGTACCTAGGGGTTGGCCCTGAGGCCGTCAGCTTCGTTCTTCTTCGGGAAGAGAGCAGAAAGCAAATTCCAATTTATTATGTTAGCCATATTTTGAAAAGTGCTGAGACACGGTACCCAATTCTGGAGAAGTTAGCCTTGGCTCTGGTCATGTCAGCTCGCAGGCTTCGTCCGTACTTCCAAGCACATTCGATTCAAGTTGTCACTGATCAGCCTTTGAAGGGTATGTTGGAAAGACCTGAACATTCCGGCAGACTAGCTAAGTGGGCAATAGAGTTGAGCGAGTTTGAAATCTCCTATGTGCCCAAGACAGCCATTAAAGCTCAGGTTCTAGCAGATTTCCTGATCGACATGCCAGAATCCAGTTCTGATCAGGCAGAAAGGTCACCTTTGGCTTGGACAATCTATGTTGATGGTGCCTCAGGCAGAAGTTCTTCTGGAGCAGGAGTGGTTCTCATCAATCCAAACGGAGTCAAATTGGAGCAGGCCATCAAATTCTACTTTCCAGTAACCAATAATCAGGCCGAATATGAATCTTTGCTAGCAGGCTTGAGGCTTGCAAGAGAACTCGGAATCGATCATGTTCACATCAAAACCGATTCTCTAGTAATGGCGTCACAAGTCCTTGGTAACTTTGAGACAAGAGAGCCAATCTTGAAGAAATATCTAGCTCTTGTGAAGATAGAAGTTGGCAGGTTCAAGAGCTTTACTATTAAGCACATCCCGAGAACAGAAAATGAGGAGGCCGATTTTCTTTCCAAGCACGGGATGCTTTCAGGAGGGACAACTTCCGAGCTCTTCCGCCCGGCAGTGATGGAAGGAGATCTGATGCAAGTAGACCAACGTGCCTCTTGGATGGATCCGTTCATCCTTTATCTGTCAACAGGAGATTATCATAATACAGTCTGAGATAAGAAAAAGTTCAGAATAAAAGCAGCTCATTACATCCTAGTGGCGGGAGTCCTCTACAGAAAAACTTTGCTCTCTACCATGGCCCGGTGTGTTTCAGAAGAAGAAGCTTTTACTGTTTTGCAAGAGATTCATTCCGGAGAGTGTGGAAGCCACTCGGGAGCAAGAACTCTTGAAAAACGAATCCTGCGGCAAGGATATTTCTGGCCCACTATGAAGAGAGACGCTGAGATCTATGCCAGAAGGTGTGTTCAGTGCTAGAAGTTTTCTCCACTTCAGCACCAAGCAGCTCAGTCCCTCAGATCGATTGCAACTCCATGGCCCTTTGCAGTTTGGGGAATGGACCTCCTCGGTCCTTTTCCCATGGCAAGCAGTCAGCGGCGTTTCATCATCGTAATGATCGACTATTTCAGCAAGTGGATCGAAGCCAAGGCATTGGCAAAGACAACTACTCAGGTCATCAGAAACTTCATTTGGGGGGAGATAGTCTGCCGACATGGAATTCCAATGGCTATAATCACTGTTAATGGGCCACAGTTCAACAACTCCGAGATGATAGACTTTTGCAGGCAGATCGGAACAGAGCTGCGGTTTGCATCAGTTCATCATCCCAGAAGCAACGACCAAGTAGAAGCAGCCAACAAGCAGATCCTCAATTTGCTCAAAAAGAAAGTGCAGAACCTCAAGGGCAGCTGGGCTGATCAGCTTCCATCAGTTCTCTGGTCCCTTAGGACAACGCCATCATCCGCAACTGGGGAGACTCCATTCAAGCTCTCTCATGGCTCAGAAGCACTTATACCAGTTGAGTTTGAAGTCCCGTCACCCAGAGTTCTGCTTGCAAGAGAAGGCGTTGAGGACTGGCTTGAGTTAAATAATGAAGAAATGAGGTTCAGCTTGGAACACGTCGAGGCCATCAGAGATCAGGCAGCCATAAGACAGGAAGAGGTCAAAATAAGGATGGCCCGCTACTTTGATCAGAACGTGAGGATCAAACACTTCCAAGTGGGAGATCTCGTTCTAAAGAAGATTGATGCTGCTGCAAGAGCTAGTTCAACTGGAAAGCTTAATCCAAATTGGGCCGGCCCTTTTGTTGTCAAAGAAGCATTAAAGAGCGGCGCTTACCGCCTGCAGACATACGCAGGAGAGGATATACCACACACCTGGAGCGGGGATGATCTCAAATGGTTCTATTCTTGAAACTCCCTCTCTCTACTTTGTGTATCTTCTTCGAGAGTTATTATGAATAGAAACTGCCTGCTAACGCTTCTTCAAGTGTTTTGTTGATGTAATCATAACAGATGAAAAGCTAAGAAAGATTCAAAAAATGGTTCTGCGCCTGAACTCTCTTTCTTCTTTCTTATGATTGCTTTGCAAATATATTTTATTAATCGAAGAATCCATACTGACACCTTTTTCTAGTGTTTCCTTTCTCTCCCAAAGACCTATAACGGTTCCCTGATACCAGGAGACATCGCCGAGTTCAGCAAGACCTCCCCTAAAGCTGTTGTCATTAGCGTAACACCACAAAGACCACGTGTTGCGAGGAGATTTCGCACCGTGTAGTGGGAGCTTGCAGGCTCTAGCGCGGTTGGATTCTGGACTTCGGATCCCGGCAAGTACCTGACCCCACCTCTGCATTATGGAGTGCTGGGTGGGGAAAAGCTCTACCATGCCGTCATAAGGATATCGTTACAACTTCGATGATCGCGTGAGGAAAGTACGCCGTTCCGGCTCACCTGCCCGCGGGTCATCTTAGCTTGTAACCCTCAAACACTCCATGGTACCCTCAAGCAGTGCCTGCAGGAGACCCACATCTTAGACTGTATTCCAGGCAAGAGGGCAGGGAACCGTTCCGCCAAATGAGCATTTTGCTCTTCGCAGGGAATTATGTGCGGACTGGTATTCTCTATCCGCTCAGTCCGCCTGTTTGGGTTGATCCTATAGCTTGTAGCCCGGTGAGGAAAGTATGCCACTCCGGCTCACCTGCCCACCTGGTCGCAAGCTATAGATCATTTCTGTTATTTGCGGACTGGTTTTCTCTATCTGCTCAGTCCGCCTGTTTGGGTTGACGTTATAACTTGAAACCCGGTGAGGAAAGTATGCCGCTCCGGCTCACCTGCCCACCTAGTCGCAAGCTATAGGTCATTTCTATGGTGAGCGTATTGGTTTTTTGAGTCCGCTCAGTCCGCCAGCTTGGGTTGATTTTATAGCATGCAGCCCGGTGAGGAAAGTATGCCTCTCTGGCTCACCTGCCCACCTGGTCGCAAGCTATAAATCATTTCTTGTATTATGAGTAGATTGATTTTCTTTATCACTATGGGTAATTTCTATCTTTGGCGGACTGGTCTTATCTATCCGCGCAGTCCGCCAGTTTCCTTTAATGAATATATAGATTCTATAGTTGGCGGACTGGTTTTCTGTATCCGCTCAGTCCGACAGTTTTCTAGAAACATATATAGATCATTTCTACAATGAGCGGGTTGGTCTTCTGTATCCGCTCAGTCCGCAGAATGGCTTTCATGTTATAATTTGATTAATAAAGAGAAATGCGGACTCTACTAGAACTCAATGAAGTACCGTCTGGCTTTGTTATCAGCCGGCTATTCTTGTCATTTTTAAAGGCGAATGTTGAATGGGTTAATGAGTTGGATTCTCTCATCAGCAAAAGTTCGTTATAAATGATGTGTTGTGCTGACTGCAATTAAACCTCAACAGAGTCTACCTGACAATTTCTTCTTATTCCGACGGACAATAATATTCTTTAATCAGCAAGATAAAAAGCTCAAACTTATCAGCATGACGTGCGGACTGCTAAGTGTCGGTGCGGTGAGCGTGGAAAGAGAACATTGCAGAAAGCACACATGCCGGAAATATCCTTTTTCTATTTCATCAAAAATTGTTTACATCATTCTATATGTTCGGCGGACTGCAATCTTGCGTCCGCCACATTTAAAAAAACCAAAAAAGGTAAAAATACACTGATCAATCTATAGTCCTTTGTCGCTTCTCTGGAGGCGCAGGGCTGTCACCAACAATGTCAACTTCTGGAGAGTAGCCCCCGGAGCCGCTCCCGCTACTATCCGATCCTGTACTCGAGGCGGACCCGCTATGCGAGCTCCCGGTAGCAGAAGAAGATGTAGAAGTGTCGGACTCCGCGGACAGTTCCTCCACTCGCGGGCTTGAGGCAACATTGTCTTCCTTGGCGCTTGGCTCTTCGCCTTGCCCTCCGTCTTCTTCTTCTTCTTCGCCTTCTTCCTGAATAATATCTTTGCCTTTGTTAGCCCTCTCCATCGCCGCAACCTGAGGGGCCAGCTCTGGGAAGATCTCCAGAAAAGGGACGCCAGCCACTCCTTCCTTGATGAAGCCGTCGCGGACAAGTCGCTCAATGGCGACCTCGACGGTCTCCTTTACGAAGGGGAGCATGGCGGACTGGAAGTTGCTGTTCTCCAAGTCATAGGCGACCTGCGCGAACAAAAGTAAATTAGACGGATAGCGGCGGATAGAAAATCAAGGCCGCAGCGAATTCAACTCACCCCCAGCTCTTCTTTTTGCTGAGCGACCTTTTTTCCCAATCGCACATTCCTTTATTTTAGTGCTTCATTATCCTTTTGAAGTTTTTCATTCTGCCTCAGCAGGTCTCTAGCCAGAGTGGCAACATAATGATTTGTCACCGCACTGTTCGCAGAGACCTGAGAGGCTAGCAGAGGGAGGTCGGTGGCGGACACCTTCTTGAGGTCACTCAAATTGCGCTTTCTGTAAAGCGTGGAGATCGCGATATGGGCGTGGCGTGATATCCGCGGACTCTTCCACGAAGGAAGCACGGTGGACAGGCGGACGTGTTTGTTTTTGCTGTGCCAATGGACCATGGGGTTCCCCCTGAGGTCCTTCTGGCTGATGCCGAACCTGCTCATTGAGAAACTTTCTGAGGAAGAGTAGTCCGCTGCGGGATCCCCTTCCTCCTTCCTCTTTCTGGCGACTGCTTCTTTCTTTTCTTTTTGTGTAGGAGTGAAGCCCCTGGGCGTCTGCGGCAAGTTAGCGGGCACCGCCAAGGTCGCTGCAAAAAGCAAATGGGTTAAACACCAAGGTCGCAGCGGATGCAAAAGCTGAGTTCGGAAGATACTTACTCTCCTCGGGCATGACATCCGCTAAGCTCGCCAGCAGCGGAATATAGTGCTCGATGTCGAGCCTAGCATTGGCCAGGAACTCGACAATGGCGGACTCAAGGCCATCCAGCTGCACGCTTTTGAAGGCGGAGTCCGCGCGCACCTGCGGATAGGTATGCGCGAACCCTAGATCGCCCTCAAAAATCAGGAACCTAGAGGTCCAGTTGTGGATCTTGTTGGGGAGACCCACAACCTTCATTCCCCTGTAGTAGAAGTATATGACATCCTTGTAGGGGCGGCCTCCGGAAGCGGTGATGGAGCGGACAGAGAATATCTTTCGGAAGATATTCATTGAGAAAGCAATCTTTTCAGATCGCAAGTAAGAGACAAAGCTGTAGATTGCAGCGAGTGTATTTGGCGCGAGCTGGCCAGGCACCATGCCATAGTGCTCGAAGATCGCAGCGAGTTCCCATAAAAGCGGAAACTTGAATCCGCTGTCGAAATGGTCAACAGGAATGGCGATCTGGGTCGCAGTTGAGAAGTTCAATCTTTCCTGATGGGCGGGAAGGCGGACAAGGATGTTCGAGTTCGCCATCTTCTTTTCGACAAAGGCGACCAAGTCGGCCTCTGTCAATGTGCATTTTCGATGATCGGCAGAATGGAAGGCGACAGCAGCATCAGTCCGCGCGGACACCATTTTGCAGGCCGCAGGGTTCCTTGTACTTCAACAGTTTCCTGCATAAGAGAAAGCAAAAGGCCCTATTTATAGCAAAAGAGTCTGACAACTTTTTGACCAGGCCACAGAGCTCGCAAATCCAATCCGCACAGTCCGTAAAAAGTTAAAACAACCAAACAATTTACGCGGATACAAACACAGATTTACATGCCAAGGAAAACTCAAAGCAAAAGGTCGTGGCCGACACGATTTGTTGTCCGCTCAGATCGCGCCTTTTTCTCCCGGAAGGTCACAAGGAGCGGATACATTTTCAATCCGCTTAGTTCGCAGTATTGCCACTTGCAGGTTAAATATCGAGAAGCGAACACAGCATTAGTCCGCGCAATTTGCCACATCACAAGGATTTAAGCTATATAATTCGCGGATATATAATCTGAGTCCGCACAGATCAAATAGAGTTCATTTTACAACAGCACTGCTTGGAGCACAATTATCCCAAATAATTATACAATTAAGCAAATAAAAGCTCAAGGCATTGCGGACTCAGCGGTCCCTGTTGTCGGTCCGCTCCGGCCTTTCTGCCCTGTCTCTGCATAGATGAGCCGCTTTATCGCTTATCTGGAGAATTTCGCTGTACACACGGCAGAGATTATGATGAATGACATTTATGGTCCGGTGCATGTGAGCAGCCTCCCGATCTATCCGGCTGAGAGGCACCATCGGCTCCGCCGCCGGCCTCTGCTCCTCATTTGCGGGCTGTTGGACACCTGCCGGTGCAGCGATCTCTGAAGCAGCGCGATCTGGCGCTCGCGGCCTCTGCTCTGCGACCTCAGCAGTCCGCTTCTCCTTTCCTTCATGCACTGACGCCAAGTGCTTGCCTTTGTAGAATCGGACGTCATCTGCGAGCCTCTTCTTCTCCCTTTCAGACCTCTCTAGGGCCAGCGAGATGCTGGCGATCTGGTCTTTTAGGGCCTTCTCGCGTTCCGCGCACACTTTCTCACGCGCAGCAGACGCTCTCTCGCGCTCCTTTGATTTCTCTAACTCAGCTTTGACACACTGCATTTCAGCTTCAAATTTCTTCTCTAACTCTTTAATCATATTCAGGCTGGGCGGCTCATCCCTCGCGGATTCTATAGGCGAGACCGCATCACCACCGGTATTCGGCGTTACCACGAACTCACCACTCTCGATGGAGCCCGGTGGCGACCTTCTACCTGCAATAAACAAAGTCAACTCCACATTCAAAAGGCAGTTCGCGGCGGACGGAAAGAAAGGATGAAAAATCACTTTTAGACATAGCAGCAGCGAGTTGCCGACTATCGAAGATGATTGGCCGCCTTGCCCGCTCTGGGTCAAAGGCGCTTAACCACATCTTCCATTCGCGATGGACCTTCGCTCTTTTCTCAGCAGCAGCACTTGTTGAAACCACAATATCGTCCGTCTCGGTGATGATTCTGATTGGTCTTGACGTCCGCGGCGGCGACCTGTAAAGCCACTTACGCTGAAAATATTTAGGCGCCGGTTGAAGTTTACCTGACCGCATCAGCTCCGCAGCAATCCGAAGGTCCTCAGCGGCTTTGTCCGCCGCGACCTGCTTCGAGGCTGCCCCGACCGCAGCAACATGAGCAACGATTTGTTTCTTTTGCTCCTCTATCTTCTCCTTCAGTCTCTCTCCCTCCTCTTCCTCCGCAGCGGACAAGGAAGGGAGTTCGTCATCCTTATCTCCAGTAGTCTCCGCCTCATTCTGCTGCAGTACAACCATCAAGGAGTCATTGATTAAGTCAAGTTGATCGACGTCTATGGAATAAATTATCTCATCCGTGGATAGACTGACAGTTGAGAGGGAATTATCTCCCTGGATTTGGGCCACCGGAGTAACCAGGTCGCTGTCTGGAACTTCTTTATCGCGTGGCCTGTGTTGTAAGTCCGCTTCCCCAGTCCGCTTGGAGATATTCTTCTCCTTCATGGCACGCAGCTTCTTCTCAACCCGCTTGGCGACGGTCGCTCCGTCCCTCTTCCTCTTCCTCCTCTTGGCAGCTTTCTCAGCAGAATCCGCGGCGGACCCCCCTAATTCGGGCTGGTTTTCGCGGACAGGTTCAGGATTCACAGTAGACAATGACTTTGAGGGCGCGTCGTCCTCTACCTCAGTCCGCCGGTCTTCTTCGTCCAAGTCGACGATTTGCACCGGGGCATTGGGGGAAGATACGTCAGCCCCAAGGTGTTCGCCGGCAGTGTCCGCCGAAGTTGCGGTTTTTTGAGAAGGGGCGGAATCCGACGTCACCATCTTCTCACTTCTCAATGGTTCGGCGTCGACTGCAGCATCATCGCGAGCAGATATGTCGGCGTGGCGGACTTCTTTCTCCGCAGGCTTCTGGCTCTGGGAACTCTCTCCTGTGGGGCGGACAGGATCTTTTCTTGTCGACCTCTTTACTATCTTCTTGGTCCTCATAGGCGTTGCCAGTGCTGGGTTGCCCTTTGCAGTGAGACTAGAGAAGAAAGCTCCAAGCCTTGCCATGCCGGACTGGAAAGTGGAGACCGCAAGTGTTGAGTAGCGCCCCGTATCGATTGAGATTCTCAACAGTTCCAGGCCCTCCAGCGATATTTATAGCGTTGGCGGCATTTTCGAGGCGTGCAGACTCGGCGGTTAAGAAAAAATTTTAGAAGTTTTCTGGAAACTTAAAAATGTGCGGGGATTATGTTAACCCCTCAGTCCTCAACGTCCTATAAGGTTCCAAAGCCCCCCTTTCAGCAGGCGCGGACGCGATTTGTCAGTCCGCCCAGTCCGGCAAGGCCACCAATCGAACACCAAGGATGGTACCCCAGCAGCGGACGCAAGGACCTGTCCGCTCAGTCCGCCAGCGCTTGAGGTCAGGTTCTACAGCGGCGTACGCAATATCTCGTCCGCCCAGGTCGCCGCCCTCCAGCGGGGGCGCCCAGCAGCAGTGGAAGCTCTAGTCCGCGATCCCAGTCCGCCCCTCCTGCGCGGACTGGCGTGTTCTTTCTTTTTGCTTCCCGTCACCGCTGCCCGGTTCTCCTGTACCCCGGGCAGCCGGTTATTTTAGCCCTGCCCATTTGGGCAGGCCCCCTATCCTATAAATAGGGGGGAGGTGGTGCACCCAAGGCACGCTGACTCGGACCCAGGAACCTACTTGTTACAGGCTGCGGACTCGAATCCTGTGCCTTGCGGACTCCCCCTCGCTCTGCTCTTGTTAGACTTTTCCTTTCACTTGTAACCCAATTCTTCTTCAATCAAGGGAAAGCCCGTCGCAAGAGAGGCGTTCAGGCCGCGACGGGCGAAGTCTGTTGTTGCCGTGGTTCACGGCCCTGCTCTTCTTCCAGCCCTCATCCGCTTAGTAGATCGCCACTCGCAGTCTTCCTTATTCCCCGGTGTTCGAACCGTTAGCTGGTGGTGCTTCACCCCTCTGTGTTTTCGTGCATCAACAGTTAGCATACATCTTTGGAATGTAGCCAGCGCATTGCAGAGTCCAAATGGCATTCTTCGATATGCGAAGGTGCCAAACGGGCAAGTAAAAGTTGTTTTCTCTTGATCATCGGGGGAAATGGGGATTTGGAAATTCCCCAATAAACCATCAAGAAAACAATAATATGTATGACCGGATAAACGCTCTAAAATCTGGTCCAGAAAAGGTAGAGGGAAATGGTCCTTGCGGGTGGCATCATTAAGTTTTCTATAATCGATGCACAATCGCCAACCCGTAACAGTACGAGTTAGGACGAGCTCGTTATGCTCATTCGCCACTACGGTTAGACCGCCCTTCTTGGGCACGACATGCACGGGACTAACCCATGCACTATCCAAAATAGGGTAGATAATCCCCTCATCTAATAACTTAATAATCTCGGCTTTAACGACGTCTTTCATGTTTGGGTTAAGACGACGCTGCGGTTGAATCGTTTTGCGGCAATTATCGTTAAGAAATATTTTATGGGTGCAGAAGGAGGGGTTAATCCCCTTTAAATCAGAGATTTGCCACGCAATTGCGTGGTGATGTTTAAATAGAACTTCCAATAAATCAGAAGTCTTCGAATCACTCAAGTCCGAAGAAATGATAAAGGGAAGCGTATCGCCTTTTCCCAAAAATGCGTATTTGAGTGATGCGGGTAAGGGTTTGAGGTCTAGGATGGGCTGTTCTTCTAGGGAGGTTTTAATGCCTATGTCTTTCTTACCAATTGGTTCGAAAGGCAAGTCTAAAGAGGTATCCTCATCGCATTTAAAATTTTCGAGGTCATAAATATCGTCATTTAAAAATACCGACTCGAAAACGGGAGAAGAACGATCTCCAAAAAAGGTATCTAAAGAATAGCAGAAATCGTCGCTCGATGACAAATTGTCCATCGAGGGATTAATAGAGAAAGTAAATTGATCATATCCTACTCGGTGGAGAAGACTACCATTACTAACATCTATTAGTGCGCGGGAGGTGGCCAGAAAAGTGCGACCGAGTATTATTTGTACCTTGGCGTCCTCCTCGATGTCTAAGATGACGAAGTCTACCGAAAAGGTAAACTTTTCTACTCGTACAAGGATGTCCTCCACTACCCTGATAGGGAACTTAACTGAGCGATCCGCTAATTGGATGCGCATATTCGTAGGACTAGGAGTACCCAAACATAAACGTGAAAAGAGCGAGAACGGCATCAGATTAATGCTAGCCCCTAAATCAGCTAAGGCGTATTTTACTAATATATCGCCAAAAAGGCACGGGATGGAAGACTGTCCCTGGTTGTTTTGTTTTGTGGGCAATTTATTAGTAAGGGCCGCCGAGCAGACAATGTTGAGAGATACATGCGAAATATCTTCTAATTTACGTTTATTAGAAAGTAAGTTTTTTAAAAATTTCGCATATTTGGGCATTTGCGAGATAGCCTCGAAAAAAGGAACATTAATGTGAATTTGTTTTAATAATAAAATAAATTTTTCATATTGTGCGTCCTTATGCTCGTTATATAATCTATGCGGATAAGGTAAGGCCTTATTTAAAATAATTTTTTCTTTTAAAATCGGAAAAGGCGGCGTAATCGAAGAAAGGGGAAGAGGGGTCGGAGGTGAAATATGTTCCCGAGGGTCGGTCCGTTTTGGATCGACCACCTCATTTCCTCTACGGAGGGTTATAGCGTTGGCGTTCTCCCGCGGATTGGGCTCTGTGTTTCCCGGTAGTGCCCCGAGCGCGCGCTCGGACATCATCCTCCCCAATTGTCCAACTTGTTGTTCGAGAGTTTTTAGCGATCCGGTGACGTTCTGGATATTTGACTCGTTGAACGCAATATACTTAGAAAAATTTTCCTTCATTGGGGAGGGTTTAGGAAGAGGAGGAGGAGGCAGAAATATGGGCGCATAAGAAAGAGGGGGACGCTGCGTATTGTTCGGGTTGCTCCAAGAGAAATTTGGGTGATTCCTCCAACCCGGATTATAGTTATTACTATAAGGGTTGTTATTAGGGTTGAAGGAAGGATGACCCGAATTTCCTACGAAGTCCACGAACTCTTTGGCCCCCCAAACGTTGGGGGAATAAAACAAGGCGGAGTGGAGGAGGCAGCAGACATCTCCACCACCTGCTTTGTTAACCTTTCAACTTGAAGGGTTAAGAGAGCAGTGGCATCCACTTCAAAAAGACCAGCCGCCGGCTTTGGGAATCACCGCGGGACGTTCCATTGATATACGTTCATAGTCATCTCTTCGAATAAGGCCTGGGCGGCCTCAGGGGTTTTGTTGTTTAGTGTACCCCCGGCAGCCGCATCAATCATTTGACGCGTCTGAAAATTAAGACCGTTATAAAAAAAATTGTACTTGCAAGCACGTTGGCAGCGCGTGGTGCGGGCACAGTCGGAGGAATTCCTTAAACCATTCCCAAGTCTCGTATAGAGACTCATGATCGTTTTGCACAAACGAAGAAATGTCCGCCCGCAACTTTGCAGTTTTTGAGGGCGGAAAGTACTTCGTTAGGAACTGCTCCGTCAACTCAGCCCACGTGGTGATACGTCCTCGCAGGAGGGCATTCAACCACACCTTGGCTTTGGACTTAAGGGAAAAAGGAAATAAGCGCAAGTGAATGGCGTCATCAGTGACGCCATTAATCTTGAAGGTGTCGCATATTTCCAAAAAGTTGGACAAGTGGACATTCGGGTCCTCATCCGGCAGTCCATTGAACTGCACGGCGTTTTGGACCATTTGAATGACACTCGATTTTATTTCAAAATTATCATTCGCCACCGCATGGCGAACAATACTAGACCCAGTATCATCCAGGTTAGGCCGAGCGTAATAAGACAGAGTACGCTCGGCCTCCGTGGCAGGGTTAGGGGCTGCCATAACTTCGAAAGAGGGTTCACCGATAGATTCTTTGGGGTCTAAAGAAGGAATTCGGCGTTGAGATCGAATACGCGTAAGGGAGCGTTCGATCTCAGGGTCGAAGTCAAAATCTTCAGACTCGTAGGGTTGTCCATGGGTCATACACCTAAAGAAAAAAAATAAAACAAAATAAACTCCTTTTTTATTTTATTTAAAATAAAGTTTTTAGTTTTTTTAGTTTAGTTTATATAAAGTAAGTAAAAGTAATAGACTCAGGAATTCAAAATAGCAACTCGAAGATTTCCCCGGTAACGGCGCCAAAAACATGATGCGCCCGCGAATAGACTCTTACTGTGGTTGGTTCAATGAGTCGATCGCCGCGGGCTTTCTCGGGTAGGCAAGTGCACCTATCGCAAGTAGTACTCGATATTCGGGGGAATACCGAGGTCGTATTGTTCTCGTGGTCGGGTTGACTATTCTTACTCCTCCAGGAGGACTATTATTTTACTGAAAGTACGGTGGAGATTTTAATTAAGTAAAGATGGAAAAAGTAAAAGAGTGAAAAAATGATTTAGAAAAATTCGATGAAGGGTTAACGCTCGACATCGAATCGGATTAAGACTAAAATAATTTTTAATAATTATAGGACTTAGTTTTCAAATCAATAAAAGGCAACTTGGCCGTGGAGGATCCACAGATATGAGCTCACCTAGCTATAGGGATATCGCTCACCTGAACGCTAAGACTATTCGACCGAACGTTAGTCCGACGAAGGATTCCTCTTAATGCTCGCTTTACGCTAAGAACCCCGCTATTGGTTGGGGAACCCAATCCGGTAGAATTACGCTTGTCCTCTCTCGAGGGTATGCACGCAACTCTATTTACGCAAGGGTGATCTATCCATACGCACGGCCTCTCAGCTAGCTCGCGTATGGATAACGGAAATAAGGCCCACACATCGATTTGTGGTCCTACGCGTCGTTAACCCGGGGTAAGCCTTAAGTGCTTAAATTAAAGTGAAAATAAAGAGTTTTAATTATTTCAAATCATTTTAAATGTCCCAGTGCTCTTCGATGTCGAGGCTAATAACGATTAGCTATACATCGGTATGGGGATGGCTTTATAATTTGATGAGGTGCGAGTTCGAAATTAAGCACTAAAAGGTTATAAGAAGAAGACATGAAAATGACAAACATTTAGAAATTAGAAAAGTTAGCTAAAACAAGAACTCACGCATACTCCAAATTATAAATAAAATAGAATAAACTAAATTACAAAAAAAAAAGAAAATTACAAGTCCTACTCAAACGAGTAGACGAGAAATAAAGGCACACCATTTAAGTCTTAACGAGTAGGCAGAAATAAATGCAATTACAAGTCCTACTAAAATAATTACAGAAAAATAAAAGACCTGCCATTTAACTCAAATGAGTAGGCGGTAAATAAAATCCGGCCATTTAACTCCTAGCGAGTAGTCGGAAATAAACGCTAACACACACACTCTACATAATTGAAAGAAAGCAATAAAATAAAGCATGAAATAAAGCATGAAAAACTAACTCATACACTCACACACTCTACATAAATCAAAGAAAGCAATAAAATAAAACATTAAAATTTATCTCCTATACACACACACTCTACATGGAAGTTGAAATGACAAAATAAAAACTAACTCTTACACTAACACATACAAATTAAAAGCAAAAATGAAAGTTACCAAAAATTTAAAACTACTACTTTTCTATACTTAGGTTTTACCAAAAACAAATAAAAAGAACAAAATAAAATTTTAAGAGAACAAAAGTTCTTCAAAACAAATCGAAAACCAAAGTTCTTTAAAAATTAGAATTTCAACATTTTCATTCTTAGGATTTCATAAAAGTGATAAAAAAAGTGAAAAGAAAATGAAAAGAACAAAAAAGGTTTTACAATCCTACAAAAAAACTAAGTAAAAAAAATAAAATCACTTTCAAAACTCTTTTATAAATACATAATGTTGGAACACCCTATTACTAATTTGGGTCAGGATCACTATGTCTCTAGGAACCTTTATTTGACCTCCTGTATAGCTTAAAAGGTCAATTAGAATTGAGTCTAAGGGTTAGAAGTCTAGGATTGGAAGCTGCCCTGGAGACCAAGTTTTTCTGTCTGGAGACTAAGTCTGATCGTCGAGCTCAGCACGACGATTCGTCGAACTCCGATCGACGATCATCTAGCTCAACTTCGACAGATCGTCGAACTCCATTCGACGATCGTCGAGCTCAACTTCATAATATCGTCGAACTCCATTCGACGATCGGTGAGCTCAGTTCGACGATTTTGACTCTGCTTTGGATCTTTATCTCTGAGCTCAGTTCGACGATCTTTGAGCTCAGATCGACGATTATTTTGCTGCTTGAGTTTTCCAGTTCGCTGAGCTCAGCTCGACGATAGCAGAGCTCAGTTCGACGATTTCAGATAACTTCCAGAATTCAAATTCAAATCAGTCAGGAGTTATTCTGCAATTAATTCAGAGATTTGCTAGCCGTTTTCATTTACTTCTGGACCAAGTTTCAAGGGACTTTTCAAGGAATAATTCTGTGGACTTTCCTCCAGAAGAGTTTTTGCAATTAAGCATGCAATCAATGCAGACCAACGGCTATCCTTGACAGAGAATGACATTCTATTCTGGAACAAAGAATAAAAGACAGGATGTTTTTTGAATCTACATCAACCAGAAGAAAGGAGACACACAATATACAGAATACAGAAAGATACAAAAAAAAAAGTTTCTGTCAAAAAGAATTCTGAAGAATACTCATCAAAGAGATCAAGCTTTCAAAAATCTTCAGATCTCTTCAGCTCTCAAAGTGTTCAAGGACAACATCATTTCAAGACTCCAGACACTCAACATTTCAGCTTGCTGAAATCATCTACTGCTGGAGTTCTATATTTGAAGGCCTATCACCCTCAGCAAAGCTCTTCTTCCTGAAGATCTCAAGGACTCAGGGGGAGCTTTGACATCAATCCACTTAGTCTTCTCAGTTGTTTGAGAAAGAGAAGACTGCCATAACTCTCTCACCCCCACTCTATAAAGGGTTTCTCAAACTCCCTTCAAAAGTTTGAATCTGGTTTTTGAGCACCTTGTCAAAAGCTCATTGGTGGCAAGACACCTGATCAAAAAATCTGCTTTGTTTTTTGAGCACCTTATCAAAAGCTCATTGGTGCCCAGGACACCTGATCAACTCATCCTGCAGTGGATTCCTACCTAGGGTGGTAGAAGAGTGGATGTACCCAAGTTTGGGGAACCACTATATTCCCTTGTGTCATCTGGTTTTGGCTTGTTTTCTTTTTGTTTCTGGCCTTGATTTTTCTGTGCTTAGTATTTGCATAGTTTAGTACTGTGATTAGATTTATTTCTGCTTCCCTGCTCACACATATTACAACAATTGTTGTAAAAGTTTGCAAAAGCTTTTAAAGCACCATATACTCTATTCACCCCCCCCCCTAGAGTATATCAGATCTAGTTGCTCTTTCAATTGGTATCAAAGCGAGGTTGGTTAATCATACCATATCTGTTTGGTTGTACAGGCTAACACCTGAACCCCAAGAACCCAAACTAGATTTTTTTGTATTTTTTTATTATTAGACTCTATTTGCACAAATCATGGCCCAAAACAAAGATTATGCTAGCACCAGACCTCCAGTGTGCAATCTGTCAAAGTTTGCACTTTGGAAAGCAAGGATTAGACTCTACATGAATTCTATTGATGAAGATATATTTAATTCTATTTTGACAGTGTGTCCAAGACCCCCAGAGAGCACAAGTACAAATGCTGTTCCACCTCCATCAGGAACAGATGCTGACATCAAAAAATGGAAAGTAGCTGATGCCAAGGCTATGAACATTCTAGCTCAGACAATGTCAGATGACATTTTTCAAAAGGTAGCTGAATGCAATTCAGCCAAGGAGATTTGGGACAAGCTCTCAGAAATAGTCTCAAGGCTCAGCTGATGAGAGAAAGGACAGAAGATCCCATCTCATCTCCCAATATGAGAACTTCAAGAAGGGAGAGACTGAGTCAGTGGGAGACATGTACAACAGATTGAGTCTAATTGTCAGTGAACTAAGGACATTGGACAAAGAGATTTCTGTGACAGAACTTAATGACAAGATCCTAATGTGCTTCCCCAGCACTTGGGATTCAAGAATCTGGCCAATTAAGGATGCCAGAAGTCTGAATGAAATCACCACTGAAGCCTTGTTGGGTAAGCTCAAATCTTATGAGCTACTTATCAAGAATAGAGAGGAAGAACAGAAGGCTGCTTCACCAGCCACAAGGAAAGAGAAGACCATAGCCTTTAAGGCAACTGAGGATCTGCCTGAAGATAAGAGCACAGGCAATGATGAACTACTCAGCTTGTTGGCCAAAAGATTCTACAAGATGGCCAGAAAGGACTTCAGAAGAAGATCATACAAGGAGCAGGACAAGCCAAGGTATGACAAGTCCATTAGCAACAATAAAGATATTATATGCTTTGGTTGCAGGAAACCAGGGCACATAGTTCCTGACTGTCCAGAGAACAAGATCAGGGACAGAAGGGACAGAAAAGAAAGAAGAAAGGAGAAAGACTCCAAAAGGAATGGAAGTGGCAAACCTTCTTCAAGCAAAAATAAGCATACAAGAAAAGGGTTTGTTGTTGAATCCTGGAGTGAGACAGAAGAGGAGTCAGAAGCCTCTTCTAGCTCAAGTGATGATGAGGATGATGCAGAAGAAAAGGAGTTCTGCATGATGGCAATCAATGCCTCACAGCACAACTCAGAGGAAGAGGAGTCAGAGTCAGACTCAGAGACTCAACCTGAAGAAGATCAGGTAATTAGTTCTTTTGATTTTACTTCAGAAGATTTTAAATCTGAATTTAAAGCACTGTGTTTAGTCCTGCTAAAGTCTGAGAAAGAGATTATCTCTCTCAGAAATCAATTATCTGAACACAATGTTTTAAAGTCAGAAAACTTCAAACTCTCTCAGGAGTTGGAGAACTGTAGGGAACAGATAGCTTCACTGAAAAGTGAGCTCTCTGAGCCCAAGAAGCTTGAAGAATCCCTTAATGGGAGAAGCATCAAGCTGATGGACATCACAAGCACAGTGAACTCTAGATTCAACAGTACACTGGGCTTGGGTGCTTCATCCAGCCAACCTATAGTCCTAACAACTCCCATTAAGTTTATTTCTAACAAGGGAAAGGGAGTTGTAGAGGTTGCCAGGAAAAATTCTGATCTGCCTCAGAAAACTAAGTCCCAGCAAAAATCGTCGACCGGAGATCGACGATCGCCGAATGAAGATCGACGATCGCCGAACGCAGCTCGACGTTCTCAGGAAAAATCGTCGAACGCTGATCGACGATCTCAGCCAAAGTCGTCGAACGCAGCTCGACGATCTCATATACCTGACCTCATCCATAGTAGACCGTCGAACGGAGCTCGACGATCTGACCCAAGATCGTCGAACTCAGCTCCAAGATCGTCGAACAGAGGTCAGAACTCTGGAAACTTGTTTAAAGGCAAATCAAAATTGAATCCTAAGGGTTCTTCATCCCAAACCTTTAACCCTTATACTGAATGGATTATACCTCCAAGGAGATATCATCCTGAAGGATATAAGAGTCAACCTGGGATGTCTTTCATTTCAGAATTCAGAGGTTATCAACCTAGGCCCAAGGTAAACTGGGTCAAAAACAAATGAATTGTTTTATGTGCAGGTAAAGACCTATCCAACATCTTACCAGCAATGGTATTTGGATAGTGGGTGCTCTAAGCACATGACAGGGAACAAGGACAACCTCACTTCCTTTAGAGCCAAGCTTGGACCCAAAGTTATCTTTGGTGATTCCAACTTTGAACAAACTAAAGGATATGGTGCAGTCCAGATTAGTTCAGTAACCTTCAAGAAGGTAGCCTATGTGGAAGGACTGAAGCACAACCTAATCAGCATCAGTCAGCTATGTGATGAAGGCTACCAGGTGACCTTCAGCAAAACCTTATGCAGAATCAAGTCAGAGGACAACACAACTGTGTTGACAGGTAAAAGGAAAGGTAACATCTATCTAGTAGATTTTCTTTCAACTAATATAGATATTTGTCTGTTTAACTCTGTCTGTAGACCAAATGTTTTATGGCATAAGAGACTAGGACACCTAAACCTTAGAACTATTGCTAGGCTCTCCAAGGACAACCTTGTTAGAGGACTACCTTCTGGCCCCTTCAAGAAGGAAGGACTCTGCAGGGCTTGTCAATTAGGCAAGCAAACTAAAAATAGTTTTAAGTCACTTAATAACAGTGATTCACCTAGGATATTGTATCTGTTACACATGGATCTATTTGGATCCATCACAGTACAAAGCCTAGGAGGGAAATCCTACACTTTAGTAGTTGTAGATGACTTCTCTAGATTCACTTGGGTGTTCTTTCTAAGGAAGAAGTCTGATAACTTTAAGTGTCTGACAGAGTTTCTCAAATGTATACAGATTGAGTTCAATACTCACATTGCCCTGATCAGAAGTGATCATGGGACAGAGTTTGATTCTCTTCTTATGCAAGAGTTCTGTCAGAGTGAAGGGATCAGGCATACTTTCTCAGCTCGTAGAACTCCTCAACAAAATGGGGTAGCTAAAAGGAAAAATAGAACCCTTATTGAATCTGCCACTACATTGTTGTCAGATGCTCATCTACCTCTATCCTTTTGGGCAGAGGCAGTGAACACCTCCAACTATGTGCTGAACAGAAGTCTGATACATAAACTAAAGGGAAAGACTCCCTATGAATTAATCAAAGGGAAGAAACCTAAGGTTGACTATTTCAGAATTTTTGGTTGTATTTGCTACATTCACAATAATGACAAGAAATATCTAGCAAAATTTCAAGCCAAAGCTGATGAAGGAGTGTTTCTGGGATACTCCATGATCAGCAAGGCCTATAGGGTATATAATAAATCATCTTTGAAAATTGAGGAATCTGTTCATATTTCTTTTGATGAAACTAACATGTCTTTCAAGGAGAAGATTTCTTCTACCATAGAACCTTTGCAGGAACTCTCTCTAGTTGAAGATATGAACAAGTTACAGGTTGCTCAAGAAGAAGAAAGCAGTGAAGATGAAGGGAATGCCTCACATATTGAAGCACAATCTGAAGAGCCAGTTGTTGTACCACAAGAGGAAACAACAACACAGGTTGGTGAACAATCAACACCCCCTGTTGATTTAGTAACATCAAGAGACCATCCAATTTCCCAAATAATTGGAGAAATCTCAGCTGGTGTGCAAACCAGAAATCAGGTCAACCAAAACCTGTTGCACACCTGCTTCCTATCTCAAATTGAACCTCAGTCCATTCAAGATGCAGAGCAAGATCCACATTGGATCATTGCAATGCAAGAGGAATTGCATCAATTTGAGAGAAACAAAGTATGGGAACTAGTGTCAAAGCCTAAGGATCATTTCATTGTTGGAACAAAATGGGTATTCAGAAACAAACTGGATGATCAAGGAGTAATTATACGGAACAAGGCAAGGCTAGTTGCTCAGGGATATTCTCAAGAAGAAGGAATTGACTACGACCAGACTTTTGCACCTGTTGCAAGATTGGAAGCCATCAGGATATTTCTAGCTTATGCAGCTCACAAAGACTTCAAGGTTTATCAGATGGATGTCAAAAGTGCTTTCTTAAATGGAGACATCAAAGAGGAAGTCTATGTCAGACAACCTCCAAGTTTTATCTCTCCAACTCTTCCTGATTATGTTTTTAGACTGAACAAAGCATTATATGGTCTCAAGCAAGCTCCTAGAGCATGGTATGAGACCCTAGCATGCTTTCTCTTGGAAAATGGTTTTATAAGGGGTAGAGTAGACCAAACTCGTTTTATTAGAACCCATAAGTCCCATACCCTACTAGTACAAATTTATGTAGACGATATCATTTTTGGTTCTACTGACTCAAAATTATGCAGAAGGTTTTCTAACTTGATGCATTCTAAATTTAAGATGAGTAGCATGGGTGAGCTGTCCTTCTTCCTAGGATTGTAAGTCAAACAACATGCTGAAGGCATCTTTATTTCTCAAACCAAATATGCTAATGAACTGGTTAAGAAATTTAGTATGTCTGAGGCATCTTGTATGAAAACACCCATGCCTACCAATGCTGTATTGGATGCTGATGAACATGGGAAACCTGTTGATCAGACAACATATAGAGCAATGATTGGCTCTTTACTGTATCTTACAGCTAGTAGACCAGATATAATGTTTGCTACATGTATATGTGCTAGGTTCCAAGTAAGCCCTAGAGAGTCACACCTAACATTAGTAAAGAGGATTCTCAGGTATGTTAAAAGTTGTCCAAATCTAGGCCTCTGGTATCCAAAAAATTCAGCATTTGAGTTAACTGGATTCTCTGATGCTGATTATGCTGGATGCAGAATTGACAGGAAAAGCACCAGTGGAACTTGTCAGTTCCTTGGTGATAGACTTGTCTCTTGGTTCTGTAAGAAACAAACATCTGTGTCAACTTCAACTGCTGAAGCTGAATATATGGCTGCAGGCAGTTGTTGTTCACAAATTTTGTGGATCCAAAACCAACTCCTAGACTATGGATACAACTTAGAGAAGTCTAAAATCTTTTGTGATAACACAAGTGCTATTTCCATAGCTCAAAATCCAGTCCTCCATAGTAGGACAAAACACATAGAGATTAGGCATCATTTCTTAAGGGATAATGTTGAAAAACACAAAATTGAATTACAATATATCCCAACTGATTTACAAAGGGGAGATATTTTCACCAAGCCTTTGGATGAAAAGAAACACACCTTCTTCCTAAATCAGTTAGGAATGTTAGATGGAGGAAGCCTTAAATAATATCCAAGATTTTGAAAGCTTAAAATTGACCAAGACTAGGCAAACATTCTGATTTTCCTTGGTGTCTAGAATCTTTCTGATCTCTGAACTGCGCTCGACGATTTCCCCTAAGATCGTCGAACGGAGATCGACGATTTCCAAAAATCGTCGAACTGAGTTCAGCGCCTCTCAGATAGTATGAACTATCTCTTCCGGTCAACGATCGTCGAACGGCGCTCGACGATCTTGTTCTCTGCACGATCGTCGAATGGAGCTCGACGCTCTCCAATATCGTCGAACGGAGATCGACGATGTTGAAAACTTTTCAGATTCCTTTAGAAGCCTCGATCGTCGAACTGAGTTCAACGATCTTTCCAATTCTGCGTCGAACCCTAATATAAAACTCATTTTTCGCCGTCGTTCTCTCTTGCGCTTTCGTTTTCTCTGCAAGGATTTTCTTTCCCTCCAAACAGTTCTACGCTTGGTCGTTTTGTTTGTTGAATTTTTGCAGGTACAATGGCTGTGTCCGTTGCAGTTCTAGCCGCAATGAAGTTCGATGCTGGATTCGACATTGATATGGAATCTTTCAACACCACTGATCAAATCTTCCAAGATATACTGGATTTATTCAAGGATCAGAATTTGTCTGCCCTCATGACCACTAGAATCAAGCTTGCTTCAGATGAGATAAAGGAGTAGGTCTATACTGCTCATAACCAAGACAACTCCACAATAGTTGGGTCCATTGCTGGAACTCAGGTACCTCTGACCCCCACCATTTTAACAGAGGTTTTTGGACTAAGAAATGGAGATGATACTGCTGAGTTATCTGGAGAGGAGTTTTCTGACATGCTTGCCAGGATGGGTCATCCAGAGGGAAACCCTAGCAAGTTATTCAAGAGGAACCTGTCTGTTGAATACAGGTTCCTAGCAGATGTGGTAGGGAAAGTGCTGCTGGCAAAGCACTCTGCACATGATACCATATCCAGATACCAGCTCTGCCTCATGGGAGCTCTGGTAGATAAGAGAAGTTTGAACTGGGGAGAGGTCTTCTTTGACCTAATCAAGAAGAAAATAAACAAAAGTTTTGTTAACTTTGGAAGGATTCTTGGAGTCTTCCTCCAAAACAGGTGTCCTGCCTTGTTGGTCTCCTCTGGAGTGCACATAAATGCCTCCAAGAGACTCACCTGTGCCCTCTTTGGCAAGTGGGACAGGCAAATCAGCAAGCCTGGCAGGCCCTCCTCAAGTGCTCCTTCAGGCACCAGGACTCATAGAGTCACTCCCCCACAGGTC
The DNA here is from genome assembly GCA_039583875.1 of Platanthera guangdongensis. Classification (NCBI taxonomy): domain Eukaryota; kingdom Viridiplantae; phylum Streptophyta; class Magnoliopsida; order Asparagales; family Orchidaceae; genus Platanthera; species Platanthera guangdongensis. Next base: position 101,893,263 of record CM077166.1, on the reverse strand, counting down.
TCTGCTCCTGCAGCTGACCTGGCTATTGCTGTTGCTGCCTCCTCTCCTCCTCCACTTCCAACCCTTCCTCTACCATCCACCATTCCAGCTCCATCCACCATTACCATCTCTAGCCCATCTCCAACAACAATTCCATCTCCAGAACCCATTCTGCCTCCACCAATAGACCATTTCCACCCTCTGTTCTCATACCCTCCACCAGATGTCACCTCTTCTCCATCCATTCCATCCTTCACCCTCCTGGATGACTCCTATATGGATGATTCCCCATCCTCTCCTCCAGAATTACCCTCCTCCTCAACTTCATTCCAAGATCTCCTCCACCATATCATTGACCAAACCACTTTCACCCCATCCATATCCATCCCCTTGTCCTCCATTTCCACCATCCCAACACCTGAGCCATCCATTCCACTCTCCAGCCCTCCACTTCCAGCATCCTCAGCTATCCCCATTCCATCTACCTCTGCTCCTATTATTGAGCCAGTAGACCTCTCAGCCCTAGCTGACAAGTTGTATGAGCTAATTGCCCCCAGGCTCTCTCTACTCTTGGAGACCTCATTGGCTCCTCTACACTTGTCAGTGGCAGCCCTCTCTGCCAGGCTTTCCTCCCTCCTTCCTCAGGCAGCACCACCAGCAGTTTGCCTTGATACAGATGTCTCTGCATCTAGGCAGGGGGAGATGCCCTATGAAGCAAGCCTTCATGCTGTTGCTGCTGCTGTTTCTGCTCCTGCTGCTGATGATACTGCTGCTGCTGCTGATGTTTCTGTGTCTGCTGCCACTTCTGCTACTGTTGCTGTGCCTCCAGAATGTCAGGCTCCTACTGCAGTTCTTGCAATAGACCTAAGGTCTTTGCTTTCTGCCTTTGATCCTGCCTTCTTCAGCTGTTTGCCAGAGAGAAATGCTGTCCAGCCCACAGAAGATTTGTCCAAGGCACTGGTGCCTGTCTCTTGCTGTGACCACAGCATTATCTCCTCTTTTGTATATTCAGTGATTGCTGATGCTGAAGAAAGGATTGTTGTTGCTGCTGCTGATTCTGATGAGCCAATATCCAAGGATCTTCTGATGTCAGAGGCCACTGTTTTTGAGCCTGCTGCAGTTTTTGATGTTGTTTCTGCTGTTAGTGAAATTTCTGCTGATGATAGTGAGACAGTTGTTGCTGTTGTCACCAGTCCAGTATCTGCTGCTGCTGCTGTAATTGCTTCTGTTGCACCCTCTCCATTTGCTGCTCCATCTGCTGCTGTCACCTCTACTGCTGTTGTTGTTGTTCCTGTTTCACCTCCTGTATCTGCTGCTGTTCAGCTGAAGAAAGATTTGATGAAGAGAATTGATGCTCTATATGATGCCCAGAGTTCTGAATCTGATGAGTTCAAGACAGACTCTGATGACTCTTCTGCCACTATTGCAAGGAAAAGGAAAGCTAGGAGCAAGGCTATGAAAAGGGTCCCTCCTGCAAAAGTCAAGGATGATAATGATATTCCTTATTACATTCTGCATAACTGCCCCATCACAGAACATTGGATGCAATTTTCTAAAAATCAGCTCAAGGCCATGAAGAAGAAGAGAAAGTATGAAAAGGGCTCCTCCCAGTTCCAGCACCCTCATCCTCCTCCACCACCTCCTCCTGATGCAGGTGCAGGTGGCAGCTCTGCAAGTCATGCCCCAGCTAGAAGCCAGGCTCCCTATCAATCCCATGCCAGATCCTACCAAAGGGAAAGCCAGTCTAGGGGTTCTTATTCTAGGAGAGGAGGATACAGGGGTAATCAAAGAGATTTTCAAGTTTATTCCAAAGGGTACTCTAGGCAGCACCCATATTCTAGGGGAGGACATAGTCCTGCTGATACTACTTCTGGTCCCTTCCCCTTCAAGCTAAAAGAGATAGTGTCTGCCAGGCCTCCTCAAGATAATTCTTCCAACAGGTATGATCCACCTGTACCATTTGAGGACCCTAAAAAGAATCCAGCTGCTTGGACTGCTAGGATGAAGGAGTTGGCTACACTAGATCAGATCAAGAAGGCCAAAGAGCAAGGTTTAGACACTTCAAATATTTCTACAATGTCAGAGCAAAGACAAAAGGAACTAGACAAATATGCTTCCAGCAAATTCTTTGATGCTGAGAGATATATGGAGTTGCATCCTACTGCTGTGGTCCCCAGATCTTCAAAGCAAACTTACTTGGGTGTAGCAGATGACACCAGGTCCAACAAGGAAGCTCTAAATCCAAACAGAGAAATCAAACTTGTCAAAGGCAAAGAGAAGAAGTGACAGTGTAAGGTGACAATTTTTGTGAATTCTGACTGCTATCTGGATGACATATATACATATATATATATCTCTGTGATGTTTCTACAATGTCTAGCTGCTGTTTTTATGCTTCTCTGATTGTATGTTGTTATTTGAATTTTTCCAAAGTCTGTAAATAGTCATCCTAACCCAAATAGGGGGAGATTGTTGGAACACCCTATTACTAATTTGGGTCAGGATCACTATGTCTCTAGGAACCTTTATTTGACCTCCTGTATAGCTTAAAAGGTCAATTAGAATTGAGTCTAAGGGTTAGAAGTCTAGGATTGGAAGCTGCCCTGGAGACCAAGTTTTTCTGTCTGGAGACTAAGTCTGATCGTCGAGCTCAGCACGACGATTCGTCGAACTCCGATCAACGATCGTCTAGCTCAACTTCGACAGATCGTCGAACTCCATTCGACGATCGCCGAGCTCAACTTCATAATATCGTCGAACTCCATTCGATGATCGGTGAGCTCAGTTCGACGATTTTGACTTTGCTTTAGATCTTTATCTCTGAGCTCAGTTCGACGATCTTTGAGCTCAGATCGACGATTATTTTGCTGCTTGAGTTTTCCAGTTCGCTGAGCTCAGCTCGACGATAACAGAGCTCAGTTCGACAATTTCAGATAACTTCCAGAATTCAAATTCAAATCAGTCAGGAGTTATTCTGCAATTAATTCAGAGATTTGCTAGCCGTTTTCATTTACTTCTGGACAAAGTTTCAAGGGACTTTTCAAGGAATAATTCTGTGGACTTTCCTCCAGAAGAGTTTTTGCAATTAAGCATGCAATCAATGCAGACCAACGGCTATCCGTGACAGAGAATGACATTCTATTCTGGAACAGAGAATAAAAGACAGGATGTTTTTTGAATCTACATCAACCAGAAGAAAGAAGACACACAATATACAGAATACAGAAAGATACAAAAAAAAAAGTTTCTGTCAAAAAGAATTCTGAAGAACACTCATCAAAGAGATCAAGCTTTCAAAAATCTTCAGATCTCTTCAGCTCTCAAAGTGTTCAAGGCCAACATCATTTCAAGACTCCAGACACTCAACATTTCAGCTTGCTGAAATCATCTACTGCTGGAGTTCTATCTTTGAAGGCCTATCACCCTCAGCAAAGCTCTTCTTCCTGAAGATCTCAAGGACTCAGGGGGAGCTTTGACATCAATCCACTTAGTCTTCTTAGTTGGTTGAGAAAGAGATGACTGCCATAACTCTCTCACCCCCACTCTGTAAAGGGTTTCTCAAACTCCCTTCAAAAGTTTGAATCTGGTTTTTGAGCACCTTGTCAAAAGCTCATTGGTGGCAAGACACCTGATCAAAAAATCTGCTTTGGTTTTTGAGCACCTTATCAAAAGCTCATTGGTGCCCAGGACACCTGATCAACTCATCCTGCAGTGGATTCCTACCTAGGGTGGTAGAAGAGTGGATGTACCCAAGTTTGGGGAACCACTATATTCCCTTGTGTCATCTGGTTTTGGCTTGTTTTCTTTTTGTTTCTGGCCTTGATTTTTCTGTGCTTAGTATTTGCATAGTTTAGTACTGTGATTAGATTTATTTCTGCTTCCCTGCTCACACATATTACAACAATTGTTGTAAAAGTTTGCAAAAGCTTTTAAAGCATCATATACTCTATTCACCCCCCCCCCCCCTCTAGAGTATATCAGATCTAGTTGCTCTTTCACATAAGAATAAAATTTTAAAAAAAAAACATTAAGGAAGAACATGTTGAAGAAGAGATAAACATATCACACCATGCTTGGAAATGAAATCTATAACAAACTCTAACATTGAGACAGGTAAAAATAACATAGAAAATGAACAAGTTACACTCATAAACACACACACTTTTCATAAAAAGAAAAATAAAGGAGAAACTAAGGATAAAATGAGAAGAAAAGTCGGCACATAAGTTCATTCCAAAGCCATTTAAGAAGAGAAAAACTAACATTTTTATTGATTAAAATAGACTATTACAAAGCTATTACAAAGCTAAAGCTAAAGCTAAAGCAAACATGAACGGAAGGAGGGAGAAATCTCCTTACATAGCAAAGGAATCCACGGATGCAACCCACAAAACACACTAAAGTGGCTCAAAAATGTTAACCCTTGGTCATTACAGAAGTGGGGTATTTATAGGAAAAAAAATCTAAGTACACGCCAACCGATACTGGCGTGTCGGCGGGCGTGTCACTACTATTTGCGAAGGAGGCCGGCGATTTGACGGGCAAGTGGAATTTGGGCTGGACACGTGTCGGTCACGCAGCGGTCACGCCCCAGGTCACGGCGTGACGGTCGGGCGTGTCGGGGAGATAGATCTGGGCGCGGTGCGTCAAAAGTCGTCGAGCGGGTCTTGTGGGCCAGGAGGAGAAGTCATGCCCCAGGTCACGGCGTGAATCTGGGCGTGTCGAGGGTTCGACGATCGTTAAGCGGAAAGTCGTGGAGCGGCAAAATCGCCGAGCGGCAAAATCGTCGAGCGGCATATCGTCGAGCGGCAAATCATCGAGCGGACGATCGTCGAGCGGAAAACGTCGAGCGCTGGACACGGGTCATGTCACGGGCGTGTGATTGGGCGTGTCTTGACTGTTTTGTGCAGATTTTTGATTTTTTCTGAAAAATAAAATAAAACAAGTTAGGAAAATATTTACAATAAAAGGAGCAATTTATTAAGGAAAAATAAGTAAAAACGACAAAAATAAATGAAAACGACTAAATTAATGTACACAAAAATGCGAATATTTACAATGTATCATCCCGACACGCCCATGTTTAACCTGACACGCCCGTGTTCAAACTGACACGGTCGTGTGGCTGGTCGTGTGCCCCCATCGACACAGCCCTGAAAACAACCCGAGTCTCACACAGGTCTTGGACACGCCCGTGTCCTATTTGACACGCCAGTGTCAAACCCAAACACGCCTGGGTTCCAGGCTGTGTTCACTGTCTCGACACTTCGTCGAGTGAAGTTCGTCGACCACACGACACGGCCTCGGACACTCACGTGTCCTAGGCCGTGTTCCCTGTCTCGACACATCGTCGAGCGAAAATGTCGACTCCCCGGGCTGATCGTTGACACGGGCTCGACACGCCCTGAGACACGCCTGTGTCTCAGGCTATGTTCCCTATCTCGACACATCGTCGAGTGAAAATGTCGACTCCCCGAGCCGATCGTCGACACGGGCTCGACACGCCATGGGACACGCCCGTGTCCCAGGCCGTGTGCCCCCGACAAATACCAGATTTGGCCCAAAACGCCTCCCGTCGCTCTTTTGAATTTCGAGGCATTACAATTCTCCCCCTCTTAAAAGAATTTCGTCCTCGAAATTACATAAAGGAAAGGAACATAAAACTTAAATGGTACCTGAGTGAAACAACTCCGGGTACTCCTCAAGCATAGTCTGCTCTCCCTCCCAAGAGAGCTCCTCTCGACCACAATTGTCCCATCAGACCTTGACCATCCTGATCTCTTTATTACATAGCCGCTTGACTTCCGAGTCTTCAATACATACGGGCTTCACCTTCATCATCAACCCACTATCAACCGGCACTTGATCAACTGCGATCACTTGCGTAGGCTCTTGCACTGCCTTCCGTAGCACCGATATGTGGAATACATCATGTAGACCACTAAGCTCCACTAACAGCTTCAACCGGTATGCTGCTTCACCAATCCGCTCCAGAACCTCAAACGGACCAAGGTACCTCGGGCTTAGCTTCTTCAACCGCCGCACCCGCGAGATACCCTTGAACAGCTTGATCTTCAAGTACACCCAATCGCCAACAGCGAACTCCACGTTCCTGTGCTTGGCATTATAGTACTTAGCCTGGAGGTCCTGGGTGATTAACAACCTCTCCTGAATGGTTCTCACCAAAGAAGTAGCATCCTCCACCTCTAATCGCTTATACAACATTGATTCACCCGTTTCCAACCAGGACAATGGCATGCGACATTTTCTACCATAAAGGGCCTCAAAGGGCGCCATTTGAATGCTCGCCTGGTAGCTATTGTTGTAAGCGAATTCCACCAAGTATAGGTGATCTTCCCATTGCTTTCCAAAGTCCAGGACACACCTGCGAAGCATGTCTTGCATTGTCCTATTAACCCTCTCGGTCTGCCCATCCGTTTGCGGATGAAAGGCTATGCTAAAACTCAGCTTTGTTCCCAACATCTGCTACACCAGCCTCCAATCATTGCACGTGAATCGCCCATCTCAGTCACTCACGATGCTGCGGGGCACACCATGAAGTCATACAATATTATCCACATATAGCTTGCCAATTTCTCAACCGGATCATCCTTCCTATGCGGAATGAAATGCGACACCTTCGTTAGACGATCTATGACCACCCAAATAGCATCATTCCCTTTTTGCGACCTTGGCAACCCGTGCACAAAGTCCATAGTAATGTCGTCGAACTTCCACTCCGGAATAGGCAAGGATTTCAAGAATCCTCACGGCTTTTGGCATTCCACCTTCACCAAGGAGCAAGTTTGACACTTCGCCATGTAGAACGCCACATCCTTTTTCAGTCCTGGCCACCAAAACAATTTCTTAACATCGCGGTACATCTTCGTGCTCCCTGATGAATTGAGTACTTGGTATGATGCGCCTCGTACAACAATTCCACCCGCAAATTGCTCACGCTTGGGACGCACAGACGACCATCTTTCCAAAGTAATCCGTCCTCCACAATGAATTGGGAATTTGACCCATCCAGAGCCTCTATCATGAGTTGCTTCATGTGGACATCCATATCCAACGCCTGCCGAATTCGATCAGCCAGGTCATATTGGACTTCAGTCCAATTCAATACTGCTCCAGCACTTGATTGCTTATCAACGCAAAAGATCTCGAACGCCTCTAACTCCCGAACCAACCGCTCGTCATGGACCGACAACCAATTAGCTTGAGATGGGGCCCGACGACTCAATGCGTCCGCAACCACATTACCTTTACCAGGCACGTAGTGGATCTTGAATGTATAGTCCCCCAGGAACTCCATCCATCTACGCTGCCGCATGTTCAGATCTTTCTAATCAATCAAATACTTCAGGCTCCTGTGATCGGTGCAGATATCAATCTTAACACCGTAAAAATAATGTCTCCACAGCTTCAAGGCAAAAATTACGGCCGCTAACTCCAAGTCATGGATCGGATAGTTCCTCTCGTGCACTTTCAGCTGTCTCGAGCCATATGCTATAACGCTTGCATACTGTAACAGCACACAACCCAAACCGCTGCCCGAAGTATCGCTATAAATCTCATAACCTTCGGCCCCACTCGGCTAACTCAACACAGGCGCCGTGGTCAACTGAAATTTCAACTACTTAAAATCTCATGCGCACTCTGGCGTCTAAATGAACTTCTGCTCCTTCCTCGTCAAAGTAGTGAGAGGTAACGCTATCCGTGAGAAGTTCTCTATGAAGCGCCTATAATAGCCGGCTAGCCCCAGAAATCTCCGGACTTCCGCTACCATAGAAAGCTTAGGCCACTCTCGTATCGCAACAACCTTCACCGGATCCACTGCAATACCTTCCCCACTCACTATATGACCAAGGAACGCCACTAAGGACAACCAAAACTCACACTTCGAGAACTTGACGTACAATTGATTCCTCCTTAGCGTCTCCAAAACCAAGTAAGGATGTCTGAAGTGATCTTCCTCACTCTGCGATTACACCAAAATATCGTCGATGAAGACGATCACAAAATGGTCCAAGTACTCCCTGAAGGTCCCATTCATCAAATGCATGAACATTGATGGCGCATTCGTCAGCCCAAACGACATGACCGTAAACTCGTAATGCCCGTATCTTGTACTGAGCGCTGTCTTAGGGATATCACTCTCCCTTATCCTCAGTTGATAGTAACCAGACTTGAGATCCAACTTAGAGTACACATTCGACCCGACCAACTAATCAAAAAGATCATCGATCCTTGGGATTGGGTACTTATTCTTTTCCGTTAGCTTGTTCAACTCCCGATAATCAATACAGAGTCTCAAGCTCCCGTCCTTCTTCTTTACAAAGAGGACCGATGCGCTCCAAGGCGACGAACTTGGACGCACAAACCCTTGCTCCAACAACTCTTGAAGTTGCACCTTCAGCTCCGCCATTTCCTTAGGCGCTAGCCGATATGGAGATCGTGACACAGGCTTCGCACCTGGCACTGGCTAAATAGTGAAATCTATCTCCCGTTGAGGCGGGGCTCCAGGAAGATCTGCGGGGAACACATCAGGGCACTCAACTACCATTGAAATACAATCCAACGTAGGCTTTGGCTTTGCAACCTCCACTAGTGTAAATAACAGCTCTGCACCAGCACGAACCACCTACACCACCTGAAGAGCAGACATCAATGTCTTGCTCGACCCTTTTAAGCCCGTAAAAGTCATCTCACGACTTGCTCCAAACTTGACTTCCTTGCGACCGCAATCAATATAGGCTTGCTGCTCCGAGAGCCAGTCCATGCCAAATATAACGTCGAACTCCACCAATGGTAGTAACGATGCTTCCAGATCGAACTCTTGATTCCCAATGCGAATCTTAACAGCGCAGATTTTATCTGCGCGCATCGAACACCCATTCAGTAACAACACGTCCAACTTGTCCTTTGCCATCGAAGAAGGTATGCCGATGCGCGATATGAATCCTTCGGACAAGAAGGAGTGTGAAGCTCCCGTATCAAAGAGTGCTCTCGCCGGAAACTCACAAATCAAAACAAATCCTAAACAAATAGTGGTAAGGTAACATATGCATAACAAGTATTTAAAGAAACTTAACTTGCTACAAATTAAACCTTACTTGTCACCACATCCGCTTGTTTGATGGCCTCCTATTGGCCAAGATTATAAACCCTTGGTTGAGCCGGAGCATAATGGGATGCGGTTGACTCCACCGCCTTGCCCTTCTCTTCATAAGTTGCTCCCGGCTTTCTCTCGGACTTGGGACATCCGCTCCAATAATCACGGGCAAAGTGCCCCAGCTTCCCACAAGTAAAACATGCACCCGGGGGTGTCCGACCCGTAGTCGCCCCAGAAGCACCAGAAGAAGGAGCTGGACCCGAAGTCCTAGCCGTTTTAAAGAACCTTTGATAGCCGGAATTTGAAGTAGTCGGCACTTTGAACCCAGACTTCTTATCACCAAGGCTTTTCTTTGCTTGGACATTCTTCATGTCCTTCCCCAAGGACCCGGCTGTGTTGACCAAGGTCAAGAAACCCTGCGTCATCGGCCCCGAGAGAAGTAGCCTCAAGTCATCTCTTAGAGCTTAGTAGAAACGGTTGGTCTTACGCTCCTCATCCGCGATGGTAGAGCTAGCATACCGACCCAACCTAGTAAACTCGTGGAGATACTCATCCACGCTACTCTCTCCTTGTACCAACCTCTGGAACTCATTCTCCAAAGCTATCCTCTAAGTCGAAGGGAGGTACCTAGCCAAGAACAGTCTCGAGAACTCCTCCATCGAGGCGTCTGTAAGTTACCTTCCTCTTAATAGATGCAACTCCAAACCCTCCCACCACAGCCTAGCGTCTCCATTCAACAGGAACGTAGCTATAGTGGTCATCTGCCACTCCTCCGTCTCCGTCGCTGTCAAGACTCTCTTCACATGGGAGAGCCAGTCTTCAGCTTGAGATGGGGTTCCAAACCCCGAGAATACCGAAGGATTAAAGCTCATGACATGTTTGAGCTTTCTCTCATTTGCCCTCCTTGGCACCAACGGCTCCACTACTACCTGCTCCACTCTTCACGGCTCAACCTCTGGAAGAGGTACCTGCTCCATCGTAGGAGCGGCCTTCTGCATTTGCCTTGCAGGCTGCGCATTTATCATGGCAAACACTGCTTCGGCCACCAATTGTATGGCCTCAGCCGATGGAGGTGTTGTAGGAGCATCATTTGGTGCACTACTACCCTCAGAAACTCGGCGTTCCGATGGCCCAGCACCTCTTCTGATCACCTATAGTGGTACAAAACACCGTTAAGCGACCAAACAAAATTGCAAAACACAATTATAGGAACACGCATGTTCCTCAAACACGTGTATTTTTCATTCCTAAGTGGACATTCATGGGTTCTTTTGCTGTTATAACGATGACGCACACACATGTGCTCACCACCCCTTAAAAGAATTTGCCCAGGAATTCATTTTAAGCCTGACAAAAACCAGTAGTCTGATACCAAATTGTAACACCCCCTATCCGTCGAATAGCATATAGCAGTAGATCCGGTCGGGGCCCGACGCCATATACCACAGACAAACCGGGTGGTTACTCAATGGAAACCATCGAACCAATCCAACGTCCTACACAGAGCATTCTAGCAGAAGCAATTTAAAATTGTTGCATTAATAAAGAACCCAATACTAGCATAAATGTCCACTAATACACCAAAAGGAATGAAGTACAAATACACAAGTATTGACCTTAATGCCTTACATTTGTTCTCCTCATATTACATGTTTTCCAAACCTCGGCACGCAGGCCGTCCATACATTAATAAAAGAAAACACTCAAAAACTAGGCCTTCAAGGGCCGGCTTAGCAACTTGGGCTTTAGCCCGCTATTTACCGCTCGTCTCCGCAGCACCTGCAAGCACAATCCACCGCAACGGTGACAAACCAACGCAACGGTCAGCCATGCTGACCAAATTATAATGATCCCACCCCCAACTCGGTGCGGCGATGCTCCTTCCCTGCACTTTATTAGCCCAACCAAGCAGTATATAAATACATTGCATCACAGGCGTTGGCACACACGGCCACACGTCGCATGCTCTCAGGGCACATTCTCGGTGATCACGGTCTAAGCCCGCCGACTCACCACCGTCCCAGGGACGACAATCTCTCGTGAGCATTTGGTCTTTCAGGCCACTGCCTAAGACCCTCCTTCTATGCCAACGGGAATTGCCAAGTCACTTTAGGTCTCTTCAACCGAACGACATAGAGCGGGTACTGTTCCGCCTGACCCACTGCTCACACCGCAACGTTAATTTAAAACATATGCGCGGGTCAAACTCCCCTGATCCCAAATCATTTACAAACATCACATAACCCAGTTATGTTCAAGTTGGCTCCCAGGCCCACATGATGGAAGAACCACACATCCGCCCAGTTTTTCGGGTGCACCTTAAAGTTAATCCCCAAGGCTCCCTGTTGCAATCTACCTCGTAGAAAACCCGGAAAACAAACGTTCGCACGGAGTCTTCTCCAGCCATTTATACAATGCAACATCACCGATCCAGACCAACGTTTCCGGGTAGGCTTCACACATCATGCCTATATCCGTTCTCGATTACGGACTCTACATGTACACAACGGGGACTATTCATGTCTACCCGAAGGAATGCATCAAACTCACCACAAACTCACGAGAGCGGGCTTCCCTATGCAAAAGAAGTAGAGCTTCACATGCTCAAGTAGAGAATCGTTACCCTAGCGTTCTTCCTTGGCGCCATGGAAATGTAAGCGGATGAAAAGCACCGCACTCTCCTTGCCTCCGTAGATCCGAAGTCGGTTTGCGATTTGGAGCTCCGAAGCTCCGCAGGTGACCGGATCTAGGCTTCTTCTTCTTCCTTTGCTCTCCCCTCTCTCTTGACTTAGAAAGAGAACCACTCAAGTGAAATGACGGTTTCAAAGGCCCAATCCCGGGTATATCCCAGTAGGAACAACCCCCAACCGTCGGATCCCAAATAAGGAAACGAATGGCTACGATTCGTAGCTGAAAAGTAAAACCTGGGCCGAACACGTCCTGCGACACGACCGTGTCCAGGGCCGTGTCCCTCATTCGCCGTCAAAATCAACGCGTTACGAAAATTACATGGGTCCCGACACGCCCGTGTTTAACCTGACACGCCCGTGTTCAAACTGACACGGTCGTGTGGCTGGCCGTGTGCCCCCATCGACACAGCCCCGAAAACAACCCGAGACTCACTCGGGTCTTGAACATACCCGTGTCCTATTTGAAACGCCCATGTCAAAGCCGAACATGCCTGGGCTCCAGGCCGTGTTCAATGTCTCGACACTTCGTCGAGCGAAGTTCGTCGACCACACAATACGGCCTTGGACATGCCCGTGTCCTAGGCCGTGTTCCCTGTCTCGACACATTATAGAGCGAAAATGTCGACTCCCCGGGCCAATCATCGACACGGGCTCGACACGCCCGTGTCTCAGGCCGTGTTCCCTTTCTCGACACATCGTCGAGCGAAAATGTCGACTCCCCGAGCCGATCATCGACACGGGCTCGACACGCCCTGGGACACGCCCGTGTTCCAGGCCGGCTGCCCCCCGCCAAATACCAGATTTGGCCCAAAACACCTCCCGTCGCTCTTTTGAGTTTCAGGGCGTTACAGACGGTGTGTTCGTTAACCCAAATGACATTACCAAAAATTCAAAGTGACCATATCGAGAACAAAAAGCAGTTCGTGAAATGTCTGACTCCCGGATTCTTAACTGATGGTAACATGAACGGAGGTCAATCTTCGAGAACACAGAGCTACCTCGCAACTGATCGAACAAATCATCTATCCTAGGCAACGAATATTTATTCTTAATGGTTACCTTGTTTAGCTCTCGATAGTCAATGCATATCCTCATCGTTCCATCCTTTTTCTTCACAAAGAGCACTGGTGCACCCCAGGGGGAAGAACTGGGTCTAATAAAATCTCACTGCAATAACTCATCCAGTTGAGTACGCAGATCCTCTAACTCACACAGCGCCATACGGTACGGTGCCTTTGCAATAAGGTGAGTGCCTGGCTCGAGGTCTATAATAAACTCTACCTCTCTCACTCAGGAGGAAGTCCAGGAAGACTAACAGGAAATACATCCAGAAACTCATGCACCACAGAAACATCCTCAACCCGAGGCTCAACCGGTGCAGCTCCCATAATAGAAATAGAGACAAGAAAAGAATCACAGACAGACTCTAGAAATTTGCGAGCACATACCACAGAAATGATCGGAGATTCCTGATGCGACAAACAATACACACTCATAGGTTGGTCATTGTCACCTTTAAAATCCAAGGGCTTATGCTTGCACTGAATGACAACATCATAGCTGGACAGCCAGTCCATGCCCAAAATCATGTCGAAGTCTACCAAATCTAGCACCTTCAGATCCGCAAATGCTAGAAAACCACCTAGGGACATGGGGCATTTTTGGATACCCTCACTTGACCTCACCAACTCTCCAAAAGGAAATTTGACATTTATGGAGGTATCTAACTAGTCATGAGCCCAGCGATGTCGGTCTACAAAACCCCTCGCCACAAAGGAGTGAGTAGCTCCTGAATCGAACAAAACGCGCGCCCACTTATTCTTCACCTTAAATTCACCTAAACACATCGAGCGCGCAACTAAAATGCGGAGACTATAAATCTACAAAAGAGATTACTAGCCAAGTTAGAGACTAACCTGAGATTACTTGAGTCGAAGATTGGGCTTCCTCCTTGGTCAGCACATTCAACTTTCTTTTTCCCTTGTCCACGAGAGGCGGGGGCGGTGGTAGAGTCTGCAACGGAACTGCATGCAGTGCAGGATGGCTCTACGGGCAATTAGCCTTCATGTGCCCTTTCTGGCCGCAGAGAAAACATGCTCCAGCCTTCTTGTGACAACGGGCCACATCATTCCCACTCCTCTAGCAATAAGAATAGACAGGACCTCCCTTTGTAGCATCCTGGATCGCGTGTACCTGAGACAGCTTCTGCGCATCCAGTCTCTTAAAGCACTTATCAAAAGGGTGTCCTGGCTTACCACAGAAGCTACACGCTTCCCTTCTATCCTTCTTCGCTGCAGGACTACATGCCCTAGCACTTACTCCATCATTAGATTTCCTCTTGTCCTTTTTTGCATGCAATCCCTGATTCTTCGCATTTTCTATCGCCTCAACCTTTAAGGCAGCTTCGACTACTTCTGCAAAGGTCTCAGACTTGTATGTGCTAGCCAACTACTGGATGTCATACCTCAGACCACCCAGAAAATGCTTTACTCTGCCTTCTTCAGATGCTACCAAATCTGGGGCGAAATGACTGAGCTTGCTAAACTCGACCTCATACTCACTAACAGTGAGTTACCTCTGCTTCAGGTGTAAAAAGTTGTTCATTAGACGGTCTCGCTCAACCGATGGTAAGAACTTATTCAGTAACAAACTCTTGAATGATTCCCATGAGCACCCATCAGAAAGGTTCTCTTTTTCTCTGATCCACCAACCCTTCGCAAGACCCTTGAGCTGAAACACCGCAATCATCACCTTCTGATCGGAGGATACACCAGAGTAGGAAAACATTTCTTCCATGGCAATGATCCAGTCATCCAATGCCATAAAGTCTGCTCTCCCATCGTACGAAGGAGGTCCTAGTTGCTGGAAGTGAGAAATGAAGTTCATCTCAAGAGGTAGTGCGACTGGGGGAATTAGAGCAGTAGGGGGAGTAGGAACAGTTTGGTCCACAGCAGGGTCCTGCGCTCTAGTCTACTAACCAGCTATGACAACCAACAATGATTATATCTGAGACTGCATGTCCACCATTTGCCTTGTCAGGGCTCATTACTTTGTCACAGTGCTTCGATCACCGCTTCGCTCTGGGTACCAGAAGACTCACCCTCTGACTGGGGAGTCGACCTCGCCGCAATGCGTTTAGGTGGCATTCTATAGAATAAACGGATATCTAGCCAAACCTTGCATAAGATATCACAAACTGGGAAGATATTTTACCGATACAAACAAACGACTTATCAAGGACCTAGCTTACGACAGTGAAGCTAAAAAACTTGAATACCATGACTCAGATCAGATCAGGAATGAACATATACTTTCTCTTGTTGTTACCTTGCTCTGGGAAATCATAAAATGATGTTATGCTTCTAACTTGTGCCTATAATATGAATGCATGAATATTTAAATTTCATCTCAAATCATGGGTGTACATCTGTCATCATGCAGATCTTTAATTTGGCACGTGTGCTTATGCAATGGTATGTTATGTATGTAGTGCTATGCATTCTAAAAATGCCTCAGTGCATGTTATGAGCGGCATACACATACAATGTTATGCATCCCATACTACATAATATTATATGTAACGAAGAAAACTAAACGTGCTAATGGACATCCATGTGATGATGGTTATGCATCCCATACTACATAACCGTCACATGTTGCCACCTATGGTGGATCCATATACAAACACATATTATGCATCTCATACTACATAATATACCCCGTATACTTCTTATCATGCTATGAGTGTAGTGTTCACACTTCCATCAAGATCTCCTGATAACATATCGGTGTGTGTATGCAATGAAATGATACGATTAGAGTTTTGCTTAAGGGAAAGTTGTTCGACTTGCTTGTCAAACCAACCAACTCTCTTGCAGAACTTCCCTCTGATACCAACTGTCACAACCCGTATTTTCTCCGTATTCATAAATACATCAGAGTAGAGAATATACGCGTCGTGATACCACGCCGTGCAGGAGACAACTGCAGATGCTCAGAAAACCCCTCCTCATATTTACTTCATGTAAAAGATTTATGAAATTAAGTTAAAAACAGTGCATATAAGTTAATAGAGTTTATGACCGTGTCCCTCAGTCGGGTTGATCACTATTCCATAGGTGAGAAAATTTATATGTTTTACGCTACGGAAAATACTGAGTTGATTCATTTGTTAACCTATATGAGAATGAAGGTTTAGTATCCCAAAATGATGATGTGACTTATATATTTAATATATATAGGGAAGTTTTATTACTCTTAAAAGTAGTAGATTTAGTAGTTGAAACTCAAGTCATGTCGATACTTCAGAATGCAGTTTTGTATACTTTAAAATAACTAAATGCATCCTAACATAAAACCTACCCATAGTGCAAGTATAAACAGTTAAAAAGTAATAATACAAAAAGCAGCAAGTGGTCTATCACAAAAAAGTCAAAGTCTATGGGCATCAACAACTGACACGAACCCATAGTAAAATCTGACAAGTCTAAACAAAGTCAACAACCTCAAGATCAGAGGTGGAAGAAAACGGCCGCAACAACCAGCAGTACCAGAAACATAATGAGGTCAGCTAAACCTGCTGCAGCTCTAGTCCTGAGGCATTCAAAGGGAGAACACCTCGGAAGCAAGATATAAATGGTGCAAAGAATAAAGGCAGACTAAACAAACCTCAAAGTGAAGAAAATTGTAAAGCAACTGCAACAAAAGGGTCAGCAACAGAGTAAAAGTAAGCAACAATAAAACTAGTTGAGCAAGAATGGCTAATCACATCATCAGAAGTTCAAACCTTCATCTTTCATTATTATTCAAGTTATTCTTCAATAAAGAAAATGAGACTGATCAGCACAACAAAAAAAGAGTACTGTGCCGGGGAAAAATGTCCACAACGCGCACAAACCCAACCAACAGGCTTCATGCCGAGGGAGAAACCCCAACGCGCACAGACCAAGCTAAGGTAATGTGCTGGGGATGAAAGTCCACAAAGTGCACAGACTCAAGCATAAGGCACTATGCCGAGGTAGAAACCCCAACGCCCACAGTCCATCTGTGTTTCTCTAGTTACATAAATATACAAGCAGAGTTCCTTTTCATCCATCACGGACTCACGGTCAACAACAACATGGACTGCATAAGGACATTTCAAGGGTCAAACCAAGTGTAGTATAATCAGTTGTAGTTGCTTTACAATTTTCTTCACTTTGAGGTTTGTTTAATCTGCCTTTGTTCTTTGCACCATTCGTAACTTGCTTCTGAGGTGTTCTCCCTTTGACTGCCTCAGGACCAGAGCTGTAGCAGGTTTAGCTGACCAAGTTGTGTTTCTGGTACTGCTAGTTGCTGCGGCCGTTTGCTTCCACCTCTGAGCTTGAGGTAGTTCACTTTGTTTAGACTTGTCATATTTTACTATGGGTTCGTGTCAGTTGTTGACGCCCATAGACTTTGACTTTTCTGTGATAGACCACTTGCTCCTTTTTCTGTTGTTACTTTTTACCTGTTTATACTTACTCTCTAGGAAGGTTTTATGTTAGGATGCATTTAGTTATTTTAAAATATACAAAACTGCATTCTAGAGTATCGGCATGACATGACTTTCAACTACTAAATCTACTACTTTTAAGCGTTATAAAAGTTCTCTATATATATTAAATGTAGAAGTCACCTTATCATTTTGAGCTACTAAACCTTCATTCTCATATAGGTTAACAAATGAATCAACTCAGTATTTTCCGCCGCATAAAGCCAATAAATTTTCTCACCTATGGAATAGTGATCCACCCGACCGAGGGACACGGTCATTAACTCTATTAACTTATATGCATTGTTTTTAACTTAGTTTCATAAATCGTTTACATGAAGTAAATGTGAGGACGGGTTGCCTGAGCATCTGCAGTTTTCTCCTGCACGGCGTGGTATCACAGCGCGTATTTTCTCTACTCTGACGTATTTATGAATACGGAGAAAATGGGGGTTTTGACAATGGATCCTGTGACGAAGAGGCTCATCGTGTAAAGAGACGTTGTCTTTAATGAGTTGATGCCATATTGGGATAGCTCTTATGTGGGGCTAGAGATGAGTAGATTAGATGGTGGGCTGAATGAGGCTGCCGCTAAGGTTCAGGTGGAGATGCCTGAGTCACCAGGAGCTCCAGTTTGTTATAGCTCCGGGGCACAGGCGTCAGAGTCAGGAAGCAGGGGGAGCGATGCTCCAAGTTCTTTTGGCTTGAAGGCGGAGGTTTCCGATTCAGGAAGCAGGGGAAGCGATGTTCCAGGTAGTTCTTGTTCGAGAGCGGAGACTTCTGGTTCATGTAGCAAGGGAAGTGTTGCTCTATGTGCTTCTGGTTCCAGTGAGGTGGCGTCTTGTTCATGAAGCAAAGGGAGCATTGTTCCGGCTTTGCTCGGAAACGGAGCAGGTTCAAGAGAAGCAGCGGAGGTGGATAGCCATGATGAGGTTATTCAGAGATCGAAGAGGATCAGTAAGCCACCAGCTCGATATAGCAAAGGGAACACGACGAGCTTGGTCTCATGTTTCTTTGCAAACCCTCAGGTTGAGTGAGTACCTTCTAGCTGTGATGACCCCACTAGAATCAAGGAGGTGGTTGATGACAAGTCTGAGGAGGTGACTACTCTCAGAGGTGAAGAGGCTTGGGCTTTTGTGCCTAAGGTAGTTCGTGATACTCCTGTGATGCATGAGTGGAGATTGAAGCTGAAGAAGGAGGCAGAGGGAAGCATGGCTCCTTTTGGGAGATGGTGGAGGGCTGCCTCGTGGTCCAGGATATGCGGGGAGAGGACTATGTGTAATGCCCCCGATTTTTCGATGATTTTATTTGTATGGGTAACATCAGATTTATGACGTCGTGGCGTTACTTTTAACGTCGAGTGTTGGATTTGAGTAGTTTTGGACGTGCTCGTCCAGTTTCGTCGCAACCCGACCGTTTTTGGAGTCTTGGCGCGCGATCGAAGTTTTGGGTTTTGTTTTGTTCTTCGCATACTTTTACGGTTAATACCTCGGGAATGACTCGTAGGATTTTGGTTTTGACTTCGCCATTAAGTCCGTAGCAGCAGTTTTCGCGTACAGCGTGAGTTTCGTTTAAGTCGGCGCATTTGGGCCTTAGTTTGATCTCTTAGTTCCTTGTTCAACTATATGAACACGGTAACTGCTATTTTATTGCCTTGGGCTTGTGTTGATTCTCGGGAAGCTCTCCTAAAGGTGTGGTTTTTTGTCGAACCGAGTTTTTCCGGTTTTTTTTCTGGGCGCTGTGTCGGGTTCGACGATCGTCGAGAGGAGATCAACGATAGTATTCCTTTTCCTAAGCGCTGTGTCGGGTTCGACGATCGTTGAGCGGAGCTCGACGATTGTATTCCTTTTCCTGAGCATTGTGTCGCGTTCGACGATCGTCGAGCGGAGCTTTCTGTAGGCATGGCCCTGCGTGTTGAGTTCGACGATTTTTGAATTGGGATCGACGATCAGGCCTTGCGTTCGACGATATTTTTCTGGGCACTGTTTTTCCCCTTGTAGTACTCGAGTAAGCTGCCTTAGTACTCGAGTAAGTCCCGTGCTATACTCTTGTAATTCCCTTAGTGCTCGAGTACTCCTCTGTTACTCGAGTAGTTGTAATGAACTACTCGGGTAGGTTTCTGTTACTCGAGTAGTTGTGATGAGCTACATGAGTAGGCCTTCTGTTACTCGAGTAGTTGTATTGAACTACTCGAGTAGGTCTTCTGTACTTGAGTGGTTGTATTGAACTACTCGAGTAGGTTTTTTTGTATGATACTCGAGTAACCCCTTCCCCTCTGCTTCGGGAAAACCGGTTCAGCTGAACCTGGTTTATTTTGCTATTTTTCCTGTTATCACCATTGGTACAAATACCTTCTTCATCTTCTTCTCCAATTCCTTTCCTCCCGAACCAGAGCGGCGTGAGCGAGATAGAGGTTGTTCATCCTTAATCCTTCTGGTGGTCGTTGATGGTGCTCCGATGCTCGAAATTCCAAACCGATCGTAGATCTGGAAAGCACTCGTCGAGAGCTGCGCCCTCGTGGTAATTTCTTCCCCATTTCTTGAGATTTTCTCGTTAGGGTTTTTCGGCCCTAATCCCCTTTTCGACCCTTTTTGTCTAGATTTCAACACCTCTCGCAGTCTTTTGCCCCGATCTTCGACGTGGGGCGATTCAGAGGACTTTTCCGGTAAAACCAAGGCAAGTGGTGGTTTTCCCCTCGTTTCTCTTTGTCCGATCTGATGGTAACGACTATACTTTCACGTTCTTTAAATTTTCTGCGCTTATTCTTCCAAATCATGGTGATGATTAATCGTTTCAACGTTCCTTTGTTGTTGTACAGTGTTTTCTTGGAAAGCCCGATTTTGTCTAATTTTGGTTAATCGTTCCTGGTGTGTCCTAATGATGGCTATGCATGTTTTAGCTTTCGTTATTTTAGCGCCTTAGAATTTAGCTAGGACTGTAATTGTTCCTAGAGGTTGATCAACCGCATCTTGAGTTCGGTAATGTCAAGTAGAATCTGTCGAGCAAAACCTCGAGATTTTTGTGTTGTGGTTTCTTTGGGTTTTTTGAATACGGAAGTTAGTGGACGATTCCACCTCCGTAGTGTTTGTTACCTTCACTAGTGCCCTGTGGTAGTCTACCTGGTTTTTGGATGTCTGTGGTGTTTGGTGGAGAGTATGAGACTCCCTCGCAGTTAGATGGATTATATATCCGTTTTGTTTTGGGCGGTGAGTCCAAGAGTGACCACCTCGCCCATTTTTGTTTTTGGGTGGTGAGTCCAAGAGTGACCGCCTCGCCCATTTTTGTTTTTGGGTGGTGAGTCCAAGAGTGACCACCTCGCCCATTTTTATTTTTGGGTGGTGTGTCCAAGAGTGACCACTTCGCCGTGTTTTTGGGTAGAGTAGACCACAGGTGCCTAATAAAAGTTTTGTATTTTCCTTCTTGTGAAATATTCATGTAGTCACCTTATAGTCTAGTGCATCTGGTGTACTCTTGTTGAACGTGATAAATCACGTAGGAGTTCTTTTCCGGTTGATGCCCTGTTTACTTTTGTGCTTTACTTCAGTGTTTTTTGGTCTTGGGTTGGTACCCCTGTTGACCTTTATTTATTTTGGCTTATTACTTTTTCTGCCTCTATTTGTACCTTCTTGCTGAGGTGTTCTGTCTTTGGAATGCCTCAGGTTCAGAGCAGTTGCAGTTAGCAGTGCTGGTTTTGGAGTTTTCTGGGCGGAAGTGTTGGCCGTGGTGGTTGCCTCGTCTTAGCGAGGTAGTCTGTTGTTTGTTTAGTTTTACTAGTTCAGACATACTTTTGTTCGTGGGTTCGTGTCAGCTTGTTGGTGCCCACTGATTTCTTAGTTGTTCGATTCTTGCTAGCTGCTCATTTCTTTAAATGTGGATGTGGATAACTTGTTCTCTGGGAGGATTTATATTAGGAATGCATGTTAGGTATTTTCAACTATAAAATCTACTACTATTACTTCATGCATTGCATAATTTGAACTCTAACTTTTTATTTTTAGCGACCGTAAAAGCTATCTTTCCTACTATAAAAAATTTAGAGTCTTGCATAGCATGAGTTGTCCTTTTGGGACGTTTTGCTCATGTAGGATGTTTGAGTTAATCTAATCAAGTATTTTTCGGCAGTGTATAATATATTTTGATTCGTGGACTAGATGAGGTACTAAGCCGAGGGATGCGGCTAACTACTGCACTTAACTAATTTTCCTTAAAATAACTTAAAAAGAACCTTTCTTCATGTTTATTTTGGTGTCTGCCTGAGCGTCCGCAGTTATCCCCTACTGACGTGGCATCATGACTTGTATTTTCCCTTACTCTGATAAACTCTTTCTATGCGGTGAAAATGCGGGTTGTGATAGTTGGTATCATAGGGAGGTTGCTTGACAATCTGTCGGGCAACCTTCCCTTGTTGGTATTACGTGTTTAGCATCATATCATACACACACCGGTATATCATCAGCACGTCTTGGCTGAAGCACGAACACTACACTCATAACATAACATGAAGTATACGGGGCATATTATGTAGTATGGGATGCATAATATGTGTATGTATATGGATCCACCATATGGGCAACATGTGAGGATTATGTAGTATGGGATGCATAACCTCACCACATGAAAGCGACTAGCACATTTCTTTTTCGTTGCATGATAATGTTATGTAGTATGGGATGCATAACATTTTCATGCATACGCCGCTCATAACATGTATTAGGGCCTTTTTAGAATGCATAGCACAATCATGCATAGCATAACATTGCATAAGCACAACGTGCCAAGCTAAAGATTTGCGGGATGACATATGTACACACATGGTTTTAAATTAGAAAACGAATATAAATACATGCATTCATGACATAGGCACAAGAGTCAATAGGATGAGTGGATATCATCCTAAGTAGGACATAACATCATTATAAAATCCCAGAGCAAGTTGCAGAGTAAGCAAGTGTTTTTTTAATATGGTCTGAACTAGTCGTGTGGCTTTGTTGTAAGATAGGATTTTGATGAGTTGTTCGTTTGCTTTTATAGAAATGCCGCCAAAGCGTCCTGCGATGAGGTCGACTCCCCATTCGGAGGGTGAGTCATCAGGTGCGCAAAGTGACGCGATTATCGAGAGTCTGCGTCAGAGCAATGAGGCTCTGTCAAGACAATTAGTTGCGATGCAATCGCAAATTGAGTCCTTATTGTCTATCGCTCCCGCGCAGCAACCTTTAGTGTAAGAGCCCGCCTCGGGCCAAGCCGTGCTCGATACCCCTGCTCCTCTGGTGCCCCCGATGGCGATACCACCAGAAATGAATTTCATATCGCACTTCCAGCGGTTGGGGCCTCCCACCTTCGACGGGAGTGCTGACTTTGTGATTATAGATGATTGGATCATCTCCATCGAGGAGATGTTTTCGTATTATGGAATTCTAGAAGCCTAGAAGGTGATGATTGCATCCTATCAGTTAAAAGGTCTGCCAAAGAGTTGGTGGATTCGGGAAAGAGAGAGCCTGAAGGAAGGCTGTACTTAGGAATCTTTTAAGAAGATGCTGCTGAAGAAATTTCTACCCTCGGTCGAGCAAGACTGCCTGATGAAGAACTTCCTGCATTTAAAGCAGAGACAGCTCACCGTGAGCGAGTACGAGATTGAGTTTAGCAAACTGAGCAGGGTTTGCTCCTGATTTGGTAGTTTCTGAGGAGGGAAGAGTGAAATGTTTCTTGGGAGGATTAAGAAGCGATGTCTAGCAGTTGGCATGCGCTTACCAAGCTGAAAGTTATGCTGAAGCAGTGGAAGCCGCTTTAAAAGTGGAGGCGATTGAAAACGCCAAGAACTGCGGTGCAGCGGCAAGGAAGGAGAAAAGAAAAGGTGTTGAGGATGGTAGCTCCAGGGCATCTGGCCCTTCTTCGTAGAAGAAAAGTAAGGAAGTGTGTAGCTTCTGTGGTCTTCCTGGCTACCCCTACGAAAGGTGCTTCAAGAGGACTGCCACCCTGAAGCAGCAGTAGGTGCACGCCATCCAAGGTGCACCGAAGGGAGAGCTAGTGTGCTCGTTCTATACAAGGAATGGTCATGACGTGACTCGATGTTGGATGAAAGAAAGGATTTGCTTCCAGTGTGGGCAGAAGGGACACCAGAAGTCTTCGTGCCCCCAGGCTCAGTCCCCGCTGCAGCCTGCCCCACTTCGAGCTCTGCCACCGCCACCAAACCTGGATAGAGGAAAAGGAAAGCTGAACGTGGTGACCAGCAAGGAAGCCCAAACCTCTACGCAAGTGATATCAGGTTAGCCTCAGTTTAATTTATCCTTGTTAGTTATCGTTGTTGCCCTAGTTATCGTTCGTTTAGTTATGTATGTTACGATTTTAGGGGAGTTTAAGGTGCGGAATAGGTGGGCCCGCGTTCTTTTCGATTCTGGTGCCACTCATTCCTTTGTGGCCCAGAGGTTTGTTGATAAACATCGCCTGAGTGTGGACCATTTGGGATGCTACTTCAATGTCAAGATCCCTTCCGGTGATTCTGTGATATCTAACCAAGGAGTTCTGAGATGCCCTATTTATCTTGGCAATTTTCTGGCCTTTGCGGATCTGATGATTTTGGATCTGTCTGATTTTGACGTGATTCTGTGCATTGATGGCTGTCTAAGTATGATGCGGTCATACAGTGCAAGGCTAAGCGATTGGATTTCAGAATGGATGAAGGACAACCTATGAGCGTCTATGGATTTCAGGATAGAGTTTCTCCTGTCATTTCTGCGGTACGTGCTTATCGTGCTATAAAGTCTGGTTGCGAGGCGTTTTGGGTTTCTATTTCTGCTTTGGAGACAGCTTTTGTTATGACACGTCTTGAGGATATCTCGGTGGTGCGAGAGTTTCCAGATGTCTTTCCTGATAGTCTTCCAGGACTTCCTCCGGAAAGGGAGATAGAGTTTGTGATAGACCTCGGGTTAGATACTCGTCCTATTGCTAAAGAACCGTACAGTATGGCTCCGCGTGAGTTGGATGAGTTGCGTACTCAGCTCGATGAGTTGCTCAGTTGTGGTTTTATTAGACCAAGTACTTCTCCATGGGGTGCTCCTGTGTTGTTCGTCAAGAAGAAGGATGGATCGATGAGACTTTGCATCGACTATAGGGAATTGAACAAGGTAACCATTAAGAATAGGTATCTCCTGGCAAGGATTGATGATCTGTTCGACCAATTACGTGGTAGCTCGGTATTTTCAAAGATCGATCTTCGCTTAGGCTACCACTAGTTGAGGATTCGAGAGGCAGATATTCCCCGAACCGCTTTTCGTTCTCGGCATGGACATTATGAATTTTTGGTGATGTCTTTTGGTTTAACCAACGCACCCTCTCCTTTCATGGATTTGATGAATCGGGTGTTTAAAGATTTCTTGGACCGATTTTTTATTGTGTTCATAGATGATGTCTTGGTGTATTCCCGCAATATTGAGGAGCATACTCAGTATTTGTGTCTGGTTTTGTCGACCCTAAGGGAGCATAAGTTATATGCGAAGTTGAGCAAATGTGAGTTCTGGCTACCTCAGGTGTCCTTTATGGGTCATGTTGTAAGCAAGGACGATATTTCTGTAGACCCGACCAAGATTTCTGCTGTAATGGAATGAGAGAGACCTTCTACACCTAAGGAGATTAGGAGTTTCTTAGGCCTAGCCGGCTATTATAGAAGATTCATGGAAGGATTTTCGGTGTTGTCTGCTCCTCTAACTAGACTTACTCAGAAGAATATTGCTTTCATTTGGAGTGATAAGTGTGAAGAGGCTTTTCAAGAGCTGAAGAAAAGATTATGTACTGCTTCGATTTTAACCTTACCTACTGAAGGAGTTGAGTATGCTGTGTATGTTGATGCGTCACATATCGGACTTGGTTGTGTTTTAATGCAAGATGGTAAGGTGATTGCGTATGGATCGAGACAACTAAAGATCCACGAGAGAAACTATCCTATGCATGATTTGGAGTTTGCTGTCGTAATTTATGCTCTGAAGCTTTGGAGACACTTATTGTATGGTGCGCTGTGCAAGATCTATACGGATCATAAGAGTTTGAAGTGCGTATTCACTCAGAAGGAACTAAATCTGCGCCAGCGCCGGTGGTTAGAATATGTGGCGGATTATGAAGTGGAAATTCTTTATCATCCAGGAAAGGATAATGTAGTAGCCGATGCTTTGAGTATAAAGACCGCTAAGATTTTTAATCTGTCGGTGCAGTCATTGATAGAAGAATTTTTGTTGATGGATATAGAGGTTGGGAGTAGTACTGTGCCTGCTAGTCTAGAAGCAGAAGAACCCTCTTGGATTTCCCTTACTCGAGCACATCAGAATGATGATCCTGATTTGTTGCACCTCTGGAATAGAACTGTGAAGGGAGAGCTACCTGATTTCTCTGTGGACGAGTTGGACACTTTAAAGTATCTGGTTAGATTTTGCGTCCCCGCCTTTGGCGATATTCGAGCTAAGATCTGTGTTGAAGCTCATGGTTCCAGTGTATCCTACCACCCTGGTTCCACTAAGATGTATAAAGATCTAAAGCAAATTGTTTGGTGGTCAGGGATGAATAATGACATCGCAAAGTTTGTATCGGAATGTTATACATGTCAGCGTGTTAAGGCTGATCACAGAAGGCCTAGTGGTAAATTGACACCGCTTGATATTCCATGTTGGAAATGGGAAAGTATTTCAATGGATTTCATCACCGGTCTGCCAAAATCTCCCCGTGGGCACGACTCTATTTGGGTGATAGTCGACAGACTGACAAAGTGTGCTCACTTTGTTCCATTTAAGATTGGGTACTCGATGAAGAAGATAGCTGAGTTATATCTGGAAGAGGTCATCAGGTTGCATTGTGTGCCTGTTAGCATCGTATTAGATCGGGACTCTACATTTATGTCTCGTTTTTGGAAGATTTTACAGGAGGGGTTGGGTACCGATTTAAGGTATTCCACCGCCTATCATCCGCAGACTAATGGTCAGACGAAAAGGGTAAATCAGATCGTAGAATATATGATCAGGTGTTATGTTTTGGATCATGGTGGTGCTTAGGATGAGTGTCTCAGACTCATGGAGTTTGCATACAATAATAGTTATCAAGAGAGTCTGCAGATGGCTCCGTTTGAGGCATTGTATGGAAGGCGTTGTAGAACTCCATTATTTTGGGCTGAAGTTGGTGAGAGACCGTTGTTAGGTCCGGAAGCCCTTGAATAGATGAATTGTGCTGTGACTCATATTCGGGAAAAGCTTCGTGTGGCTCAAGAGCGCTATGAGAAGTATGCTAATCTACGAAGGGTCGATCTGGAGTTTGCGGTTGGATACTTGGTTTTTCTGAAAGTTTCCCCGATGTCTGGCGTTAAAAGGTTTGGAAGGAACCACAAGTTAGACCCCCGGTATGTGGGACCTTTCCAGATTCGTGAGCGCATCAGAGTGTCAGCTTATAGGCTGGAATTGCCTGCGACCTTCCCTAGTGTCCATGATGTGTTCCATGTGAGCCAGTTGCGGAAGTGTGTTCATAGTGATCGTCAAGTCCTCGACTCGATACCCCAGATTCAGCCCAACCTTACATATGTGGAAGAACCTATTCGTGTTCTGGATTCTCAAAAGCGTGTGTTGCGGAGAAAGACCATCCCTATGGTCAAGATTCTTTGGAGAAACCAAGACGTCGAGAGCGCGACGTGGGAATTGGAATCGGCGATGAG
Source organism: Platanthera guangdongensis (assembly GCA_039583875.1). Lineage (NCBI taxonomy): Eukaryota > Viridiplantae > Streptophyta > Magnoliopsida > Asparagales > Orchidaceae > Platanthera > Platanthera guangdongensis. The sequence goes on along the minus strand of CM077166.1, from coordinate 101,866,282 downwards.
GGAATCTCATCCGCACCTCTTCTCATAGTTTTGGGTATGTCGTTATGTTTTCAGTTATGTTGGATTTTATCGATTTTGGTTTGGTTTTGGAGTTGTGATAAGTTTCGGGACGAAACTTCTTTTTAGGGAGAGTGACTGTAACGCCCCCGATTTTTTGATGATTTTATTTGTACGGGCAATGTCAGATTTATGACATCGTGGCATTACTTTTAACGTCGAGTGTTGGATTTGAATAGTTTTGGACGTGCTCGTCCAGTTTCGTCGCAACCCGAGCGTTTTTGGAGTCTCGGGGCGCGATCGAAGTTTTGGGTACTGTTTTGTTCGCCGCATACTTTGACGGTTAATACCTCGGGAATGGCTCGTAGGATTTTGGTTTTGACTTCGCCGTTGTGTCCCTAGCAGCAGTTTTCGCCTATGTCGTGAGTTTCGTTTAAGTCGGCGCGTTTGAGCCTTAGTTTGATCTCTTAGTTCCTTGTTCAACTATCTGAACACTGTAACTGCTATTTTAATGCCTTGGGCTTGTGTTGATTGTCGGGAAGCTCTCCTAAAGGTGTGGGTTTTCTTCGAACCGAGTTTTTCCGGTTTTTTTCTGGGCGCTGTGTCGGGTTTGACGATCGTCGAGCAGAGCTCGACGACTGTATTCCTTTTCCAGAGCGCTGTGTCGCGTTCGACGAACGTCGAGCAGAGCTCGACAATTGTTTTCTTTTTTCTCGGCGATGTATCGAGGTCGACGATCGTCGAGCGGAGCTCGACGATTGCTATTATTTTCCGAGTGCTATCTGGAGGTCGACGATCATCAAGCGGAGCTCGACGATTGTCGTGCTGAGCTCGATGAATCGCCGAGCGGAGCTTGCTGTAGGTCTGTCCCTGCGTGTTGAGTTCGATGATTTTTGAATTGGGTTCGACGATCAGGCCTTGCGTTCGACGATATTTTTCTGGGCACTATTTTTCCCCTTGTAGTACTCGAGTAAGTCTCATGCAGTACTCGTGTAATTCCCTTAGTGCTCGAGTACTCCTTCTCTGTTACTCGAGTAGTTGTAATGAACTTCTCTGGTAGGTTTCTGTTACTCGAGTAGTTGTGATGAGCTACACGAGTAGGCCTTCTATTACGCGAGTAGTTGTATTGAACTACTCGAGTAGTTCAATACAACTACTGTACTCGAGTGGATGTATTGAACTACTCGAGTAGGTTTTTTTGTCTGATACTCGAGTAACCCCTACCCATCTGCTTCGGGAAAACCGGTTCAGCTGAACCCGGTTTATTTTGCTGTTTTTCCTGTTATCACCTTTGGTATAAATACCTTCTTCATCTTCTTCTCTGATTCCTTTCCTCCCGAACCAGAGGGGCGTGAGCGAGATAGAGGTTGTTCATCGTTAATCATTCTGGTGGCCGTTGATGGTGCTCCATTGCTCGAAATTCCAAACCGATCGTAGATCTGGAAAGCTCTCATCGAGAGCTGCTCCCTCATGGTAATTTCTTCCCCATTTCTTGAGATTTTCTTGTTAGGGTTTTTCAGCCCTAATCCCCTTTTCGACCCTTTTTGTCTAGATTTCAACTCCTCCCGCAGTCTTTTGCAACGATCTTCGACGTGGAGCGATTCAGAGGACTTTTCCGGTAAAACCAAGGCAAGTGGTGATTTTCCTCTCGTTTCTTTTTGTCCGATCTGATGGCAACGACTATACTTTCATGTTCTTAAAATTTTCTGCGCTTATTCTTCCAAATCATGGTGATGATTAATCGTTTCAACGTTCCTTTGTTGTTGTACAGTGTTGTCTTGGAAAGCCCGATTTTGTCTGGTTTTGGTTAATCGTTCCTGGTGTGTCTTAATGATGGCTATGCATGTTTTAGCTTTCGTTATTTTAGCGTGTTAGAATTTAGCTAGGACTTTAATTGCTCCAAGAGGTTGATCAACCGCGTCTTGAGTTCGATAATATCAATTAGAATCTATCGAGCCAAACCTCGAGATTTTTGTGTTGTGGTTTCTTTGGGTTTCTTGAATGCGGGATTTAGTGGACGATTCCACCTCCGCAGTGTTTGTTACCTTCACTAGTGCCCTGTGGAAGTCTACCTAGTTTTTGGATGTCTGTGGTGTATGGTGGAGAGTATGAGACTCCCTCGCAGTTAGACGGATTATATATCCGTTTTGTTTTGGGGGGTGAGTCCTAGAGTGACCACCTCGCCCGTTTTTGTTTTTGGGTGGTGATTCCAGGAGTGACCACCTCGCCCGTTTTTTCTTTTTGGGTGGTGAGTCCAAGAGTGACCACCTCGCCCGTTTTTGTTTTTAGGTGGTGTGTCCAAGAGTGACCACTTCGCCGTGTTTTTGGGTAGAGTCGACCACAGGTGCCTAATAAAAGTTTTGTATTTTCCTTCTTGTGAAATATTCATGTAGTCACCTTATAGCCTCGTGCATCTGGTGTACTCTTGTTGAACGTGATAAATCACGTAGGAGTTCTTTTCTGGTTGATGCCCTGTTTACTTTTGTGCTTTACTTCAGTGTTTTTTGGTCTTGGGTTGGTACCCCTGTTGACCTTTGTTTATTTTGGCTTATTACTTTTCCTGCCTCTATTTGTACCTTCTTGCTGAGGTGTTCTATCTTTGGAATGCCTCAGGTTCAGAGCAGTAGCAGTTAGCAGTGCTGGTTTTGGAGTTTTCTGGGCGGCAGTGTTGGCCGTGGTGGTTGCCTCGTCTTAGCGAGGTAGTCTGTTGTTTGTTTAGTTTTACTAGTTCAGACATACTTTTGTTCGTGGGTTCGTGTCAGCTTGTTGGCGCCCACTAATTTGTTAGTTGTTCGATACTTGCTAGCTGCTCATTTCTTTAAATGTGTATGTGGATTACTTGTTCTCTGGGAGGATTTATGTTAGGAATGCATGTTAGGTATTTTCAACTATAAAATCTACTACTATTACTTCATGCATTGCATAATTTGAACTCTAACTTGTTATTTTTAGCGACCGTAGAAACTATCTTTCCTACTATAATAAATTTAGAGTCTTGCATAGCATGAGTTGTCATTTTGGGACGTTTTGCTCATGTAGGATGTTTGAGTTAATCTAATCAAATATTTTTCTACAGCGTATAATATATTTTGATTCGTGGACTAGATGAGCCACTAAGCCGAGAGATGCGTCTAACTACTGCACTTAACTGATTTTCCTTAAAATAACTTAAAAAGAACCTTTCTTCATGTTTTGTTTGCTGTCTGCCTGAGCGTCCGCGGTTATCCCCTGCTGACATGGCATCATGACTTGCATTTCCCTTACTCTGATAAGCTGTTTCTATGTGGTGAAAATACGGGTTGTGACACTATGTCTTGTACATCTCTTTGTAGATGCTATAGGAGGGACCAGATGCAAGGTTACGGGAGCTGCTGGAGTTATTCACCACTTCTCACTTCAAGGGGGAGTGTTGAAAATTGTGAAGTAAAAGTGGGTGAATGGAAGACTTGGGCAACCTATCCGCGCGGACTATGTGGACAGGGTTGGCGGACAGCCAGGTCGGCGGGGCTAGTGCAGACGTCTTGTTCTATGGCGGCCTGGGCAGTCTATTCGCGCGGACTACACGGGCAGTAGTGGCGGTTAACCAGACCGGCTTATGCTCTACAAGAAGCGGAATCCTAGAAGGTAACCAGGCGGATAGCGACTCTATCCGCGGAGTCCAGCAAGAAGAGGACTGAAGAACTGGAGCTCAGTAAATTGGCTTGACAGAAGCCATGGTCTTGCTCTGGTGAAGCGGCAAGTGGAAGCCGCGGAGATCGCCAGTCAGTGCGGACAGGTGCTGGAGGTCGCCGGGTTTGGCGGACTGAATCTAGTGTCCGCCAGTAAGTGCGGACTGCACCTTGTGGCTAGTGGTGTGGACTTGGTTGGTTCGGAACTAGGTCCATGTTTGGCTCAGTCCGGGGAGATCGCGCAGTGGAGCGTGGACTGCTTCTCAGTCCGCCAAGCTCGACAGAAGTGCATTTTCCTTGGTTGCGAGTTTGGGGATAAGCAGACTGAAGATTGTGTCCGCAACTACGTGCGGTCTAGAGCTGGGTCCGCTGAATCTGACACTTGCCTTGCTGGCATGGCCGTGGACTCGGGATATGCGGACTGGAGTAGTCTGCGGAAGATGCGGACTGGAAGTGTCTGCTGTGTAAGCAGACTGGAGCAGTGTCTGCTGAGTTCGATAGGTGTCTTGGTGACAAGGCTATGGACTCAGGGTGTGCGGACGAGAGTTGTCTGCATGGATATGCAGGCTAGAGCTGTCCGAAGTATGTGCGGACTAGATCGACGTGTCCGCTGAGTCCGGTTGTTGCCTTGGTGGCAAAGCCGGTGGCTCGGGATGAGTGGACTGAAGCGGTGTCTCCGCTGAGTCCGGCATTATCCTTGTGACGAGGCTGCGGGCTCGGGATAAGCTGGTTGGAACTGTGTCCGCGGATTGGCGGATAATGTTGCTGCAGAGTCCGGCTGTGGTGGTCTTAGCTTGGCCCTTGGCGACAAGGCTGACTGGCGTTGTGCCTGGCCTTGGAGAAGCATATGCGGACTGGCTATCTTGCACATGCAGCAGCGGACTGGTGTGTGTATCCGCGGGCTGGCGGATACACTTGTTCTTGCTGCGGGATGTGGCGGTAATCCTATCGGATAGGGCGGTGACCACACTCCTCATCGTGCCTATAAATAGGACTCATGTCACATCAGGAATAGTAACCTAAGTAACCTAAGTAACCTGAGAAACCGAGTGAACAGTAAGTGAGCTCGCAAGAGTTGCTGTAGACTGCCTTTTGGTGTCCGCGAGGTTTGATATAGTTGATCGGTTTGTGTTGTGCAGGTTGTGCGGATAGCGCTAGAAAGCCAAGACTTGGCTCTGATTGCAGTCAGGAACAGTGCGGACTCAGCGGTTAAGCAACAGGCGATAAACGGCAGGTCACGGACAGCGACCAGACGGTCTTCTCTTTGGAAACTTGGTTCGGGGTTCAAGAAGTCGCCTGTTTCAGAAGGACTGTTCTCTTCGGCATCGCAACTTGTGCGGTCTGGCAGCTAGGCGACCGGGCGGTTAAGCGGCTTACAGACTGGCGGGTAGAGCTAGCATTGTAATAAGGGGTAGTCCGTGCGGCTTGGGTTGCGCTCTGGCGACCTGGCGGATTCGGCGGACTCCATAGCAGTAGACCGGCGGCTTGGTGTTTGAGTCTGCGCGGCTTGTTTCTCTTGTATTGTATATGTAGTCTCTGCTTTCCCTTTGGTGGTTGTTTGGTGAATCATGTCTCGTCATGTATGTCTCGTCTTGTAAAAAAGATTGTTGTTAATCAATAAAAACTCTTGTGCTGCATGTGTTGCTGGTTGACTGACTTAAGTTGAGATAACCCCTGCTCAATCCAAGTTCCAGGGAAATTTTCGCATGATCAAGGTGTGATCGTGATACTTCTGAAATATTAATTTGGCGTCAGGCTATCTTGTTGATCACCTGGAGAAATTTCAACAATGGATTTGTAATCAATTCTGCGAAATGTGTTGTCTTTTGAGATATTTTGCATTGCAAGTATGGACTTGGTTCTGAGCTTTTTTCATTGCAAGTGCAAGTATGAACTTTGCATGTTACAATCATATTTCTTTATTGTTACTTTTTAAAATTAATGTTCTTTATCAAAGATCTATGATGGTGAGGTTGAAGTGTTGCGTATAGAGAAGGACAACGTCACCACTCCCGAACAATGTCGCCGCCCCCCCGAAAAATGTCGCCGCCCCTGCACAATGTCGCCGCCCCGACACATTGTCACCGCCCCCAATCATTGTTGCCGCTCATGAACAATGTTGCCGCACACGAATAATGTCGCCGCCCTCGAACAATATCGCCGCCCCCGACCAATGTCGCCACCCACGACAAATGTCGCACTCACGACCAATATCGCAGTCCACGACACCTGCTGCCGCCCACGACCCATGTCGTTGCCAAGAGGGCGAATCCCGCAGCCACGCATCGAGAACGGGTGGAGCCCTTGCCTTTCACAAGGGCCCCCGTGAACTATCTCATTTGAGCTACTATCGCGGTTGGGCATAGAGGCGGAGCCCTCGCCTTTCACTAGTCCGCATGTGTGTGATGCAATTTTATGTGCTAATTATCAACTTATGCATATTCCCAGCAATTTTCAACCTTAAAATCCAGATTTCAGTTAGATTGATAGCTAGATTCGTTATTATTTGAATTTAGGTTGGATTCAGTATTTTTTCCCCAGGAATGACGCGACTACAAGTTTCTTATATCTTTACAAAGTCAACGCTCCCAAAATTATATATAATAACATAGTTTAAAATACAAAGTATAAATAATTAATGAATAATTAGAAAACCTGCTCATGAGCAATGAATGTCATGAATGTCATGCCCATGGGCGATGAATAGCGGTTACATATAAAACCGGAATATCTCAAGGCCACTCCGGATTTTTGGGAGTTGAACGTGCTTGGTTCGTCAAAATAAGAAGAAATATTGTACACGATGTCCTTTGCACTTGAATCACGATTACATAGGCGGGAGGTGGATGTTTGACCTTAGGTTTTATTTGGAAATATCTTTTCGTATTCTAGGCAGCAATCCGGTGTGCATATATTGAATGTCTTTGTTTCAAGAGTAGCTTTACACCTAGGGGGTGTAAATTGGTTTCTTAGTCTTTTGACTATCTTTTTGATTAACTGTGTTGTGTGTTTAGTTAGTTCAGTTAGCTTTCAAGAAAGAAACAACACACAAATATTTATAGTGATTTTTCAAGATATGGGTACATCCACAGTCCCTCCCACATTTCTAAAAGTGTGTTAGATAAGGCCAACTTCTACAATCTCAGCTCAAATAGCTTACAACACAGCTCCCTCAGAATCTTTCAGACTCCTTCAAGTCCTAGCTAAGGCCCAAGGCTCTACCACTCAGAGTATATGATACTCCATCAGCTCAGCCAACTTCTTCAATCTCAGCTCAAAGAGCTTACAACACAGATGTCTCAGGATCTCTCAGATTCCTCTAAGTCCTACCTCAGGCCCAAGGCCCTACCACTCAGAGTATATGATACTCCAATATCTCATTGATACACAGATCACCTAGCTCAGATTTAATCAAAGTCCTACACTCAGGCTAGGAGGATAGCCCAACACTAAGATCCACCACTAGATCCTACCTCAGAGAATAAATCTCTTACCTTAGGCACACAGGTCCTACCTCAGATCCACAGAAGGATCCTACAGCTCAGCATTTATATTTCAAGCTTACAACTCAGATCTCGAAAGATCCTATAGAGAGATTGAGTTTGTTGTTGATGACTTGCTCTAGAGAAAGTGTTCTCCGAGCCTGCTTGCTGAACTGAATAAACTCATCTCTTTCTTCTTCACATCACCAGCAATGGATCTTCAAAGTTGTTCTGCTAGTGCTGAGAAGTAACTGTAGAGTATTGTTTTTTCTTACTCAGAAATAAAGCTTTCGGACCTTGCTGTTGAAAGTTGATTTAATATTCAGTGAAAAATTTCTTCAAAAACAACCTCTATCTGTGTTTGACTGACTAATTTTAGAGCAAGTTCTTGGTAAGCTTCAACATTGTCGACAGGAAGAAGATGACCAGAAAAACATTTTCTAAAACTTATTTTCATCTTTCTTGGAACACTGCTTTTGTATCCCATCGTCCACTAGCTCTATGCAGAGTATGGACCACCAGAAAGTGCAATTGCATCACAACTTTTTGCATTAACTGCAGTACTAAAGGCAAGAGACACCTTTTGTCTTCTCGCATGCAAAACCCACGATATTTGAATTTCTGCTGACGTCACTATGGCTTAGCACCTGTGGAGTTAGCAAATTCCAGACAAACTACACATGCGTTGAGTAAAGTCTTGTCACTCACTGCAAAAGTACATAGCAGATTTATGCATCTTCAGGCGTTGAGTGAACCTTCATCACTCAACACATATAGAATTTTATTGGCTAACAACTTAGGCATTGAGTGAGCCTTCATCACTCGACTCTTCTTGACATAGTTGAATTTCTCTGTATGAAGTCATTGAGTACAGCTTCTTCACTCAATGCTTTTGTCATTGACCTGGATTCTTGATGAGGCATTGAATGAACTGCCTTCACTCAACGCTTCTATCCTTAGACAGATTTCTGTTGAGTATGCGTTGAGTGAACCCTCTTCACTCAACGCTTCTGTCTTTGGACAGATTTCTTATTGAGGCGTTGAGTGGTGTGTCTTCACTCAATGCTTCTATACTTAAGTTGATTTACAGATGAGTAGGCGTTGAGTGAACTACTTTCACTCAATGCTTTTGGACTTAGACAAATTTCCAGACAATAACCCTGAGGTTTTGACTGCTTAAGCTTCTATCAACAAATATAGTCTCTTGGCATTGAGTGAACTGCATTCACTCAACACTTATGGACTTAGCCAGATTTCTGCTTTGCCAGCATCCTATCTTGAGTCCATCTGTCATAGCGACTCAGACTACCTGTCTAATCAATATAATAAAGAACAAACTGCATACAATAAGCTTAGAGCATGCATCAGATGCAATCATATGTATTCCATTGTCATGTAGGCCTTCTTCAAATTTAAGACATTGAGATCAATGGAACCAATAATCTCGCCCTATTTAAAGAAGTCAGAACCCTAGACAATGATATACAATACCCTATATGAAAGATAAACATTCATAGAATTTGAGAATAGAAAATTAAGCACACACACAAACATATCATATCATCAAAGGCAGTAATCATAAATATACAGTGTGCTTAAAATAATGTTCACTTTCCTGCATCCCTTAAGGAAAATACAAAACATATTATGTTTCTGGTTCCTTAATCACTATCCCCCTGCTTGATTTCTTGACAGCCTTTTCCTTATCTTCATCCTTCTTTTGCTTTTCTCTCAAAATAGTTGTAGTGCTTAGGAAAGTATTTGTTGGGCTCCACAACATCTGGTTGTAGTGCAGCTGACTTTTATCTCTTTTAAATTTTGTCCTGGCTTCTTCATTTCTTTCTAGTTTGGCCCATTCTAGGGAGCTATACAGCTTTCCCCTTCAGTTTTCTTATCTTTTATCTGATCCCAGGCAGACAAGATAATAGTCCTAAATTGAGGACTTCACTTCTCAAAATCTGGCCTGGTTTCTATCTTCTCTATGTACCTTTTCTTGCTAAGCCTGATTTCTTCTTCTTCTTCTTCTTATTCAACAATAGACTTACCTCTTGCTCTAGCTATCTGGTTAGCTGTGGGACTGAATGTGGGAATTTCAGCAGCAGTGGATGGTTTAGTCCACTGAGCACCAATCTGATCAACATCTTGATCTCCCCCTGATCACCATACTGTTCATATAGTGCATCTTGAATGGTTCCAGGAACAACAATAATGTTTTCATATGTATGCTTTTTAAGGCCAAGTGAACCTCTAATTACATTTGTTACCAAGACATCATTCTCAGTGTTAGCCATGATCATTACCTTCTTACCCTTTATGAATTCTTCAAATAAAGCAACTATCGGGGAGTTCTTGGCTATATAGAGTCTTCCATCCAGAAAATTTACACCCTTGGTGACATGATTCTTGACCTATGACATGTGATCATCCACAATCTAAGTGCAGTCATCCATTCTCCTTTCCAGAATTTCCTTGTGGGCATCTATCAAATTTTTCAGCACATTATGAATCGTTTCCATGTTATTGGAGGTTATGTTTTGATCTACCAGAATATCATGTGGGGTTTTGCTGATTTCTCCCAGCTTGCTTTCAGTTAAAGTTACATCAGGAGCAGCCCTCATTAATAATGAAATTGCGTTAGCTTTTAGCAAGTTTACCACAAACCTTATGGCCTTGATTTCAATCGAAAGATCCCTTCTTACTTCATTGATGGAATTATCCATGTAGTGCACCAACTGCCTTCTTTGATCATCCTGTACACCCATCAGTTGAGCTAAGAATGTATGTGATGTAAAACCCCCATCCATTGAAAGTCTTTAGTTTCAAGGATAGCTAAACACCTAGAGGGGGGGGGGGGTTAATAGGTTTTTGGATTCTTTATACTTTTTCCTAACTTTGGATGTGTTGAGTTAGCATAGTTAGCTTGTTTTCAAGAATAGAAACAACACACACCAGATTTAAAGTGGTTCCCCAGATTATGGGTATAACCATAGTCCCTCCCTCATTTCTAACAGTGTGTTATATACGCCACTTCTCCAAAACTCAGCTCCTAAGAGCTTACAATACAGATACCTCAGGATCTCTCAGTCTTCTTCAAGACCTACCTCAGACACAAGGCCCTACCTCAAAGCAAGCTTGCTCCTACAACTCAGTGATCCAAAGATCACATATCACTCAGAGAGAATGACTCTCCTATAGCTCAAGCACAAGGCCCTACCTCAGATCCAAAACTGGATCCTATAATTCAGACATAAAGAACCTACACTTAGAGAGAATGACTCTCCTACCTAAGGCAAATAGCCCTACCTCAGGCACACATGCCCTACCACTCAGATCAATAAATAATCCTACAGTAAGCCTTTATAAAACAGGCCTACAACTCAGATCCAAAGATCTTACAGAAAAGAAAGTGTTTTCTTGGTGTTGATATGACTCCAGAGAAGTTCTCTGAGTCTACTGCTCCCAGAGCTGAGTTAACTCAGCCCTAACCTCTTCTCAGCAACAAGAAATTGATCTTCAATAATCTGCTGCTTGTGCTGGAAGTACCTTAGAAACAAATTCTCTGAACTTGGTGATGAAGACAATGATTTGAGAGTTCTTTATACTCTTCAACCAGTTAACCTTGACTGCAAAAATTAGAACTCTGCTTCTTATTTCTCATAACTCATTTTTGAACTTACTGTAATAGATGAAGATAACTACAACTAACTATGTGAACTTTTAGTCCAGCGGGTTTGAACTTCAGCTTCAAGCTCTGCAGCACTAGCGATGAAGAAGGAGATGAAGTTCGACCTCTTTGTGAAATGTTAAAGACTAAAAGATATCTTTGCATCCGCCAAACTTATTGTCACAGCCCGCATTTTTCACTGCCAATAAAGGTGTATCAGAGTAAGGGAAAAATGTGCATCATGATGCCACATCAGCAGGGGATAACTGCGGACCCTTAGGCAAACACCTACTTAATCATGAAAAAAGATTCTTTAAGTTATTTATGGATAAAATCAGTTTAAGTGTGGTGGTTAGCCGTATCACTCGGCTTGGTGGCTCATCTAGGCCACAAGGAAAGTAGTAATACGGTGCAGAAATTACTTCTTTTACAAAATTAAACGCCCTACGTGAGTTTAGAGGTTCCCAGAGGACACCTCATAGTATGCAAGTTCTAAATTTATAATATCAATAATAGAAGATTTTTACGGTCATTAAATATAGTGTTTAATATTTTAAAAATGTGTGATGCATAAGGTAATAATAGTAGTTTGTACTTGAAAATAACTACCATACAATCCTAACATAAAACATCCCAGAGAGCAAGTAATCATATACATAGAAGGAAAACTAGCAATTAGCAAGTATCCAAAATCAACAATCCTATGGGCGTCAACAAATGACACGAACCCACATAAAACAAAATATGTCTGAAATAACAAATAAAACAAAACAACAAACTACCTCGCTACGACGAGGCAAAACCAAGTCCAAGACAGCTGCCCAGGAACTCCAAAAACAGCACGGCTATCGACTACAGCTCTGAACCTGAGGCATTCCAAAGACAGAACACCTCAACAAAAAGTATAATAGATGGCAAAAAGTGAGCCAAAAGTAAACAAAGTCAAGGGGTACCAACCCAAGACCAAAGAAAAAAATACTTACATAAAGTACAACAGTCAGGTTGTAACACCCCCTATCCGTCGCATAACATATAGCAGTAGGTCCGGCCGGGGCCCGACGCCATATACCACAGACAGACCGGGTGGTTACGTATGGAAACCATCCAACCAATCTCAACGTCCTACACAGAGCATTCTAGCGGAAGCAGTTTAAATAAGTTGTACACAAGAACCCAACAACAAGCATGAATGTCCACTAATATGATAATAGGAATGTTATTACAAAATACCCAAAAATCGGCCTTAAGGCCTTACAGAACGTTCCACTTGTTTAATACATGATTTACAAACCTCGGCACGCAGGCCGGTCATACATGAATAAAACAGAAAAACATTTCCACTTGAGCCTTCGAGGGCCAGCTTCGCAAAAAGGGCTTTAGCCCGCTACTGACCGCTTGGTCCAGCTGCACCTGCAAGCAACACACCACCGCACGGTGGCAAACAAGGCAACGGTCAGCAATGCTGACCAAATTATAACGATCCCGCCCCCAACTCGGGGCGGCGATGCTCCTTCCCTGCATTTCATTAGCACAAGCGAGCAATGAATATAACCATAGCCATTTCAACACAGACGTTGGCTCGTACGGCCACACGTCCCGTGCACTCAGGGCACATTCTCGGTGAACCGGTCGATGTTACGTCAATTAAAGCCATTAACATTCCGGACTCACCACCGCCACTTAGACGGCCATTCCTATGAGCAATTCGTCTTCCTGGTATTGGTCACGTCAATTTAAGCCATTGACCACCGAAGACCCACATCTATGCCAACGGCGAGTGCCATGTAACTTTAGGTCTCTCTAACCCGAACGACATAAAGCGGGTACGGCTCCATCTAACCCGTGCTCACATCGCAACGACAATTTAAGCCATATGCGCGGGTCAAACTTTCACCGAGTCCCATTCTAACACAAGTCACATAACCCCGTTATGTTCAAGTTGGCTCTCAGGCCACCAAGTTGGCAAGACCTCGTGTCCGCCCAGTTTTCCGGGTGCACCTTTGGGTTAGTCCCCAAGGCTCCCTGCTGCAATCTACCGCGTAGAAAACCCGAAAAACACCCAATAGCACGGAGTTTTCTCCGGCCTTATGCAATGCAACATCACCGATCCGGACTAACATGTCCGGGTAGGCTTCAACCAAAATGCCTATGTCCGTTCTCGCATACGAACTCTAAACAACGGGGACTTTACATATCTACCCGAAGGAACGCCTCCAACTCTCCGCAAACTCGCGAGAGGGGGGCTTCCTATGCTAAGAAAAGGAGCGATTCAAGCTCAAGATGAGGATCGTTACTCTTGCGTTCCTCTTTGGCGCCATCGAAAAGTAATCGGATGGAAATGACCGCACTAGCGTTGCCTCCGCGGATCTGGAGTCGGCTTGCGATTCGGAGCTCCGAAGCTCCTCCAATGGCGGATCTAGCTCCTCTTCCTCTTGCCTTAGCTCTTCTTTCTCCAAGGGTTTGGAGAGATGAAAAGGTAAGAAAAATGATGGATTTTAAGTCAACTCCCGGGTATATCCTCCCAGGAACAACCCCCAGCCATTGGATCTTCAATCAAGGAAACAAACGGCTTTGATTCGGGGCTGAAATGCCCAATCTGGACCGAACACGGCCTGGCACACGCCCGTGTCTAGGGCCGTGTGCCGCATTCGCCGTCAAAATCGAATCTCCTGGACACGCACACGGGTATCGAACACGCCCGTGTTCGAGCTGACACGCCCGTGTTCCAGCTGACACGGCCGTGTAGCCGGCCGTGTACCCCATGATTTTTCCCCCGTTTCCAACCCGAGCACTGCACGGGTTCTAGGACACGCCCGTGTCCTTGCCCGCGTCACTTTGACACGCCTGGGCCCCCAGGCCGTGTACACGGGACAATTCGTCGAGTGGAGATCGACGACTCGATGACACGGCCTTGGACACGCCAGTGTCCTAGGCCGTGTGCCTTGACTTGACGATCGTCGAGTGAATCTCGACGATTTCACCTTGACGATCGTCGACACGGGTCGACACGCCCTGCGACACGCCCGTGTCGCAGGTCGTGTGCCCATTCTCGACGAATCGTCGAGTATAACTCGACGATTTCACGGCTAAGTGTCGACACGGGTCGACACGCCCTGCGACACGCCCGTGTCGCAGGCCGTGTGCCCATTCTCGACGAATCGTCGAGAATAACTCGACGACTTCGCGGCTAAGTGTCGACACACGCTTAACACGCCCTGGGACACGCCCGTGTCCCAGGCCGTGTGCCTTCAGCCAGAAACCAAAACTGGCACAAAACGTCCCCCTTTGCTCCTTTGAGTTTCGGGGCGTTACAACTCTCCCCCTCTTAAAAGAATTTCGCCCACGAAATTACATAAAGGAAAGATATACAAAAACAACATTTGTACCTGAGCGGAACAACTCCGGATACTCGTCAAGCATAGTCTGCTCTTGCTCCCAAGAGAGCTCCTCACGACCGCAATTGTCCCACCGGACTTTGACCATCCTGATCTCTTTATTGCGTAGCCGCTTGACCTCCGAGTCCTCAATCCGCACGGGCTTGACCTTTGTCGTTAGCCCACTATCCACCGGCACTTGATCGACCGCGATCACTTGCGTAGGCTCTTGCACCGCCTTCCGAAGCACCGAAATGTGGAACACATCGTGTAAACCACTTAGCTCCACCGAAAGCTTCAACCTATAGGCCGCTTCTCCAACTCGCTCCAGAACCTCAAACGGTCCAAGGTACCTCGGGCTTAGCTTTTTCAACCGTGGCACCCGCGAGACACCCTTGAACGGCTTGATCTTTAGGTACACATAATCACCCACAGCGAACTCCACGTTCCTGTGCTTGGCATTATAGTACTTTGCTTGCCGGTCCTGAGCGATGAGTAACCTCTCCCGAATGGTTCTCACCAAAGAAGTAGCATCATCCACTTCCGATCGCTTATACAACTTCGACTCGCCTGTTTCTAACCAAGATAACGGCGTGCGACATCTTCTACCATATAGGGCCTCGAAAGGCGCCATCTGAATACTTGCTTGGTAGCTGTTGTTGTATGCGAACTCCATCAAATAAAGGTGGTCTTCCCATTGCTTTCCAAAGTCCAAGACACACATGCGAAGCATGTCTTCCATGGTTCTATTAACCCTCTCGGTCTGCCCATCCGTTTGCGGGTGGAAGGCTGTGCTAAACTTCAGCTTTGTTCCCAACATTTGTTGCACCAGCCTCCAATCATTGGACGTGAACCGCCCATCACGGTCACTCACGATGCTGCGAGGCACACCATGAAGCCGTACTATATTATCTACATAAAGCTTTGCCAGCTTCTCCACCGGATCGTCCTTCCTATGCGGAATAAAATGCGACACCTTCGTTAATCGATCCACGACCACCCAGATGGCGTCGTTCCCCTTTTGCGACCTTGGCAAACCGTGCACAAAGTCCATAGAGATGTCGTCAAATTTCCACTCCGGAATAGGCAAGGACTTAAGAAATCCTCCCAGCTTTTGGCACTCCGCCTTTACTAAGGCGCAGGTTTGGCACTTCGCTACATATAGCGCCACATCCTTTTTCAAACCCGGCCACCAAAATAGCTTCTTTACATCACGGTACATTTTCGTGCTCCCCGGGTGAATCGAGTACTTGGTACGGTGCGCCTCGTACAACAACTCCACCTGTAAATTGCCCACATTTGGACGCACAAACGACCGTCTTTCCACAGCAATCCGTCCTCCACAACGAATTGGGAATTTGACCCATCCAGAGCCTCTATCATGAACTGCTTCATTTGAGCATCCATATCCAAAGCCTGCCGAATCCGATCAGCCAGGTCATATTGGACTTCAGTCCAATTCAGCACTGCTTCAGCACTAGATTGTCTATCCACACAAACAATCTCCAACGCCTCCAGCTCCTGCACCAACCGCTCATCATGCACTGATAGCCAATTCGCTTGAGCTGGGGCTCGGCGACTCAACGCGTCCGCAACCGCATTCCCTTTGCCAGGCACGTAGTGGATCTTGAATGTATAGTCCCCCAGGAACTCCATCCACCTACGCTGCCGCATATTCAGATCTTTCTGATCAATCAAATACTTTAGGCTCTTGTGATCGGTGTAGATATCAATCTTCACACCGTACAAATAGTGTCTCCACAGCTTCAAGGCAAAAATCACGGCCGCTAACTCCAAGTCATGGACCGGATAATTTCTCTCGTGCACTTTTAGCTGTCTCGAGCCATAAGCTATCACGCTGCCGTGCTGCAATAGCACGCAACCCAAACCGCTGCCTGAAGCGTCGCTATATATCTCATAGCCTTTGGTCCACTTAGGAATGAAAAATGCTCTTGTTTTGAGGAATCTGAGTGTTCCAATGATTGTTTTTAGCAATCTGTTTGTCATCTAATCAAGGGTCTTTGTTATTATAGGCGGTTAGGAGCGGTGCTAGGCAATCGGAACGCCCGCAATCGACGGAAAGTGGTGCACCGAGGGATGTGCCTACAACACCTCCTTTAGCAGAAACCATCAGATTGGTTGCTGAAGCAGTCTTTTCTATGATAAATTCCCAACCTGCAGGGCAAATTCACCATGTACCACCTGTTAATGAGCAAGAACCGATTAGGGAGGCAGAGCCGGGAGTGGTAGAGCGCGTGGAAGTTGATCAGGTAGCACCAAGGAGAGCTACGGAGAAGCAGCTCAAGCATGTAATGAGCTTTAATCCTCCGAGGTTCGATGGGGTTGGAACGCCAACTCAAGCTGAGGATTGGCTCTCTACGATAAGGAGGGTCTTGACAGCCACAAAAACTGTTGAGTGGCAGAAGACCACCATAGCGACCTTCCTATTGGCTGGTGAGGCGAGACTGTGGTGGGATGAATTGGAGGTTCATCTCTTAGTGGTAAGGCAACTTACGAATGTTCCTATGGAGGAATTCTCAAGGTTGTTCTTGGACAGATATCTACCCTCTTCTCAGAAGCTTGAGATGGAGAATCAGTACCTTGGTCTAACTCAGGGAGGCAGAAGTGTGGATGAGTATCTCGACGAGTTTACGCGGTTGGGTCGTTATGCCGGTGCTATGTTTTTGAATAGGAGCGGAAGACAACCGATTCTATGAGGGTCTACGTGGCGACCTACAACTTCTCCTTACTGGGCCTAAGGTGCAGGGCTTCCTAGCCTTGGTCAATTTGGCCCAGTCATTGGAAAAGGTCGTGAAGAAAGTTCAAGAGGAGAATGATACAGGGGAAAAAAGTCAGAGTTCAAAGTGCCAAATGCAAAGTCGGGTTTCCGCAGATGGAACAAGAAGCCGAATACTTCGAACTCAGCCGCTTCATCTGGTGCGGCAGGGGCAACCACAAGTCGAGTCCCAGGAGCGTGCTATAACTGCGGAAAGAAGGGCCATTTTGCTCGTGAGTGTTGGAGCGGACGTGCATAGTCCGAGAGGAAGCCTGGAGCAACCTACGAAGAAAAAGGGAAAGTGGTGGAGTCAACCGCGTCCCTCCATGCTCCAGCCCATCCTAGATTTATAACCTTGGTCTGCAAGAGGCCATAAAACAAGTTGATGTGGTGACAGGCTTCGTGTTGATTTTTGACTGTCCGGCGAGAGCCTTGTTTGATACGGGAGCTTCGCATTCCTTCTTGTCCGAAAGATTCATATCGCGCATTGTAGTCCCTTCCTCGATGGCAAAAGACAAGTTGGATGTGTTGTTAACGAATGGGTGCTCAATGCGTGCGGATAGAGTCTGTGTGGTTAAGATTCAGATTGGGACCATGAGTTTCATTTGCAAGCCTCGGTACTGCCCAATGGGTTGATTTTTATAGCAGTTTAACTTTTTGTAGTTATTACCTTTTTATATGTTAGCTTACATTTGTTGGTGCTAGACTTCGTGTTGATTTTTGATTGTTCGGCGAGAGCCCTGTTTGATACGGGAGCTTCGCACTCCTTCTTGTCTGAACGATTCATATCGCGCATCAGAGTCCCTTCCTCGATGGCTAAAGACAAGTTGGATGTGTTGTTGCCCAATGGGTGCTCAATGCGCGTGGATAGAGTCTGTGTGGTTAAGATTCGGATTGGGGATCAGGAGTTTGACTTGCAAGCATCGGTACTACCGTTAGTGGAGTTCGACGTAATTTTTGGTATGGACTAGCTCTCGGAGCAGCGAGCATGTATTGATTGCAACCGAAAGGAAGTTAAGTTGGGGCTGAATACTGATCGGGAGACTACGTTCGCGGGCATGAAGGGGTCGGGTAAGGTTTTGATGTCGGCCCTTCAAGTGATCAACGCAGTTCGGTCTGGGGCAGAGTTGTTTGTCACATTAGTGAAGACTTCAACGCCTAAGCCAAGTCTGAGCAGTATTCCAATTGTGTCCGAATATCCTGATGTGTTTCTGGATGATCTCCCAGGAGCCCCTCCGCAGCGGGAGATTGATTTTACTATCGAGCTGGTGTCGGGTGCCAAACCGGTGTCACGCTCTCCATATCGGATAGCGCCAATAGAGATGGCGGAATTGAAGTTGCAACTGCAAGAGTTGTTGGAACAAGGGTATGTGCGTCCAAGTTCGTCGCCTTGGAGCGCACCGGTCCTCTTCGTTAAGAAGAAAGATGGGAGCTTGCGACTCTGTATTGACTATCGGGAGTTGAACAAGCTTACGGAGAAGAATAAGTATCTGATCCCAAGGATTGACGATCAATTTGATCAATTGGTTGGGTCAACAGTATATTCGAAGTTAGATCTGAAGTCTGGCTACTACCAATTAAGGATAAGGGAAATCGACATCCCAAAGACAACGTTCAGCACGCGGTTTAGGCATTACGAGTTCACGGTCATGCTATTTGGGTTGACCAATGCGCCATCCGTGTTTATGGATCTGATGAACAGGACGTTTAGAGAGTACCTGGATCGTTTCGTGAGAGTATTTATCGACGATATCCTGGTGTACTCGCAGTGTGAGGAAGATCACTACAAGCATCTGCATATGGTGTTGGAGACGTTGAGAAGAAATCAATTGTATGTTAAGTTCTCTAAGTGTGAGTTTTGGTTATCCTCGATAGCGTTCCTTGGTCATATTGTTAGTGGTGAAGGGATAGCAGTGGATCCAGCGAAGATAGTGGCGATACGAGAGTGGCCTGTATTGACTACAGTGGCGGAAGTCCGGAGCTTTCTCGGGCTTGCCGGCTACTATAGGCGCTTCGTAGAGAACTTCTCGTGGATAATGCTACCACTCACGACGTTGACAAGGAAGGATCAAAAGTTTGTGTGGTCGTTGGAGTGCGAGCAGGCTTTTGAAGAATTGAAGAGGCGGTTGACCACGACGCCTATCTTATGTTCGCCGAGTGGGACTGAAGGGTTCGAAATCTATAGTGATGCTTCGGGCAGTGGTTTGGGCTGTGTTCTGCTACAACATGGGAGCGTGATAGCCTATGGTTCACGACAATTGAAGGTTCATGAGCGGAATTATCCGGTCCATGACTTAGAGTTAGCGGCCGTGATATTTGCACTAAAGCTGTGGAGGCACTATCTGTACGGTGTGAAGGTCGACATCTACACCGATCATAAGAGTCTGAAGTATTTATTGGATCAGTAAGACCTGAACATGAGGCAGCGAAGGTGGATGGAGTTCCTGAGGGACTACACCTTCGAGATACATTATGTGCCTGAGAAAGGAAATACAGTGGCAGATGCGTTGAGTCGCAGGGTTCCTGCACGAGCCAACTGATTGTCGGTACATGATGATAGTTTGGTCCGTGAATTGGAGGCATTGGAGATAACTTGCGTCGACAAGCAGTCTAGTGCCGAGGCGAAATTATTTTGGACAGAGGTGCAGTATAACCTAGCTGATAGAGTTCGACGGGCATTGGTTCAGGGTAGCAGCATGAAGTAGATCTTAGATGAATCTTTGGATGGGTAAAATTCCCAATTTGCTGTTGAGGAGGGACTGCTAAGGAGGGACGGTCGCCTATGCATTCCTAGTGCGGATAATCTTCGGGAGGAGTTGATGTACGAGGCTCATCATACCAAGTACTCAATCCACCCGGGGAGCACGAAGATGTACAAAGACATGAAGAAGTTGTTCTGGGGGCAGGATTGAAGAAGGATGTAGCACTTTATGTGGCCAAGTGCCAGACGTGTGCCTTGGTAAAGGCGGAGTGTCAGAAGCCCGGGGGTTTCTTGAAATCCCTACCTATCCCGGAGTGGAAATTTGACGACATTTCTATGGATTTTGTGCACGGTTTTCCAAAGTCACAGAGGGGAAACGGCGCATCTGGGTGGTCGTAGATAGATTGACAAAGGTGTCGCATTTCATTCCAAATAGGAAGGAAGATCCGGTGGAAAATTTAGCCAAACTCTATGTGGATAATATTGTACGATTGCATGGTATGCCCCGCAGCATCGTTAGTGACCGGGATGGACGCTTCACGTCGAATGACTGGAGGCTGGTGCATAGTCTGTTGGGAACTAAGTTGAGTTTCAGCATAGTCTTTCATCCGCAGGCGGATGGTCAGACCAAGAGGTCAACCGGACGATGGAGTACATGCTTCGTATATGCGTCTTGGATTTCGGAAAGCAGTGGGAAGATCACCTGTACATGGTGGAGTTTGCATATAACAACAATTATCAGGCGAGTATTGTAATGACGCCTTTCGAGGCCTTGTATGGGAGAAAGTGCCGCACACCGTTGTCTTGTTTGGAGACAGGCGAATCGAAGCTATACAAATGTCAAGCGATAGAAGACGTCACTTCAATGATACGTACAGTTCAGTAAAGGTTGAAGATCACTCAGGATAGGCAGACAAAATACTATAATGCCAAGCATAAGGACGTGGAGTTCGGTGTTGGCGACTGGGTGTATTTGAAAATCAAGCCGTTCAAGGGTGTCTCGCGGGTTCGACGCTTGAAGAAGCTGAGTCCGAGATACCTTGGACCGTTAGAAATCCTGGAGCGTGTTGGAGAGGCCGCGTACCGATTGAAGCTGTTAGTGGCGTTGAGTGGGCTACATGATGTGTTCCACATATCGGTGTTGCGGAAGGCGGTGCAAGAGCCTTCGCAGGTCGTTGTGGTCGATCAAGTGTCGGTTGATTATGAGTTGATGATGAAGGTCAAGCCAGTACGAATTGAAGACTTGGAGGTTAAGCGACTCCGCAATAAGGAAATCCGAATGGTTAAATTCCGTTGGGATAACTGCGGACGTGAGGAGCTTTCTTGGGAGCGAGAACAGACTATGTTGGAAGAATACCCCGAGTTATTTCACTCAGGTAACATTTTAATTTTGTGTACCTTTGCATAATTTCGGACAAAATTCTTTAAGTGGGGGAGATTTGTAACGCCCCAAAATCGTATCGATCTGATCGTGTCAAAAGAAATTTTGGTGCTTGTATAGGGGTACACGGCCTAGGACACGAGCGTGTCTAAGGCCGTGTGATTTTTTATGTTGGTCGGCTGTGTCCAGAGAAGTGTATGGTTTGCCGTAGAAGACTCTGTGTTTTGTGTTTTCGGGTTTCTACACGGTAGATTGCAGCAGGGATCCTTGGGGATTAACTCCAAGGTGCACCCGGAAAACTGAGCGGAAACGTAAATCTGCTAATTTGGAGGCCTGGGAGCCGGCCTTGTGCATAACTGGGTTATGTGTTGTTTGGATTGTTGCGGATCTGAGAGATTATTGGCTCGTGCATACGTCTTAATGTGAACTACGCGTTATGAGCAACGGGCAAGTGGAATCGGACTCGGGCTATGTGGTTCGGTGCAAGAGACCCAAAGAGGGATTGGCCGTTGGCATAGTCGGGAGCCTTAGACAGTGGTCAGAAAGGCTAAAATGCTCACGTTGTTGCCTTCCCGGGGATGGTGGTGAAGCCAAGGAATTGACTGGATTCACCGTTAATGTGCCCTGAGTGCACGGGGTGTTTGGGCCGTGAGAGCCTACACCTGTGGCGTAGTATATTCGCATTTTTATTGTTTAGCTGGGCTAATGAGATGCAGGGAAGGAGCACTGCCATCCCGAGTAAGGGGCGGGGTCGTTATAATTTGGTCGGCTTTGGCTGACCGTTGCTTTGTTTGCCACCGTGCGGTGGAATGTTGCTTGCAGGTGCTGCAGAGCCGAGTACCAGGTAGTGGGCTAAAGCCCATGTTGCTGAGCTGGCCCTCGAAGGCCAAAGTGAATAGTTGTATTTTATTTTGTCATGTGTGCCCGGCCTGCGATCCAATGTATGTAAGATACTATTTTGTTAAGTGAAACTCTTGTAAGGCCATAAGGCCAAATACTTCCTTTGTAGTTGCTATTTCATTCATGTGGTAGTTGTGGACATTCATGTTAGTTGTTATATCAATTATGGGTTCTTTATAACTGTTTAAAAGCTTCCGCTAGAATGCTCTGTGTAGGACGAGTAGTTATAGTTTATGGTTTTGGTATTCTTATGTGACACTTCCGACTGTCCGTGGTATATGGCGTCGGGTTCTAGCTGAACCTTCTGTTATATGTCATACGACGGATGAGGGTGTTACACTGCGTAGGGAATCCCAGGCCCGTAAATGTAGGCGGGTTGAAACTCATGAACTGCTTCAACTGCTTCTCAGCTGCTCAAGGATCCACAGCAGCTACAAGTTCTGGCCTCACCGCAACCTGTTCTGGCCTCAATGCCTGCTGCGCCTGCCCAATCGGCTGTGCTTGGATCATGGAAAACAATACCTCAGTAACTAATCGCATAGTTTCCGCAGAAGGCGGAGGTGTAGGCACCTTAGCTGGTGTCGAACTTTCATCAGAACGTTGGGGCTCTGATTGCCCCACGTCACCTATAGGTGAACAAGACACGCACATTAGCGACCGCACACAAGCAAAATAACAAAATAGGAACGTGCAGGTTCCTCAAACACATGTATTTGCATTCCTAAGGTGGACATTAACGAGTTCATTAGTGTTAACATGGTTTGCACAGACACGTGCTCGCCACCCCACAAAAGAATTCGACCACGAATTAAAAAGGGAAAGACCGAGATAGCTGATACCAAAAATGTAACGACTGCATCCGTTCACAGGTATATACTAGAAGGTCCGGCCGGGGGCCCACAGCATATACCATAAAACAGGCAGGGAAGGCACATAGTGATACCAGAGTTGTCCATCCTAACTCAATGCATTCTAGCGGAAGCCTATAACACGAAGCTAAACTAACACACATGAATGTCCACCATATAAAAGCTCCACATTTATATAAACAGGAATCATAGCACATACAAAGTTAACTGGCCTTATGGCCTTACATGGCTTTACACAACAGTGGCCTCAAACATTGGCGTACAAGTCGGCTACGTATAATCAAACATAGTATTTTCATTTAGCCTTCGAGGGCTAGCAGTAGCAGCAGCAGCAGGAACCTCAGCCTTTATGCGTCCCGCTTGTCTCCCCAGCACCTGCACAGGGACAGCCCACCCACCGGTGGCAAACAGGCAACGGTCAGCATTCAGCTGACCAAATTATAACCACCCCACCCCTTTCCCGAGGCGGTGGTATTCCTTCCCTGCAGGCATAGCATTTCACAGGCAAACATGTATATCATACATTGTGCTCTCAGACACATACATGCCATCACAACCGTCATCCATGCGGCCCGACGATCCATGCACTCAGGGCACATTCTTGGTGTACCGGCGAACCAAGGTCCCACCAGCGTATCAGTGTCACAACCCAACGGTAACTATTGAGCATTTTGCTCCATGGCGTACAGCCGGAGACTTTAGTCTTAATGCACCGGGATTGGCCCGTAGCCCCCCATTATGTCATGACGCGCAGGCCTAAGACTCTTGCTATGCGCTCCAATAGACCGCACTTTCAGGTCTCACATCGGACGGACATAGCGCAGGTCGGATCATCCACCCCCCGTTGCTCAAGTCGACTTGCCATCACCGAGTACGGCGTACTCGCGGCTACATAAAAGGCGCGGGTTGGTTTCACCTTGCCTGTTTCCTTTAGGTGAACTCATCAGTTCACACATAACCAGCCAATTCTCATAGGACTAGCTTCACATTCATCGGTTACCTAGGAGCCACGCCTCGCGTTAGCGACAGAACTCACTTTCCATCCCTAGGCTTAACCGTACATCACTTGAGGGTATTTTTCTGGACTACCAAGCCAGTACTTCCTGCTACTCCCCTTTATAGACACAACCCACCAAACTTTGCAAGCATCAAGGGTATTTCCTGGCTTATTACGTCAGTACTTCCTACTAATGCCCATTGCAGGTACAACCCAACAGCACAAGCATTATACGGGTATTTTCCTGGACTACCACTTCAGTACTTCTTGCTACTCCCCTTCACAGGTTTAACCCATCAACTCCTAAACTACACGTTTATCAAGGAGTCTTCTCTGATTCGTATATGCAACATCACCAATCCAGACCAACCTGTCCAGATGGGCTTCACACAACATGCCTATTACGTACTCCTTTTCCGAATATATATGCCAGATGATTGGGGATTCCATGAATCAACCCAAGATTATCCCATAACACGCTACCCTCTGGTGGGGGAATCATATGCACATGCTAAAAAGGAAGCCTTCACATGGCTAGGAAGAAAATTTGTTACCCTCGAAGACCGCTTCGGCGCCATGAGCTCCTAGCTGGCTGGAAAGAACCGCAATGGCTTTTCCTCCGCAACGCTGGCCTCGGAACTCTTGTCAGAACACCGCAGCACCACCGGTGGCCAACTCCTCTTCCTCCTCCTCCTTCTTCCTCTCTTTCTCTCTCTAGGATTTTAGAAAGATGAAGGCCAAATGACAAATGAGAATTCCCTTCTCATCCATGGCCATAAGGAAGCAGGGAGGCACCTCAGCCATTGGATCACAGCTGAAGAAATGGACAGCCACGATTTTGCCACAAAATCATATTTTTGCCTGACACGGCCTGTGACACGCCCGTGTCTCAGGCCGTGTACCTCAAGCTGTGCTCAACCGACTTATACAATCCAGTACACGCCCATGTGACACGCCCGTGTCACGAGCCGTGTCACCTGACACGCCTTCAGACACGCCCGTGTCTGTGGCCGTGTACATCAGGCTGAACAAAATCGAGATCAACCCGAGAGGGACATCGGTACTAGACACGCCCGTGTCACAGGCCGTGTGCCCACACACGTCGGGCTGAAATTCATCGACCCGCATGGACACTCCCTGTGACACACCCGTGTCATAGGCCGTGTACTCTGCACTCGACAATCGTCTACCGAATCAACTTCATCGAGCTGAAATTCATCGACCCGCGAGGACACGCCCGTGTCCCAGCCCGTGTCACGCAATTTTCCCAACTTTGGAATTTAGGGTGTTACATTATTGTCGTGCAAGGGGTGGTGGTGAGTCAGCGGACTTTCACCGTGTTCACTGAGAATGTGCCCTGAGAGCACGGGGTGTGAGGTCGTGTGTGCCCATGCCTGTGATGAAGTGTTTATTCACCATACTGCTTGGTTATGATAACAAAGTGCAGGGAAAGAGCATCGCCTCCCCGATTATGGGGGCGAGATCGTTATAATTTGGTCAGCATAGCTGACCATTGCTTTTGTTTGCCACCGTTGCGGTGGATTGTTGCTTGCAGGTGCTGCGGAGCCGAGTGGTAAATAGCGGGCTAAAGCCCAAGTTGCTGAGCCGGCCCTCGAAGGCCAAATTTTGAGTTTTTACTTGTTTATTCATGTGTGACCTGCCTGTGTGCTTTGGTATGGAAGACACATTTTATTTGAGTAAACAATTGTAAGGTCTTAAGGTCATTGTACTTGTGTATTGTACTTCATTCTTATTTGGTTTTGTAGTGGACATTCATGCTTGTGGCTGAGTTCTTTAATTTGCAACTTTTAATAATTGTTTCTGCTAGAATGACTCTGTGTAGGACATTGGTTATTAGTTGGATGGTATTCCATTGAGTAACCACCTGGTCTGTCTGTGGTATATGGCGTCGGGCCCCGGTCGGACCTACTGCTATATGTTATGCGACGGATAGGGGGTGTTACACCAGTCCTAGCCCTTATGTATGCCTCTAGAAGGAGACAACCTAGAGTCTCCACGTACTAATGCTGTCAATATCCACCAGACGATTCAGCGTATCGACGTCAGTGTGAACGAGCGTCCAATACCGAAGACCCACCACCTTACTTGTATCCATATCCTTCCGAGCCACCGGCTCCCCAGATTATCCTGACTGTTACACCTACCTTCCGAACCTACCGTCCGGATGGCTAACCAAACTAACCTAACCAACCTCCTAAGCTACCGGGGTATGTGAATGTGAAACCCTAGTTATACAAGTTGCTTTTGTAGTTTATTATTCCTACTGTTTAGGTTAACCCAGGACTGCCCAAGGTATTCCCCGTGAAGGCTCTCGAGGGCACTAGGAACTACGATGGGCTGAAGCCCAAAGCTCCCTTTCGCAAGGCACTTATTATTATTGGTTGTTACCCAACTCACAATCTCTTTAATGTTGTACTGGATCTAACCCTAATGTATTTTGACTCTTTCTCTCCCTGCGGGGAATACGATGTTTCGTCGACCCCGATCACCTCTTAACACTAGCCAAACCTCCCACTTCTCATCACGACTCTTGATGATAATCTCATTTCACTTCCAGCTCAATACAAAATTATCCCAACTCCCTAGGTTCATTTTGCATCATATTATGATTTCTGCAGTTTTTACTAAGTGCGGACCATCCTAAGCTATATGATGTATACAATGGGAGGTACTCCAAATTATCATACAAAATCACTATAATATTTATTGGGGGTCTATTGTAACATCTCATTTCCAACTAGACCCCTAAGAGTGGTTTTGGCCATGACTAGGTCATGACAAAACCCTAGGAAGCTAAAAAGGGCCAAGTGATAAAAGGCCAAGGTGAGAATCACCTTGGTCTGCCTATGGCACAACCTCATCACCAAACCTAGGGTTTGACCTTAGGGTTTCACCATGACTCCATGACCCCACCACAACATCACTAACCCATTAGAGGGTCCACTAGAGCCTTAATGGTCCATTGAAGTCAACCCAAAGTGGTCAATTTGACCTAGGACCACCATAGGCCTAAATTGGGCAAGGTGCCCTAACAAAGAGGAGTTGGCCTCTAATGTGCCCAACCAACCTTGCCCAGGTCTCCCTAGACCTAAAGAGAGGTCAATGGGTCACTAAGGACACATTGGGTGCAGTCCTAGAGATCAAGTTGACCCAAGTCAACTCAAGCCCCAAAGTGGTCAAAGTGTCCTTACCAAGGGTCAAGTGACCTCCAAGGTAACAAGTCAACCCTACCCAACCCTACATAGACCTTAGGGGAGGCTAATGGGTCACCAGGGACCCATTGGGGCCAACCCAAATGGTCATGTTGACCAAGGTCAACTCCACCTTATGGTTAAGTCAAATTAGCCCAAATAGGCTAACCCAAGCTCAAGCCCATTTCCCCCCATTTGGGCTAGCCTTGATATCATGGAAATGATGAATGAGTGGGCTGCAAATAGGCTAGAGTGATGAACAAATTTGGCCATGAGGGGTAGGAGAGAGAAAGCTCCAATTTCCCTTTAATGGAGGAGAGAGAAAATGGAGTAAAGGTCATTCATGTCATGGGGAAGCCAAGGGCCATTCTTCTTTGCTTGGTTCACCTCCCCTAACAGCCCTGAGAATATCAGGAGGCTTTCCAGGCTCTTCCACTGGCTGGATGCACTGAACCACCAAGGCCGAGAGGTAGCTTTCAAGGCCATTAATGCCATTGATGATCCAGCCTCTCCTCTCCCCATCTAAGGCTTTAAACACCTTCAGTGGGCCGAGAGGAGGATTTCCCAATCCTTACCAGAAGAAATTGAGCCACCCCACTGTGTAGTTGTAGAAACCGAGCGGCTCTGCCTTCAAGGATGGTTTCCCGGCGATCTTCTCAACTTCAGGCCGCCGGCAAGGTCCTCCTCCTAACCTTATCTCATGGTTAGATCGTAGCAACGTCTAGGTTCAAGGTTCGGGCTCAATTGAGCCTGAACCAATTTTGTATTTCCATGGTTTTGGGCCGAGAATTAACTTGGTAGAACCGCTGGAATATGACTCTCCGCGGCTGTGCCGCCGCCTGGCGATAGCCACACCTCAACGGAGGTGATGGTGGCGGTGGCCGGCCGGGCAGGGACTGGATCACCGTCGGCAGCCCTTGGAAAGAGCTCCAAGCCGGATGAATCCAGGCCGTCGGCTGGAGCTAGATGATGACGGGATACCGTCCAAGGCACGCCAAGATTCGTGTTATATCAAACCTTAAACTATAGGATATATTTCCATGCTTTTCATTTCTGTCACAGATTTTGCTATTAATGTGTCTATTTATTAAAAATAGTTAGAGGCTAGATCAGAAAAAGTAGTCAACATAGCAAATATAGCCCTTGATGTCTAGTTTAATGTAAAATTGATTTCACCCAATTTGGATATGGTTAGACCACAACACGCATTATGGTGAGGTCTATCCATAGGGCTGTCCAGAGAATAAATTGGACGCCCACTCCAAACCATACATCCAAATGATCTGAAATTTGGGGAATGGGAAACTCTTAACTATATATAGAACACATCCAAAAATCAGAATTTTTGGAAAATATTTTTCTATAGATTTTAGAAAAATTTAATAATCCATGAATAAACTAATTAGGAGTCATAAACACCTCAAAATCCCCCAAATTTGGGTGGGTGGTCTTAGAGAGCATGTTATGGATCTGGTAAAATTTTCATCTCATTTGGAGATGTTTTGGTTAGGTATTGATCCAACCCAGGTTGACCCTTTTAAGGTTAACTAGGTCAAGCACCCCCTTTGGGTTTTGAGTGGTCAAATCACCTCAACATAGGCTGATATTTTGGCCACTGAATCTTTATAGTATTACTCACCCTCCAATAGAATTTGGGGTGGTTAAGAGTAGGGTAGCCCTAGAGCCCTAGGGTAGGTCCCTTAATGGGGATTTTTAGGGCTTGAAGATCATGGGGTCAAATGACCTTGGAATGACTTGAAAATTTGTGGAGAGGACCATAGGGTTAGTATGGTCCTCTGGTTAAAATTTTAGAGAATTTGGAACCCTTAAACCCCCTCAAAACCCTAACGCTAGCTTAGGGCATAAACCTTGTAGTGAAGGAAAATGTCACTAAAACTCATTGAAAAGTGATGAGATTTGGGTTGAATAGTTTTTAAAGATAGTACAAGCTCTGGAGATTTTATTATGAATTTAGAATTATTATTTTGGATACTTCATTAACAATTTGGTAATTTGTAGTATTTACTTAGAAATTTATTATGAAGTAACTACTTGCTGGAAATTGATGAATTTTAGTCAGAGGATGTTTTATTATGTTTTAAAGCTTTGTGAAGTTTTATGGAATTTTTGGAAGAATAATTCTAAGGGTTGCTTCATTAATTACTGTTTCCCATGAAAACTTAATTAAATTTATTTTGGAGTCTAGCAAGGCTGTAAAATTATGATTTTTGCACAATGACCCTCCTTGTACCATATTAAGATTCTGTAATTTTTATATAATTTCTGATGAATAATTTTGGTACTTCCTTCTTTATATATGATTAAGGGAATTATTTTGGATAAATTAATTAGAGGTCAAACAGTCTCTGAAAAATTATGGAAATTAGTATCTTTTAATATATCTCTGTTATTTAGTGATCAAAAGTTTTGGGTGGCCATTACTTGAGTAGATCGTATAGTTCATGTTCAAAATTGCCCATGGCCAAACATTTGGGAAAATTCAATAAATATCAAATTAATTAGAAAAATTATGAATCTCTGATTTTAGATTAAACTTGTTATGGTGGACCTCTGGTAAATTTTATAGGAGATTTGGAAGACAATCCGGAGTACCTCATTTATACATCTCATATAGTATAGGGTGGTCTGCATATAGTAACTGCGGAAATTGAACTAGAGTGCGTAATGAATTTGAAGAGTGGAATACTTAGTAGGTTTCTGGTTTGGGTAAATAAAGGAGTTCATCATTGGAAGACAGGATTAGCAGAGTGTGAGGTTGACTAGTGTTAGGTGGAGCTCGGGATCGACGAAAGATCGTCCTTCCCGTAGGGAGGAAGTGTTTAATGAACTAGGGCTAGATTCTGTAAAATTAATTAAGGGTTGGGAAATCGGGTAACAACCAATAATAGTAAGTGTCTTACGAAATGGAACTTTGGGCGTAGTCTCATTGTAGTTCCTAGTGCCTTCGAGAGCCCTTCACGGGGTATACCTTGGGCAGTCCTGGGCTAACGTAAATTGTAGGTGTGATAAATCTTAAGAGCAACTAGAATAATTAGGGGTTCACCTTCACACACCCTGGTGTCACGGGAAGTTAGTTTGACTAGGATGTCCGAGCGGTAGGCTCGGTGGTTATGGAAACGGGCAGGATGGCCCGACGAGCTTTGGCTCGGTTGATGGTTTTGAGGGGCAGGATGGCCCGGCGAGTCTTGGCTCGGTTGATGTTTGTGACGGACGGGATGGTCCGGGTAGATTTGGCTCGGTACTGATACATAAGGTTGCATGTGCATAATATAAAGGTGGTGGGTCTTCGGTATTGGTGTGTCGATGCACCGACGCCAATACGTTGACTCGGCAAGTGTGGTTAGCACTTTGCCAACAGAAGTCCGTTGCGCCAGCCGGCAAGAGTACGCAGGAGTCCACTTAGTGCACCAGCGTTAAGGCGTACGATAGGTCTGACCGGTAGTTCTTTACTGGTTTAGAGGTGGGTGAGGCCCAACCCACCGCTTTCGTCTGCCACTACGGAGGTATCCTGGGAGGTGAGGCTCCAGAAAGGGGGAACTAAAGGTCTGTCTGCACAGAGTCGGGTGGGTGAGTTGCACTTGCATGATCGTATCATAACCCACTAGCATGTCATAGCATAAAACCCATGTCACCTATTGTATAAGTGGTATGGGACGCTTATACAATAGACCCTGCAAAATGACCCCTTGGTCTATAAGCTTGTGTGGGCAAGTTTATAAATTAAGGTTAAATTCTTATATATATATATATATTGTTGTTAATAACTGACACTCCAACGTATAAATTGGTATGAGACTCTTTATACGATGGGAGCCCTGTAGAAGATCCCTTGCTTATATGTTTCTGTATAAGTTAAGGTTACTTTTCATACTTTACTTTACTGCCACATGTACTATAAAATTGTTAGTATAGATCCGCTGCCATCTGTTTCTTGATTACTCTCCACCTTCAAGTCCTCCCCTTTCTTCCTCTCCACTCGGTGCCTAGGGGCATGGGGGAAGGGGTGGGGGACGATAGGACTTAGTCTTATAGACTAACGGTTTTCGGACCACATCATTTAGGGGATCATGGAGCTCAGAATGGAGGAGCAGCCCCGGTGGTCGGCCCGTTTGGAGATAGGGCAGTCTAGCTCAGGAGTTCAGACAGCTGGGATTGTGAGCCCCTAACCTTAGTAGTGTTTTATTTTGCTTCCGCTTGAGTGTCTATGTAGTGAGGATTTGGCGTATCGGGCTTAAGCCCATATTTTTTAGTACATTAATATATTTTGTGGACTCTCCCTTTGTGGTGATATTATTGCTCTGATGTGATTTTCTGTGGACTTGTCTTTTAATTATTTGCTACAATTGTGATCGAATCGGTCGGCAGAATCGGCGTTTCGCGGTGATGACCCTTCAGGGCGTGAAGGTGTCACCGCAAAGCGGCGGTTCTGGGTCTAAGACCCCGGTGTTTCAAAAAGAAAAAAAATACGGGGTCTTACAAGTGGTATCAGAGGCAGACCTCGATCGAATAGTATCAGTCCACAACCCTGGGTCACCCCCGCGCGAGTTTAGTTTGGGGACAAACTAAGCAGCGGAAGAAGTGTTGTGCCCATATGAGGGATCACATGTAAATTGTCCACTATAGTTAGGTTTGAGCCGATTGCCTACTAATGAAGTTTGTTTCGCAGCCCCCAGCTCAGCCTACGCCACAAGGCGGAGCCCAGCAGACTCCGGACGTTGCACCACCTCCCCAAGCCCCCACTTCATTCCTACAGTCAGAGATGGGACGGACTCTGATAGCCATCTTGGAGGCTTTTAGGGCTCAAAAAGTTCCGGCTCCGCAGCCAAACCTGGGGGCCAACTGGCTGAGCATTTTCCGAGGACTTGCTCCCCCATCCTACTTGGGGACAGAGTCGGTCGTTCGGACGGAGGAGTTGCTGGACATTATGTATGAGATGCTGACCGGGATCCAGTGCCCGCGGGAGGAGAGAGTGCCCTTGGTTGTCTCTTGCTTGGAGTCCCATGCCAAGAGATGGTGGAAGACTTCGCTGGATACGACGTTTGCTGACAGGGAGGCTGCGGATATTGCTTGGGAGGAGTTCAGGGCGCATTGTTGGAGCATTTTATTCTGCAGTCGGCCAGAGACAAGCTGGAGGATAGATTTCTACAATTGAGACAGGGTAGCAAGACAGTGGTGGAATATCATCGGGAGTTCAACCACCTAGCCCGATTTGCAGATTCTTACCAGTTGGATGAGGCAGGCTATACGAAGAGTTCTATAAGGGCCTGCGAGAGGATATGAGGGAAGCTCTGTTGATCGTGTCCGACGGGCCTATTCCTCGGATATTGGAGATGGCGAAAAGGATCGAGGCGGATTGTCATACTACCCGAGGCCAGAAGCGGGCAACTGAGGACCAGGGCCGGAGGCCCGAAATGATCAGCGGCGGGGCCGCATCACAGATGGGAGAAGAGTAGAAGACCAGCCACGTCAGGAGGCGAGACGGGAGCAGAGGGAACTAGTAGTGGTGGCCCCTCAGCCACCCCAAATGCAGGAGGTGCAGAGACCCGGGGGTATGACATATCCCCCGCTAGAATGCTTCAATTGTCATAAGGTGGGGCACATCAGGAAGAACTTCCCCATGAGTGGGGCACCCCACCAGCACCACCGGCTGCCCAGCCAGCGCAATATTTTGGAGGCCGAGGTCGTGGCCGAGGATATGGATACCAGGGTGGGGATCGTAGACAAGAAAGGGAGCAGTTTATGCTTTGGACCTGGCGCAGCCTCGGAACCCAGAGCAGGTCATAGCAGGTACGCCAAGATGTTTAATTGTTTAAATAGAATTCCCTTTCTCAGTTGTCAAATTTTGTAGAACTGCACTAGATAGAATAAATAGGAAAGAAAACTCATTATAAAATCCTAAGACATTTAATCACCCCAGGTATAGTCTTCATGAGCGTCAAGCCCGCCTATAAACTATTCGACATGGGTGCTTCGCACTCGTTCGTGTCGGAAGCCTTCGTGGAAGGGCTGGAAGGTGTGGAGCGGTTCACAGGCCTGATGAGGAGGGTGTGTCTACCCGACGGATCAGAGCTATTCACCTCTGCCCACTGCAACATGGAGGCGGAGATTAGCAGAAAGTCATTCGAAGTACCGGCAATGATCCTAAGGATGCCAGTCTTCGAGCTGATCCTGGGCATGACATGGTTGCACTGGAACCATGCCCAGATTGATTGCCAAGCAAAGAGGATCACCGTGAGGCACGGGGACTCTTTCATTGTCATCGAAGGTATACGACCCGCCTCTCGTATACTCTTATATTCAGTACAGGCCATTAAGGCCCATCTGCAGGGAGAGGAGTTTTATCAGATTCTATTTGATATGGTGGAGGCCAAGGAGTCTGTGACAGACATCCCGGTGGTGCGAGATTTTGCTGACGTCTTTCCAGAGAAACTGCCAGGACTACCTCCGCACCGAGAGCAGGACTTCCAGATACAGCTTGTGCCGGGGGCCAAGCCGGCATCTAGGCCCCCTTACCGGATGGCCCCAAAAGAGTTGACAGAGTTCCGAAGTCTGTTGTAGGAACTAGTAGAGGCAGGGTTTGTCCGGCCAAGCTCTTCACCGTGGGGAGCCCCGGTGCTATTCGTCAAGAAGAAGGACGGAAGTCTCCGCTTGTGTATTGATTATCGAGCGCTGAACAGACTGACGGTCCGGAATACATACCCGCTGCCACGGATTGACGAGTTGTTCGATCAACTGGAAGGAGCGCATTTCTTCTCGAAACTTGACTTGAGGTCAGGTTATTACTAGGTACGGATTCGAGAGGAGGACATTCCAAACACCGCCTTCAGTAGTAGGTACGGACTGTTTGAGTTTACAGTGATGCCCTTCGGGCTCACAAATGTGTCGTCAGCATTTACAAGCCTCATGAACATGGTATTCGAGGAGTATTTGGATGTATTCGTCATCGTATTTATTGACGACATCCTCATCTATACAAGGTCGGAGGAGGAGCATACACGACACCTGACTTTGACTCTAGAGATGCTACGGGAACATCAGCTGTATGCAAAGTTCAGCAAATGCCAGTTTTGGATAAAGGAGGTGGCCTTCTTAGGTCATATCATCAGCGGTGCTGGGTTGGCAGTAGACCCGGCCAAGATTCGGGCAGTTCAGGATTGGCCACCGTTGAGGACAGCCACGGATGTATGGAGCTTCCTGGGACTTGCCGGATATTACCGGAAGTTCGTCGAAGGATTCTCCCGGATTGCACTCCCTCTTACATCCCTGACGAAGAAGGAATCCCCTTTTGTTTGGACGCCACAGTGCGAGGCGGCCTTTGTGGAGTTGAAAGATCGGCTTACCTCGGCTCCCATTCTCGCTCTTCTGTCGGGAAGGGAGGGATTCCAGGTGTACACGGACGCCTCCTACCAGGGGATGGGTGGCGTTCTGATGCAGAACGGGCACGTAATAGCCTACGCCTCCCGACAGCTGAAGATACATGAGAAGAACTATCTGGTGCATGATCTGGAGATGGGTTCAGTGATCTTTGCTCTGAAGATTTGGCGACACTACCTCTACGGGTTCATTGTGACATCTTCTCAGATCACAAGAATTTGAAATACGTGGACACACAGAAGGAACTCAACATCATACAGAGACGTTGGGTGGACTTCCTGTCGGATTACCAGTACACCATGCACTACCATCCCGGGAAGGCGAACGTGGTGGCAGATGCTCTGATCCGGAGAGGAGATACCTCAAGGAAGGGACCACAACTGATGTCCATGGAGCTAGTCCGGTCTTTCAGAGATATGCAGATATCCCTTGTGTCCGAGAATGATCCAGAGTTGTACATGGAGTATCTAGTATCGATGGTTGCCATAGATGATATTCGGGACCGCATCCGGGACGGATAGAAGACAGATGCATGGGCAGAGCCGATATTCCAAGCCTTGGAGGAGGGTTCGACGGGAGATTATTCACTGAGAGATGGATTGTTATATTTCAAAGGTAGGGTCTATATACCCGCAGGAGGTCAGATTCGGGAGGACATCATGGCAGAAGCACAATGTAGCAGATATTCTATACACCCGGGGATCACCAAGATGACGACAGAATTGAAGAAGACGATGTTCTGGCCGGGGATGAAGAAGGACATTACATACTTCGTGACTCATTGCGAGGCATGCCAGCTGGTGAAGGAGGAGTGCAGAAACCCTGCAGGATTGCTACAGCCACTTTCGGTGCCGGAGTGGAAATTTGAGGACATCGCGATGGATTTCATTCATGGCCTTCCCCGATCACGGACAAGAAACGATTCGATTTGGGTCATCGTCGATCGGCTGACGAAGGTGGCCAGATTCATTCCGATCAGAAAAGATGACTCGGTTGGGGTACTAGTGCGGAGATTCGTAGAGTAGTTCATTCGTTACCACGGGTGCCCAGGACGATCGTGTCGGATCGGGATGGTCGGTTCACATGCAGGGAGTGGAGATCAGTGCAGGCTCACTTGGGCACGCGGCTGACATTCATCACAGCATTTCATCCCCAACGGATGGGCAGACGGAACGCACCAACCGGACATTGGAGGACCTCCTAAGGCTATGCATTATGGATCGAAATGAACCTTGGGAGAAGCTTTTACCACTGGTCAAGTTCTCCTATAACAATAACTACCAGTCCAGCATAGGGATGGCTCCTTATGAAGCCTTGTACGGAAGGAGATGTAGGACTCCATTTTCATGGATTCAGGACGAGGATCCGAAGGCGTTGGGATCGGATTTTGTCGAAGACACCGAGGCTCAGGTGAGACTAATACGGGACAGAATGCTGGAAGCGCAGAGCCGACAGGCTAAGTATTACGATGCCCGACACCGTCAGGTAGAGTTTCAGGTGGGAGACCGGGTTTTCTTGAGATCCGGCCCATCACAGCCACACACGTTTCACGTGTGCGCGGGTCGGAAGAAGAAGCTCAGCCCTAGGTATATGGGCCCTTACAGGATCCTGGAGCGGATCGGACCCCTAGCTTACAGGCTGGAGTTGGCACCGAACTGGCAGGTTTACACGACGTGTTCCATATATCTTCACTTAGGAGGGCTCTACTACGCCCGGAGCAGCATATTTCGACCACAGATGGACCGGTAGCTTCAGACCGGTCAGTTCACTTAGAATCAGTTCGGATCTATGACAGAGGAGTACGGATCTTGCGATGCAAGAAGGTTCCGTTAGTCAAAGTTCTGTGGAGAAACCACGGTCAGGAGGAGCATACCTGGGAACCGCGAGGACCTGATGCGACAAAAGTATCCAAAGCTGTTCAGTCAGGTATACCTCACAACCTCTCAAGATGTTCAATTTACTTTCTTGTTTTAAACTAGTAGGGCTGCTCTAGGAAGAGTAGAGGCTAATCTTTTGTTTATTGGGATCTTGGCTTTGCCAATTTGGCGAATTGGTCATAGATTTAGGTTTCCCTTTAAACCCCACTTAGCAAACATGGCGTCGAGATGTAATCTTTCACTTCTTATGGGTGTTACAAGTTTCCTTTTCTTCGATAGAAATTCTCGTAGGCTTAACCTTGATTTCAGGGACTAAATCTTTGTTTTGTTCATTGGATTTGTAACATAA